>OY757925.1:39180802-39213302 GCA_963585895.1 Sepioteuthis lessoniana
GGGCCAGAACGCTTCCGCTACGCGTGTCTGCTGTGAGACGGCCACTTAATAGATGAAGTAGTTTACTAAGGTTTTGTTGCTTAAATGCGGCACAAGAGCGTAGGAATGGGGCACCGAATGAAAGTAATAGACACTGGTGAAAGTTTTTTAGTTGACCTTGTTAAAAGGTAGAGCAGCAGACTTGAATAAATTGCTAGATTTTCTGAGAGTGTTTATAAAAGAATTTGTTTGTGGCCAGTTGAGTGATGCCTTCTTTGATTATTGACGGGAAATCTACGATTGTCGTGTGAAGAATGTTATTTAAAGTTTCTTTTAGAAAAAATAAATGACTGAATAATTAAAATGAAATGAAAAGAAATATAATAAAATGAAAAGAAAAATAAATAGATAAAAATAAAATAAAATGATATAAATCGAGAGAGAGAGAGAGAGAAATTAAAAAAATTACAATTTAGCAGACCGTAGTTTCGATCTACGGACCTCTGGGTTATGGGCCCAGCACGCTTCCACTGCGCCACTCTGCTTTTACACGACAGACACCAGAAATTAACTAGATTCTCTAATAGAATTTATAAAAATTTCTCCGTCACGGCTCGCACGATTATGGATTATGGATCTGGCACTGTGATCTGAAAAATAGAATCTATTAACGGTTTTTTTTTTTTTTTTTACTATAAATAAATAAATGGCAATAAATCAATGGAAATAAAGGAAAATAAATCAATAAAAAACACTGAAAAAGAAGAAAATAAAATGAAAAAGTAGATAGAAAAAGAAACACTAATAAAGGATAAAATGAAAAACCTAGAGTAATTTGTTAGCAGTTGGTAGTTTCGATCTATAGAACATCTATATTATGAAGCCAGTAGGCTTTATGGGCGCCACCCTGCTTATGGTGTCCAGCGAAATCTACATTATCTAGCTTGTATGATAGGATTTTTGAGAATTTCTCCGTCGACACCTCAGTGACGCCTTCTTTGCTCATTGATGGATAATGTACGATTGTGTTGTGAAAAATTTCTTGAAAGTTTCTTTTGTTAAAAATAGCTAAATGAATATTGAAATGAAATAAAATGAAAAATCAAAGAGAAAGGGAGAAAAGTTGTAATTTATTAAGCTTATTGCTTAGATGTGGCAAGAAGCCGCCTGAATGGGACGAGCAATGAGACTGAAAGTGAGTGGTGAATTGTTTGCAAGTGTAGCCTGTTAACCATGACACGAGCCGAGGTAAAATTTGTTTCGGAGATGATAGTTTCGCTGAACGGACGCCTAGCTTATGGGGCCAGAACGCTTCCGCTACGCGTGTCTGCTGTGAGACGGCCACTTAATAGATGAAGTAGTTTACTAAGGTTTTGTTGCTTAAATGCGGCACAAGAGCGTAGGAATGGGGCACCGAATGAAAGTAATAGACACTGGTGAAAGTTTTTTAGTTGACCTTGTTAAAAGGTAGAGCAGCAGACTTGAATGAATTGCTAGATTTTCTGAGAGTGTTTATAAAAGAATTTGTTTGTGGCCAGTTGAGTGATGCCTTCTTTGATTATTGACGGGAAATCTACGATTGTCGTGTGAAGAATGTTATTTAAAGTTTCTTTTAGAAAAAATAAATGACTGAATAATTAAAATGAAATGAAAAGAAATATAATAAAATGAAAAGAAAAATAAATAGATAAAAATAAAATAAAATGATATAAATCGAGAGAGAGAGAGAGAGAGAAATTAAAAAAATACATTTTAGCAGAGCGTAGTTTCGATCTACGAACCTCTGGGTTATGGGCCCAGCACGCTTCCACTGCGCCACTCTGCTTTTACACGACAGACACCAGAAATTAACTAGATTCTCTAATAGAATTTATAAAAATTTCTCCGTCACGGCTCGCACGATTATGGATTATGGATCTGGCACTGTGATCTGAAAAATAGAATCTATTAACGGTTTTTTTTTTTTTTTTACTATAAATGAATAAATGGCAATAAATCAATGGAAATAAAGGAAAATAAATCAATAAAAAACACTGAAAAAGAAGAAAATAAAATGAAAAAGTAGATAGAAAAAGAAACACTAATAAAGGATAAAATGAAAAACCTAGAGTAATTTGTTAGCAGTTGGTAGTTTCGATCTATAGAACATCTATATTATGAAGCCAGTAGGCTTTATGGGCGCCACCCTGCTTATGGTGTCCAGCGAAATCTACATTATCTAGCTTGTATGATAGGATTTTTGAGAATTTCTCCGTCGACACCTCAGTGACGCCTTCTTTGCTCATTGATGGATAATGTACGATTGTGTTGTGAAAAATTTCTTGAAAGTTTCTTTTGTTAAAAATAGCTAAATGAATATTGAAATGAAATAAAATGAAAAATCAAAGAGAAAGGGAGAAAAGTTGTAATTTATTAAGCTTATTGCTTAGATGTGGCAAGAAGCCGCCTGAATGGGACGAGCAATGAGACTGAAAGTGAGTGGTGAATTGTTTGCAAGTGTAGCCTGTTAACCATGACACGAGCCGAGGTAAAATTTGTTTCGGAGATGATAGTTTCGCTGAACGGACGTCTAGCTTATGGGGCCAGAACGCTTCCGCTACGCGTGTCTGCTGTGAGACGGCCACTTAATAGATGAAGTAGTTTACTAAGGTTTTGTTGCTTAAATGCGGCACAAGAGCGTAGGAATGGGGCACCGAATGAAAGTAATAGACACTGGTGAAAGTTTTTTAGTTGACCTTGTTAAAAGGTAGAGCAGCAGACTTGAATAAATTGCTAGATTTTCTGAGAGTGTTTATAAAAGAATTTGTTTGTGGCCAGTTGAGTGATGCCTTCTTTGATTATTGACGGGAAATCTACGATTGTCGTGTGAAGAATGTTATTTAAAGTTTCTTTTAGAAAAAATAAATGACTGAATAATTAAAATGAAATGAAAAGAAATATAATAAAATGAAAAGAAAAATAAATAGATAAAAATAAAATAAAATGATATAAATCGAGAGAGAGAGAGAGAGAAATTAAAAAAATTACATTTTAACAGACCGTAGTTTCGATCTACGGACCTCTGGGTTATGGGCCTAGCACGCTTCCACTGCGCCACTCTGCTTTAACACGACAGACACCAGAAATTAACTAGATTCTCTAATAGAATTTATAAAAATTTCTCCGTCACGGCTCGCATGATTATGGATTATGGATCTGGCACTGTGATCTGAAAAATAGAATCTATTTAGGGGTTTTTTTTTTACTATAAATAAATAAATGGCAATAAATCAATGGAAATAAAGGAAAATAAATCAATAAAAAACACTGAAAGAGAAGAAAATAAAATGAAAAAGTAGATAGAAAAAGAAACACTAATAAAGGATAAAATGAAAAACCTAGAGTAATTTGTTAGCAGTTGGTAGTTTCGATCTATAGAACATCTATATTATGAAGCCAGTAGGCTTTATGGGCGCCACCCTGCTTATGGTGTCCAGCGAAATCTACATTATCTAGCTTGTATGATAGGATTTTTGAGAATTTCTCCGTCGACACCTCAGTGACGCCTTCTTTGCTCATTGATGGATAATGTACGATTGTGTTGTGAAAAATTTCTTGAAAGTTTCTTTTGTTAAAAATAGCTAAATGAATATTGAAATGAAATAAAATGAAAAATCAAAGAGAAAGGGAGAAAAGTTGTAATTTATTAAGCTTATTGCTTAAATGTGGCAAGAAGCCGCCTGAATGGGACGAGCAATGAGACTGAAAGTGAGTGGTGAATTGTTTGCAATTGTAGCCTGTTAACCATGACACGAGCCGAGGTAAAATTTGTTTCGGAGATGATAGTTTCGCTGAACGGACGCCTAGCTTATGGGGCCAGAACGCTTCCGCTACGCGTGTCTGCTGTGAGACGGCCACTTAATAGATGAAGTAGTTTACTAAGGTTTTGTTGCTTAAATGCGGCACAAGAGCGTAGGAATGGGGCACCGAATGAAAGTAATAGACACTGGTGAAAGTTTTTTAGTTGACCTTGTTAAAAGGTAGAGCAGCAGACTTGAATAAATTGCTAGATTTTCTGAGAGTGTTTATAAAAGAATTTGTTTGTGGCCAGTTGAGTGATGCCTTCTTTGATTATTGACGGGAAATCTACGATTGTCGTGTGAAGAATGTTATTTAAAGTTTCTTTTAGAAAAAATAAATGACTGAATAATTAAAATGAAATGAAAAGAAATATAATAAAATGAAAAGAAAAATAAATAGATAAAAATAAAATAAAATGATATAAATCGAGAGAGAGAGAGAGAGAGAAATTAAAAAAATACATTTTAGCAGAGCGTAGTTTCGATCTACGGACCTCTGGGTTATGGGCCCAGCACGCTTCCACTGCGCCACTCAGCTTTTCCACGACAGACACCAGAAATTAACTAGATTCTCTAATAGAATTTATAAAAATTTCTCTGTCACGGCTCGCATGATTATGGATTATGGATCTGGCACTGTGATCTGAAAAATAGAATCTATTAACAGTTTTTTTTTTTTTTTTTTTACTATAAATAAATAAATGGCAATAAATCAATGGAAATAAAGGAAAATAAATCAATAAAAAACACTGAATGAGAAGAAAATAAAATGAAAAAGTAGATAGAAAAAGAAACACTAATAAAGGATAAAATGAAAAACCTAGAGTAATTTGTTAGCAGTTGGTAGTTTCGATCTATAGAACATCTATATTATGAAGCCAGTAGGCTTTATGGGCGCCACCCTGCTTATGGTGTCCAGCGAAATCTACATTATCTAGCTTGTATGATAGGATTTTTGAGAATTTCTCCGTCGACACCTCAGTGACGCCTTCTTTGCTCATTGATGGATAATGTACGATTGTGTTGTGAAAAATTTCTTGAAAGTTTCTTTTGTTAAAAATAGCTAAATGAATATTGAAATGAAATAAAATGAAAAATCAAAGAGAAAGGGAGAAAAGTTGTAATTTATTAAGCTTATTGCTTAGATGTGGCAAGAAGCCGCCTGAATGGGACGAGCAATGAGACTGAAAGTGAGTGGTGAATTGTTTGCAAGTGTAGCCTGTTAACCATGACACGAGCCGAGGTAAAATTTGTTTCGGAGATGATAGTTTCGCTGAACGGACGTCTAGCTTATGGGGCCAGAACGCTTCCGCTACGCGTGTCTGCTGTGAGACGGCCACTTAATAGATGAAGTAGTTTACTAAGGTTTTGTTGCTTAAATGCGGCACAAGAGCGTAGGAATGGGGCACCGAATGAAAGTAATAGACACTGGTGAAAGTTTTTTAGTTGACCTTGTTAAAAGGTAGAGCATCAGACTTGAATAAATTGCTAGATTTTCTGAGAGTGTTTATAAAAGAATTTGTTTGTGGCCAGTTGAGTGATGTCTTCTTTGATTATTGACGGGAAATCTACGATTGTCGTGTGAAGAATGTTATTTAAAGTTTCTTTTAGAAAAAATAAATGACTGAATAATTAAAATGAAATGAAAAGAAATATAATAAAATGAAAAGAAAAATAAATAGATAAAAATAAAATAAAATGATATAAATCGAGAGAGAGAGAGAGAGAGAAATTAAAAAAATACATTTTAGCAGAGCGTAGTTTCGATCTACGGACCTCTGGGTTATGGGCCCAGCACGCTTCCACTGCGCCACTCAGCTTTTCCACGACAGACACCAGAAATTAACTAGATTCTCTAATAGAATTTATAAAAATTTCTCTGTCACGGCTCGCACGATTATGGATTATGGATCTGGCACTGTGATCTGAAAAATAGAATCTATTAACAGTTTTTTTTTTTTTTTTTACTATAAATAAATAAATGACAATAAATCAATGGAAATAAAGGAAAATAAATCAATAAAAAACACTGAATGAGAAGAAAATAAAATGAAAAAGTAGATAGAAAAAGAAACACTAATAAAGGATAAAATGAAAAACCTAGAGTAATTTGTTAGCAGTTGGTAGTTTCGATCTATAGAACATCTATATTATGAAGCCAGTAGGCTTTATGGGCGCCACCCTGCTTATGGTGTCCAGCGAAATCTACATTATCTAGCTTGTATGATAGGATTTTTGAGAATTTCTCCGTCGACACCTCAGTGACGCCTTCTTTGCTCATTGATGGATAATGTACGATTGTGTTGTGAAAAATTTCTTGAAAGTTTCTTTTGTTAAAAATAGCTAAATGAATATTGAAATGAAATAAAATGAAAAATCAAAGAGAAAGGGAGAAAAGTTGTAATTTATTAAGCTTATTGCTTAGATGTGGCAAGAAGCCGCCTGAATGGGACGAGCAATGAGACTGAAAGTGAGTGGTGAATTGTTTGCAAGTGTAGCCTGTTAACCATGACACGAGCCGAGGTAAAATTTGTTTCGGAGATGATAGTTTCGCTGAACGGACGTCTAGCTTATGGGGCCAGAACGCTTCCGCTACGCGTGTCTGCTGTGAGACGGCCACTTAATAGATGAAGTAGTTTACTAAGGTTTTGTTGCTTAAATGCGGCACAAGAGCGTAGGAATGGGGCACCGAATGAAAGTAATAGACACTGGTGAAAGTTTTTTAGTTGACCTTGTTAAAAGGTAGAGCATCAGACTTGAATAAATTGCTAGATTTTCTGAGAGTGTTTATAAAAGAATTTGTTTGTGGCCAGTTGAGTGATGCCTTCTTTGATTATTGACGGGAAATCTACGATTGTCGTGTGAAGAATGTTATTTAAAGTTTCTTTTAGAAAAAATAAATGACTGAATAATTAAAATGAAATGAAAAGAAATATAATAAAATGAAAAGAAAAATAAATAGATAAAAATAAAATAAAATGATATAAATCGAGAGAGAGAGAGAGAGAGAGAGAGAAATTAAAAAAATACATTTTAGCAGAGCGTAGTTTCGATCTACGGACCTCTGGGTTATGGGCCCAGCACGCTTCCACTGCGCCACTCTGCTTTTCCACGACAGACACCAGAAATTAACTAGATTCTCTAATAGAATTTATAAAAATTTCTCCGTCACGGCTCGCATGATTATGGATTATGGATCTGGCACTGTGATCTGAAAAATAGAATCTATTTAGGGTTTTTTTTTTTTTACTATAAATAAATAAATGGCAATAAATCAATGGAAATAAAGGAAAATAAATCAATAAAAAACACTGAAAGAGAAGAAAATAAAATGAAAAAGTAGATAGAAAAAGAAACACTAATAAAGGATAAAATGAAAAACCTAGAGTAATTTGTTAGCAGTTGGTAGTTTCGATCTATAGAACATCTATATTATGAAGCCAGTAGGCTTTATGGGCGCCACCCTGCTTATGGTGTCCAGCGAAATCTACATTATCTAGCTTGTATGATAGGATTTTTGAGAATTTCTCCGTCGACACCTCAGTGACGCCTTCTTTGCTCATTGATGGATAATGTACGATTGTGTTGTGAAAAATTTCTTGAAAGTTTCTTTTGTTAAAAATAGCTAAATGAATATTGAAATGAAATAAAATGAAAAATCAAAGAGAAAGGGAGAAAAGTTGTAATTTATTAAGCTTATTGCTTAGATGTGGCAAGAAGCCGCCTGAATGGGACGAGCAATGAGACTGAAAGTGAGTGGTGAATTGTTTGCAAGTGTAGCCTGTTAACCATGACACGAGCCGAGGTAAAATTTGTTTCGGAGATGATAGTTTCGCTGAACGGACGTCTAGCTTATGGGGCCAGAACGCTTCCGCTACGCGTGTCTGCTGTGAGACGGCCACTTAATAGATGAAGTAGTTTACTAAGGTTTTGTTGCTTAAATGCGGCACAAGAGCGTAGGAATGGGGCACCGAATGAAAGTAATAGACACTGGTGAAAGTTTTTTAGTTGACCTTGTTAAAAGGTAGAGCAGCAGACTTGAATAAATTGCTAGATTTTCTGAGAGTGTTTATAAAAGAATTTGTTTGTGGCCAGTTGAGTGATGCCTTCTTTGATTATTGACGGGAAATCTACGATTGTCGTGTGAAGAATGTTATTTAAAGTTTCTTTTAGAAAAAATAAATGACTGAATAATTAAAATGAAATGAAAAGAAATATAATAAAATGAAAAGAAAAATAAATAGATAAAAATAAAATAAAATGATATAAATCGAGAGAGAGAGAGAGAGAGAGAGAGAAATTAAAAAAATACATTTTAGCAGAGCGTAGTTTCGATCTACGGACCTCTGGGTTATGGGCCCAGCACGCTTCCACTGCGCCACTCTGCTTTTACACGACAGACACCAGAAATTAACTAGATTCTCTAATAGAATTTATAAAAATTTCTCCGTCACGGCTCGCATGATTATGGATTATGGATCTGGCACTGTGATCTGAAAAATAGAATCTATTTAGGGGTTTTTTTTTTTACTATAAATAAATAAATGGCAATAAATCAATGGAAATAAAGGAAAATAAATCAATAAAAAACACTGAAAGAGAAGAAAATAAAATGAAAAAGTAGATAGAAAAAGAAACACTAATAAAGGATAAAATGAAAAACCTAGAGTAATTTGTTAGCAGTTGGTAGTTTCGATCTATAGAACATCTATATTATGAAGCCAGTAGGCTTTATGGGCGCCACCCTGCTTATGGTGTCCAGCGAAATCTACATTATCTAGCTTGTATGATAGGATTTTTGAGAATTTCTCCGTCGACACCTCAGTGACGCCTTCTTTGCTCATTGATGGATAATGTACGATTGTGTTGTGAAAAATTTCTTGAAAGTTTCTTTTGTTAAAAATAGCTAAATGAATATTGAAATGAAATAAAATGAAAAATCAAAGAGAAAGGGAGAAAAGTTGTAATTTATTAAGCTTATTGCTTAGATGTGGCAAGAAGCCGCCTGAATGGGACGAGCAATGAGACTGAAAGTGAGTGGTGAATTGTTTGCAAGTGTAGCCTGTTAACCATGACACGAGCCGAGGTAAAATTTGTTTCGGAGATGATAGTTTCGCTGAACGGACGTCTAGCTTATGGGGCCAGAACGCTTCCGCTACGCGTGTCTGCTGTGAGACGGCCACTTAATAGATGAAGTAGTTTACTAAGGTTTTGTTGCTTAAATGCGGCACAAGAGCGTAGGAATGGGGCACCGAATGAAAGTAATAGACACTGGTGAAAGTTTTTTAGTTGACCTTGTTAAAAGGTAGAGCATCAGACTTGAATGAATTGCTAGATTTTCTGAGAGTGTTTATAAAAGAATTTGTTTGTGGCCAGTTGAGTGATGCCTTCTTTGATTATTGACGGGAAATCTACGATTGTCGTGTGAAGAATGTTATTTAAAGTTTCTTTTAGAAAAAATAAATGACTGAATAATTAAAATGAAATGAAAAGAAATATAATAAAATGAAAAGAAAAATAAATAGATAAAAATAAAATAAAATGATATAAATCGAGAGAGAGAGAGAGAGAGAGAGAGAGAGAAATTAAAAAAATACATTTTAGCAGAGCGTAGTTTCAACCTACGGACCTCTGGGTTATGGGCCCAGCACGCTTCCACTGCGCCACTCTGCTTTTACACGACAGACACCAGAAATTAACTAGATTCTCTAATAGAATTTATAAAAATTTCTCCGTCACGGCTCGCATGATTATGGATTATGGATCTGGCACTGTGATCTGAAAAATAGAATCTATTTAGGGGTTTTTTTTTTTACTATGAATAAATAAATGGCAATAAATCAATGGAAATAAAGGAAAATAAATCAATAAAAAACACTGAAAGAGAAGAAAATAAAATGAAAAAGTAGATAGAAAAAGAAACACTAATAAAGGATAAAATGAAAAACCTAGAGTAATTTGTTAGCAGTTGGTAGTTTCGATCTATAGAACATCTATATTATGAAGCCAGTAGGCTTTATGGGCGCCACCCTGCTTATGGTGTCCAGCGAAATCTACATTATCTAGCTTGTATGATAGGATTTTTGAGAATTTCTCCGTCGACACCTCAGTGACGCCTTCTTTGCTCATTGATGGATAATGTACGATTGTGTTGTGAAAAATTTCTTGAAAGTTTCTTTTGTTAAAAATAGCTAAATGAATATTGAAATGAAATAAAATGAAAAATCAAAGAGAAAGGGAGAAAAGTTGTAATTTATTAAGCTTATTGCTTAGATGTGGCAAGAAGCCGCCTGAATGGGACGAGCAATGAGACTGAAAGTGAGTGGTGAATTGTTTGCAAGTGTAGCCTGTTAACCATGACACGAGCCGAGGTAAAATTTGTTTCGGAGATGATAGTTTCGCTGAACGGACGTCTAGCTTATGGGGCCAGAACGCTTCCGCTACGCGTGTCTGCTGTGAGACGGCCACTTAATAGATGAAGTAGTTTACTAAGGTTTTGTTGCTTAAATGCGGCACAAGAGCGTAGGAATGGGGCACCGAATGAAAGTAATAGACACTGGTGAAAGTTTTTTAGTTGACCTTGTTAAAAGGTAGAGCATCAGACTTGAATAAATTGCTAGATTTTCTGAGAGTGTTTATAAAAGAATTTGTTTGTGGCCAGTTGAGTGATGCCTTCTTTGATTATTGACGGGAAATCTACGATTGTCGTGTGAAGAATGTTATTTAAAGTTTCTTTTAGAAAAAATAAATGACTGAATAATTAAAATGAAATGAAAAGAAATATAATAAAATGAAAAGAAAAATAAATAGATAAAAATAAAATAAAATGATATAAATCGAGAGAGAGAGAGAGAGAGAAATTAAAAAAATACATTTTAGCAGAGCGTAGTTTCGATCTACGGACCTCTGGGTTATGGGCCCAGCACGCTTCCACTGCGCCACTCTGCTTTTACACGACAGACACCAGAAATTAACTAGATTCTCTAATAGAATTTATAAAAATTTCTCCGTCACGGCTCGCATGATTATGGATTATGGATCTGGCACTGTGATCTGAAAAATAGAATCTATTTAGGGTTTTTTTTTTTTTACTATAAATAAATAAATGGCAATAAATCAATGGAAATAAAGGAAAATAAATCAATAAAAAACACTGAAAGAGAAGAAAATAAAATGAAAAAGTAGATAGAAAAAGAAACACTAATAAAGGATAAAATGAAAAACCTAGAGTAATTTGTTAGCAGTTGGTAGTTTCGATCTATAGAACATCTATATTATGAAGCCAGTAGGCTTTATGGGCGCCACCCTGCTTATGGTGTCCAGCGAAATCTACATTATCTAGCTTGTATGATAGGATTTTTGAGAATTTCTCCGTCGACACCTCAGTGACGCCTTCTTTGCTCATTGATGGATAATGTACGATTGTGTTGTGAAAAATTTCTTGAAAGTTTCTTTTGTTAAAAATAGCTAAATGAATATTGAAATGAAATAAAATGAAAAATCAAAGAGAAAGGGAGAAAAGTTGTAATTTATTAAGCTTATTGCTTAGATGTGGCAAGAAGCCGCCTGAATGGGACGAGCAATGAGACTGAAAGTGAGTGGTGAATTGTTTGCAAGTGTAGCCTGTTAACCATGACACGAGCCGAGGTAAAATTTGTTTCGGAGATGATAGTTTCGCTGAACGGACGCCTAGCTTATGGGGCCAGAACGCTTCCGCTACGCGTGTCTGCTGTGAGACGGCCACTTAATAGATGAAGTAGTTTACTAAGGTTTTGTTGCTTAAATGCGGCACAAGAGCGTAGGAATGGGGCACCGAATGAAAGTAATAGACACTGGTGAAAGTTTTTTAGTTGACCTTGTTAAAAGGTAGAGCATCAGACTTGAATGAATTGCTAGATTTTCTGAGAGTGTTTATAAAAGAATTTGTTTGTGGCCAGTTGAGTGATGCCTTCTTTGATTATTGACGGGAAATCTACGATTGTCGTGTGAAGAATGTTATTTAAAGTTTCTTTTAGAAAAAATAAATGACTGAATAATTAAAATGAAATGAAAAGAAATATAATAAAATGAAAAGAAAAATAAATAGATAAAAATAAAATAAAATGATATAAATCGAGAGAGAGAGAGAGAGAGAAATTAAAAAAATACATTTTAGCAGAGCGTAGTTTCGATCTACGAACCTCTGGGTTATGGGCCCAGCACGCTTCCACTGCGCCACTCTGCTTTTACACGACAGACACCAGAAATTAACTAGATTCTCTAATAGAATTTATAAAAATTTCTCCGTCACGGCTCGCACGATTATGGATTATGGATCTGGCACTGTGATCTGAAAAATAGAATCTATTAACGGTTTTTTTTTTTTTTTTACTATAAATGAATAAATGGCAATAAATCAATGGAAATAAAGGAAAATAAATCAATAAAAAACACTGAAAAAGAAGAAAATAAAATGAAAAAGTAGATAGAAAAAGAAACACTAATAAAGGATAAAATGAAAAACCTAGAGTAATTTGTTAGCAGTTGGTAGTTTCGATCTATAGAACATCTATATTATGAAGCCAGTAGGCTTTATGGGCGCCACCCTGCTTATGGTGTCCAGCGAAATCTACATTATCTAGCTTGTATGATAGGATTTTTGAGAATTTCTCCGTCGACACCTCAGTGACGCCTTCTTTGCTCATTGATGGATAATGTACGATTGTGTTGTGAAAAATTTCTTGAAAGTTTCTTTTGTTAAAAATAGCTAAATGAATATTGAAATGAAATAAAATGAAAAATCAAAGAGAAAGGGAGAAAAGTTGTAATTTATTAAGCTTATTGCTTAGATGTGGCAAGAAGCCGCCTGAATGGGACGAGCAATGAGACTGAAAGTGAGTGGTGAATTGTTTGCAAGTGTAGCCTGTTAACCATGACACGAGCCGAGGTAAAATTTGTTTCGGAGATGATAGTTTCGCTGAACGGACGTCTAGCTTATGGGGCCAGAACGCTTCCGCTACGCGTGTCTGCTGTGAGACGGCCACTTAATAGATGAAGTAGTTTACTAAGGTTTTGTTGCTTAAATGCGGCACAAGAGCGTAGGAATGGGGCACCGAATGAAAGTAATAGACACTGGTGAAAGTTTTTTAGTTGACCTTGTTAAAAGGTAGAGCAGCAGACTTGAATAAATTGCTAGATTTTCTGAGAGTGTTTATAAAAGAATTTGTTTGTGGCCAGTTGAGTGATGCCTTCTTTGATTATTGACGGGAAATCTACGATTGTCGTGTGAAGAATGTTATTTAAAGTTTCTTTTAGAAAAAATAAATGACTGAATAATTAAAATGAAATGAAAAGAAATATAATAAAATGAAAAGAAAAATAAATAGATAAAAATAAAATAAAATGATATAAATCGAGAGAGAGAGAGAGAGAAATTAAAAAAATTACATTTTAACAGACCGTAGTTTCGATCTACGGACCTCTGGGTTATGGGCCTAGCACGCTTCCACTGCGCCACTCTGCTTTAACACGACAGACACCAGAAATTAACTAGATTCTCTAATAGAATTTATAAAAATTTCTCCGTCACGGCTCGCATGATTATGGATTATGGATCTGGCACTGTGATCTGAAAAATAGAATCTATTTAGGGGTTTTTTTTTTACTATAAATAAATAAATGGCAATAAATCAATGGAAATAAAGGAAAATAAATCAATAAAAAACACTGAAAGAGAAGAAAATAAAATGAAAAAGTAGATAGAAAAAGAAACACTAATAAAGGATAAAATGAAAAACCTAGAGTAATTTGTTAGCAGTTGGTAGTTTCGATCTATAGAACATCTATATTATGAAGCCAGTAGGCTTTATGGGCGCCACCCTGCTTATGGTGTCCAGCGAAATCTACATTATCTAGCTTGTATGATAGGATTTTTGAGAATTTCTCCGTCGACACCTCAGTGACGCCTTCTTTGCTCATTGATGGATAATGTACGATTGTGTTGTGAAAAATTTCTTGAAAGTTTCTTTTGTTAAAAATAGCTAAATGAATATTGAAATGAAATAAAATGAAAAATCAAAGAGAAAGGGAGAAAAGTTGTAATTTATTAAGCTTATTGCTTAAATGTGGCAAGAAGCCGCCTGAATGGGACGAGCAATGAGACTGAAAGTGAGTGGTGAATTGTTTGCAATTGTAGCCTGTTAACCATGACACGAGCCGAGGTAAAATTTGTTTCGGAGATGATAGTTTCGCTGAACGGACGCCTAGCTTATGGGGCCAGAACGCTTCCGCTACGCGTGTCTGCTGTGAGACGGCCACTTAATAGATGAAGTAGTTTACTAAGGTTTTGTTGCTTAAATGCGGCACAAGAGCGTAGGAATGGGGCACCGAATGAAAGTAATAGACACTGGTGAAAGTTTTTTAGTTGACCTTGTTAAAAGGTAGAGCAGCAGACTTGAATAAATTGCTAGATTTTCTGAGAGTGTTTATAAAAGAATTTGTTTGTGGCCAGTTGAGTGATGCCTTCTTTGATTATTGACGGGAAATCTACGATTGTCGTGTGAAGAATGTTATTTAAAGTTTCTTTTAGAAAAAATAAATGACTGAATAATTAAAATGAAATGAAAAGAAATATAATAAAATGAAAAGAAAAATAAATAGATAAAAATAAAATAAAATGATATAAATCGAGAGAGAGAGAGAGAGAGAAATTAAAAAAATACATTTTAGCAGAGCGTAGTTTCGATCTACGGACCTCTGGGTTATGGGCCCAGCACGCTTCCACTGCGCCACTCAGCTTTTCCACGACAGACACCAGAAATTAACTAGATTCTCTAATAGAATTTATAAAAATTTCTCTGTCACGGCTCGCATGATTATGGATTATGGATCTGGCACTGTGATCTGAAAAATAGAATCTATTAACAGTTTTTTTTTTTTTTTTTTTACTATAAATAAATAAATGGCAATAAATCAATGGAAATAAAGGAAAATAAATCAATAAAAAACACTGAATGAGAAGAAAATAAAATGAAAAAGTAGATAGAAAAAGAAACACTAATAAAGGATAAAATGAAAAACCTAGAGTAATTTGTTAGCAGTTGGTAGTTTCGATCTATAGAACATCTATATTATGAAGCCAGTAGGCTTTATGGGCGCCACCCTGCTTATGGTGTCCAGCGAAATCTACATTATCTAGCTTGTATGATAGGATTTTTGAGAATTTCTCCGTCGACACCTCAGTGACGCCTTCTTTGCTCATTGATGGATAATGTACGATTGTGTTGTGAAAAATTTCTTGAAAGTTTCTTTTGTTAAAAATAGCTAAATGAATATTGAAATGAAATAAAATGAAAAATCAAAGAGAAAGGGAGAAAAGTTGTAATTTATTAAGCTTATTGCTTAGATGTGGCAAGAAGCCGCCTGAATGGGACGAGCAATGAGACTGAAAGTGAGTGGTGAATTGTTTGCAAGTGTAGCCTGTTAACCATGACACGAGCCGAGGTAAAATTTGTTTCGGAGATGATAGTTTCGCTGAACGGACGTCTAGCTTATGGGGCCAGAACGCTTCCGCTACGCGTGTCTGCTGTGAGACGGCCACTTAATAGATGAAGTAGTTTACTAAGGTTTTGTTGCTTAAATGCGGCACAAGAGCGTAGGAATGGGGCACCGAATGAAAGTAATAGACACTGGTGAAAGTTTTTTAGTTGACCTTGTTAAAAGGTAGAGCATCAGACTTGAATAAATTGCTAGATTTTCTGAGAGTGTTTATAAAAGAATTTGTTTGTGGCCAGTTGAGTGATGTCTTCTTTGATTATTGACGGGAAATCTACGATTGTCGTGTGAAGAATGTTATTTAAAGTTTCTTTTAGAAAAAATAAATGACTGAATAATTAAAATGAAATGAAAAGAAATATAATAAAATGAAAAGAAAAATAAATAGATAAAAATAAAATAAAATGATATAAATCGAGAGAGAGAGAGAGAGAGAAATTAAAAAAATACATTTTAGCAGAGCGTAGTTTCGATCTACGGACCTCTGGGTTATAGGCCCAGCACGCTTCCACTGCGCCACTCAGCTTTTCCACGACAGACACCAGAAATTAACTAGATTCTCTAATAGAATTTATAAAAATTTCTCTGTCACGGCTCGCACGATTATGGATTATGGATCTGGCACTGTGATCTGAAAAATAGAATCTATTAACAGTTTTTTTTTTTTTTTTTACTATAAATAAATAAATGGCAATAAATCAATGGAAATAAAGGAAAATAAATCAATAAAAAACACTGAATGAGAAGAAAATAAAATGAAAAAGTAGATAGAAAAAGAAACACTAATAAAGGATAAAATGAAAAACCTAGAGTAATTTGTTAGCAGTTGGTAGTTTCGATCTATAGAACATCTATATTATGAAGCCAGTAGGCTTTATGGGCGCCACCCTGCTTATGGTGTCCAGCGAAATCTACATTATCTAGCTTGTATGATAGGATTTTTGAGAATTTCTCCGTCGACACCTCAGTGACGCCTTCTTTGCTCATTGATGGATAATGTACGATTGTGTTGTGAAAAATTTCTTGAAAGTTTCTTTTGTTAAAAATAGCTAAATGAATATTGAAATGAAATAAAATGAAAAATCAAAGAGAAAGGGAGAAAAGTTGTAATTTATTAAGCTTATTGCTTAGATGTGGCAAGAAGCCGCCTGAATGGGACGAGCAATGAGACTGAAAGTGAGTGGTGAATTGTTTGCAAGTGTAGCCTGTTAACCATGACACGAGCCGAGGTAAAATTTGTTTCGGAGATGATAGTTTCGCTGAACGGACGTCTAGCTTATGGGGCCAGAACGCTTCCGCTACGCGTGTCTGCTGTGAGACGGCCACTTAATAGATGAAGTAGTTTACTAAGGTTTTGTTGCTTAAATGCGGCACAAGAGCGTAGGAATGGGGCACCGAATGAAAGTAATAGACACTGGTGAAAGTTTTTTAGTTGACCTTGTTAAAAGGTAGAGCATCAGACTTGAATAAATTGCTAGATTTTCTGAGAGTGTTTATAAAAGAATTTGTTTGTGGCCAGTTGAGTGATGTCTTCTTTGATTATTGACGGGAAATCTACGATTGTCGTGTGAAGAATGTTATTTAAAGTTTCTTTTAGAAAAAATAAATGACTGAATAATTAAAATGAAATGAAAAGAAATATAATAAAATGAAAAGAAAAATAAATAGATAAAAATAAAATAAAATGATATAAATCGAGAGAGAGAGAGAGAGAGAAATTAAAAAAATACATTTTAGCAGAGCGTAGTTTCGATCTACGGACCTCTGGGTTATAGGCCCAGCACGCTTCCACTGCGCCACTCAGCTTTTCCACGACAGACACCAGAAATTAACTAGATTCTCTAATAGAATTTATAAAAATTTCTCTGTCACGGCTCGCACGATTATGGATTATGGATCTGGCACTGTGATCTGAAAAATAGAATCTATTAACAGTTTTTTTTTTTTTTTTTACTATAAATAAATAAATGGCAATAAATCAATGGAAATAAAGGAAAATAAATCAATAAAAAACACTGAATGAGAAGAAAATAAAATGAAAAAGTAGATAGAAAAAGAAACACTAATAAAGGATAAAATGAAAAACCTAGAGTAATTTGTTAGCAGTTGGTAGTTTCGATCTATAGAACATCTATATTATGAAGCCAGTAGGCTTTATGGGCGCCACCCTGCTTATGGTGTCCAGCGAAATCTACATTATCTAGCTTGTATGATAGGATTTTTGAGAATTTCTCCGTCGACACCTCAGTGACGCCTTCTTTGCTCATTGATGGATAATGTACGATTGTGTTGTGAAAAATTTCTTGAAAGTTTCTTTTGTTAAAAATAGCTAAATGAATATTGAAATGAAATAAAATGAAAAATCAAAGAGAAAGGGAGAAAAGTTGTAATTTATTAAGCTTATTGCTTAGATGTGGCAAGAAGCCGCCTGAATGGGACGAGCAATGAGACTGAAAGTGAGTGGTGAATTGTTTGCAAGTGTAGCCTGTTAACCATGACACGAGCCGAGGTAAAATTTGTTTCGGAGATGATAGTTTCGCTGAACGGACGTCTAGCTTATGGGGCCAGAACGCTTCCGCTACGCGTGTCTGCTGTGAGACGGCCACTTAATAGATGAAGTAGTTTACTAAGGTTTTGTTGCTTAAATGCGGCACAAGAGCGTAGGAATGGGGCACCGAATGAAAGTAATAGACACTGGTGAAAGTTTTTTAGTTGACCTTGTTAAAAGGTAGAGCATCAGACTTGAATAAATTGCTAGATTTTCTGAGAGTGTTTATAAAAGAATTTGTTTGTGGCCAGTTGAGTGATGCCTTCTTTGATTATTGACGGGAAATCTACGATTGTCGTGTGAAGAATGTTATTTAAAGTTTCTTTTAGAAAAAATAAATGACTGAATAATTAAAATGAAATGAAAAGAAATATAATAAAATGAAAAGAAAAATAAATAGATAAAAATAAAATAAAATGATATAAATCGAGAGAGAGAGAGAGAGAGAGAGAGAAATTAAAAAAATACATTTTAGCAGAGCGTAGTTTCGATCTACGGACCTCTGGGTTATGGGCCCAGCACGCTTCCACTGCGCCACTCTGCTTTTCCACGACAGACACCAGAAATTAACTAGATTCTCTAATAGAATTTATAAAAATTTCTCCGTCACGGCTCGCATGATTATGGATTATGGATCTGGCACTGTGATCTGAAAAATAGAATCTATTTAGGGTTTTTTTTTTTTTACTATAAATAAATAAATGGCAATAAATCAATGGAAATAAAGGAAAATAAATCAATAAAAAACACTGAAAGAGAAGAAAATAAAATGAAAAAGTAGATAGAAAAAGAAACACTAATAAAGGATAAAATGAAAAACCTAGAGTAATTTGTTAGCAGTTGGTAGTTTCGATCTATAGAACATCTATATTATGAAGCCAGTAGGCTTTATGGGCGCCACCCTGCTTATGGTGTCCAGCGAAATCTACATTATCTAGCTTGTATGATAGGATTTTTGAGAATTTCTCCGTCGACACCTCAGTGACGCCTTCTTTGCTCATTGATGGATAATGTACGATTGTGTTGTGAAAAATTTCTTGAAAGTTTCTTTTGTTAAAAATAGCTAAATGAATATTGAAATGAAATAAAATGAAAAATCAAAGAGAAAGGGAGAAAAGTTGTAATTTATTAAGCTTATTGCTTAGATGTGGCAAGAAGCCGCCTGAATGGGACGAGCAATGAGACTGAAAGTGAGTGGTGAATTGTTTGCAAGTGTAGCCTGTTAACCATGACACGAGCCGAGGTAAAATTTGTTTCGGAGATGATAGTTTCGCTGAACGGACGTCTAGCTTATGGGGCCAGAACGCTTCCGCTACGCGTGTCTGCTGTGAGACGGCCACTTAATAGATGAAGTAGTTTACTAAGGTTTTGTTGCTTAAATGCGGCACAAGAGCGTAGGAATGGGGCACCGAATGAAAGTAATAGACACTGGTGAAAGTTTTTTAGTTGACCTTGTTAAAAGGTAGAGCATCAGACTTGAATAAATTGCTAGATTTTCTGAGAGTGTTTATAAAAGAATTTGTTTGTGGCCAGTTGAGTGATGCCTTCTTTGATTATTGACGGGAAATCTACGATTGTCGTGTGAAGAATGTTATTTAAAGTTTCTTTTAGAAAAAATAAATGACTGAATAATTAAAATGAAATGAAAAGAAATATAATAAAATGAAAAGAAAAATAAATAGATAAAAATAAAATAAAATGATATAAATCGAGAGAGAGAGAGAGAGAGAGAGAGAAATTAAAAAAATACATTTTAGCAGAGCGTAGTTTCGATCTACGGACCTCTGGGTTATGGGCCCAGCACGCTTCCACTGCGCCACTCTGCTTTTACACGACAGACACCAGAAATTAACTAGATTCTCTAATAGAATTTATAAAAATTTCTCCGTCACGGCTCGCATGATTATGGATTATGGATCTGGCACTGTGATCTGAAAAATAGAATCTATTTAGGGGTTTTTTTTTTTACTATAAATAAATAAATGGCAATAAATCAATGGAAATAAAGGAAAATAAATCAATAAAAAACACTGAAAGAGAAGAAAATAAAATGAAAAAGTAGATAGAAAAAGAAACACTAATAAAGGATAAAATGAAAAACCTAGAGTAATTTGTTAGCAGTTGGTAGTTTCGATCTATAGAACATCTATATTATGAAGCCAGTAGGCTTTATGGGCGCCACCCTGCTTATGGTGTCCAGCGAAATCTACATTATCTAGCTTGTATGATAGGATTTTTGAGAATTTCTCCGTCGACACCTCAGTGACGCCTTCTTTGCTCATTGATGGATAATGTACGATTGTGTTGTGAAAAATTTCTTGAAAGTTTCTTTTGTTAAAAATAGCTAAATGAATATTGAAATGAAATAAAATGAAAAATCAAAGAGAAAGGGAGAAAAGTTGTAATTTATTAAGCTTATTGCTTAGATGTGGCAAGAAGCCGCCTGAATGGGACGAGCAATGAGACTGAAAGTGAGTGGTGAATTGTTTGCAAGTGTAGCCTGTTAACCATGACACGAGCCGAGGTAAAATTTGTTTCGGAGATGATAGTTTCGCTGAACGGACGTCTAGCTTATGGGGCCAGAACGCTTCCGCTACGCGTGTCTGCTGTGAGACGGCCACTTAATAGATGAAGTAGTTTACTAAGGTTTTGTTGCTTAAATGCGGCACAAGAGCGTAGGAATGGGGCACCGAATGAAAGTAATAGACACTGGTGAAAGTTTTTTAGTTGACCTTGTTAAAAGGTAGAGCATCAGACTTGAATGAATTGCTAGATTTTCTGAGAGTGTTTATAAAAGAATTTGTTTGTGGCCAGTTGAGTGATGCCTTCTTTGATTATTGACGGGAAATCTACGATTGTCGTGTGAAGAATGTTATTTAAAGTTTCTTTTAGAAAAAATAAATGACTGAATAATTAAAATGAAATGAAAAGAAATATAATAAAATGAAAAGAAAAATAAATAGATAAAAATAAAATAAAATGATATAAATCGAGAGAGAGAGAGAGAGAGAGAGAGAGAAATTAAAAAAATACATTTTAGCAGAGCGTAGTTTCAACCTACGGACCTCTGGGTTATGGGCCCAGCACGCTTCCACTGCGCCACTCTGCTTTTACACGACAGACACCAGAAATTAACTAGATTCTCTAATAGAATTTATAAAAATTTCTCCGTCACGGCTCGCATGATTATGGATTATGGATCTGGCACTGTGATCTGAAAAATAGAATCTATTTAGGGGTTTTTTTTTTTACTATGAATAAATAAATGGCAATAAATCAATGGAAATAAAGGAAAATAAATCAATAAAAAACACTGAAAGAGAAGAAAATAAAATGAAAAAGTAGATAGAAAAAGAAACACTAATAAAGGATAAAATGAAAAACCTAGAGTAATTTGTTAGCAGTTGGTAGTTTCGATCTATAGAACATCTATATTATGAAGCCAGTAGGCTTTATGGGCGCCACCCTGCTTATGGTGTCCAGCGAAATCTACATTATCTAGCTTGTATGATAGGATTTTTGAGAATTTCTCCGTCGACACCTCAGTGACGCCTTCTTTGCTCATTGATGGATAATGTACGATTGTGTTGTGAAAAATTTCTTGAAAGTTTCTTTTGTTAAAAATAGCTAAATGAATATTGAAATGAAATAAAATGAAAAATCAAAGAGAAAGGGAGAAAAGTTGTAATTTATTAAGCTTATTGCTTAGATGTGGCAAGAAGCCGCCTGAATGGGACGAGCAATGAGACTGAAAGTGAGTGGTGAATTGTTTGCAAGTGTAGCCTGTTAACCATGACACGAGCCGAGGTAAAATTTGTTTCGGAGATGATAGTTTCGCTGAACGGACGTCTAGCTTATGGGGCCAGAACGCTTCCGCTACGCGTGTCTGCTGTGAGACGGCCACTTAATAGATGAAGTAGTTTACTAAGGTTTTGTTGCTTAAATGCGGCACAAGAGCGTAGGAATGGGGCACCGAATGAAAGTAATAGACACTGGTGAAAGTTTTTTAGTTGACCTTGTTAAAAGGTAGAGCATCAGACTTGAATAAATTGCTAGATTTTCTGAGAGTGTTTATAAAAGAATTTGTTTGTGGCCAGTTGAGTGATGCCTTCTTTGATTATTGACGGGAAATCTACGATTGTCGTGTGAAGAATGTTATTTAAAGTTTCTTTTAGAAAAAATAAATGACTGAATAATTAAAATGAAATGAAAAGAAATATAATAAAATGAAAAGAAAAATAAATAGATAAAAATAAAATAAAATGATATAAATCGAGAGAGAGAGAGAGAGAGAAATTAAAAAAATACATTTTAGCAGAGCGTAGTTTCGATCTACGGACCTCTGGGTTATGGGCCCAGCACGCTTCCACTGCGCCACTCTGCTTTTACACGACAGACACCAGAAATTAACTAGATTCTCTAATAGAATTTATAAAAATTTCTCCGTCACGGCTCGCATGATTATGGATTATGGATCTGGCACTGTGATCTGAAAAATAGAATCTATTTAGGGTTTTTTTTTTTTTACTATAAATAAATAAATGGCAATAAATCAATGGAAATAAAGGAAAATAAATCAATAAAAAACACTGAAAGAGAAGAAAATAAAATGAAAAAGTAGATAGAAAAAGAAACACTAATAAAGGATAAAATGAAAAACCTAGAGTAATTTGTTAGCAGTTGGTAGTTTCGATCTATAGAACATCTATATTATGAAGCCAGTAGGCTTTATGGGCGCCACCCTGCTTATGGTGTCCAGCGAAATCTACATTATCTAGCTTGTATGATAGGATTTTTGAGAATTTCTCCGTCGACACCTCAGTGACGCCTTCTTTGCTCATTGATGGATAATGTACGATTGTGTTGTGAAAAATTTCTTGAAAGTTTCTTTTGTTAAAAATAGCTAAATGAATATTGAAATGAAATAAAATGAAAAATCAAAGAGAAAGGGAGAAAAGTTGTAATTTATTAAGCTTATTGCTTAGATGTGGCAAGAAGCCGCCTGAATGGGACGAGCAATGAGACTGAAAGTGAGTGGTGAATTGTTTGCAAGTGTAGCCTGTTAACCATGACACGAGCCGAGGTAAAATTTGTTTCGGAGATGATAGTTTCGCTGAACGGACGCCTAGCTTATGGGGCCAGAACGCTTCCGCTACGCGTGTCTGCTGTGAGACGGCCACTTAATAGATGAAGTAGTTTACTAAGGTTTTGTTGCTTAAATGCGGCACAAGAGCGTAGGAATGGGGCACCGAATGAAAGTAATAGACACTGGTGAAAGTTTTTTAGTTGACCTTGTTAAAAGGTAGAGCAGCAGACTTGAATGAATTGCTAGATTTTCTGAGAGTGTTTATAAAAGAATTTGTTTGTGGCCAGTTGAGTGATGCCTTCTTTGATTATTGACGGGAAATCTACGATTGTCGTGTGAAGAATGTTATTTAAAGTTTCTTTTAGAAAAAATAAATGACTGAATAATTAAAATGAAATGAAAAGAAATATAATAAAATGAAAAGAAAAATAAATAGATAAAAATAAAATAAAATGATATAAATCGAGAGAGAGAGAGAGAGAGAAATTAAAAAAATACATTTTAGCAGAGCGTAGTTTCGATCTACGAACCTCTGGGTTATGGGCCCAGCACGCTTCCACTGCGCCACTCTGCTTTTACACGACAGACACCAGAAATTAACTAGATTCTCTAATAGAATTTATAAAAATTTCTCCGTCACGGCTCGCACGATTATGGATTATGGATCTGGCACTGTGATCTGAAAAATAGAATCTATTAACGGTTTTTTTTTTTTTTTTACTATAAATGAATAAATGGCAATAAATCAATGGAAATAAAGGAAAATAAATCAATAAAAAACACTGAAAAAGAAGAAAATAAAATGAAAAAGTAGATAGAAAAAGAAACACTAATAAAGGATAAAATGAAAAACCTAGAGTAATTTGTTAGCAGTTGGTAGTTTCGATCTATAGAACATCTATATTATGAAGCCAGTAGGCTTTATGGGCGCCACCCTGCTTATGGTGTCCAGCGAAATCTACATTATCTAGCTTGTATGATAGGATTTTTGAGAATTTCTCCGTCGACACCTCAGTGACGCCTTCTTTGCTCATTGATGGATAATGTACGATTGTGTTGTGAAAAATTTCTTGAAAGTTTCTTTTGTTAAAAATAGCTAAATGAATATTGAAATGAAATAAAATGAAAAATCAAAGAGAAAGGGAGAAAAGTTGTAATTTATTAAGCTTATTGCTTAGATGTGGCAAGAAGCCGCCTGAATGGGACGAGCAATGAGACTGAAAGTGAGTGGTGAATTGTTTGCAAGTGTAGCCTGTTAACCATGACACGAGCCGAGGTAAAATTTGTTTCGGAGATGATAGTTTCGCTGAACGGACGTCTAGCTTATGGGGCCAGAACGCTTCCGCTACGCGTGTCTGCTGTGAGACGGCCACTTAATAGATGAAGTAGTTTACTAAGGTTTTGTTGCTTAAATGCGGCACAAGAGCGTAGGAATGGGGCACCGAATGAAAGTAATAGACACTGGTGAAAGTTTTTTAGTTGACCTTGTTAAAAGGTAGAGCAGCAGACTTGAATAAATTGCTAGATTTTCTGAGAGTGTTTATAAAAGAATTTGTTTGTGGCCAGTTGAGTGATGCCTTCTTTGATTATTGACGGGAAATCTACGATTGTCGTGTGAAGAATGTTATTTAAAGTTTCTTTTAGAAAAAATAAATGACTGAATAATTAAAATGAAATGAAAAGAAATATAATAAAATGAAAAGAAAAATAAATAGATAAAAATAAAATAAAATGATATAAATCGAGAGAGAGAGAGAGAGAAATTAAAAAAATTACATTTTAACAGACCGTAGTTTCGATCTACGGACCTCTGGGTTATGGGCCTAGCACGCTTCCACTGCGCCACTCTGCTTTAACACGACAGACACCAGAAATTAACTAGATTCTCTAATAGAATTTATAAAAATTTCTCCGTCACGGCTCGCATGATTATGGATTATGGATCTGGCACTGTGATCTGAAAAATAGAATCTATTTAGGGGTTTTTTTTTTACTATAAATAAATAAATGGCAATAAATCAATGGAAATAAAGGAAAATAAATCAATAAAAAACACTGAAAGAGAAGAAAATAAAATGAAAAAGTAGATAGAAAAAGAAACACTAATAAAGGATAAAATGAAAAACCTAGAGTAATTTGTTAGCAGTTGGTAGTTTCGATCTATAGAACATCTATATTATGAAGCCAGTAGGCTTTATGGGCGCCACCCTGCTTATGGTGTCCAGCGAAATCTACATTATCTAGCTTGTATGATAGGATTTTTGAGAATTTCTCCGTCGACACCTCAGTGACGCCTTCTTTGCTCATTGATGGATAATGTACGATTGTGTTGTGAAAAATTTCTTGAAAGTTTCTTTTGTTAAAAATAGCTAAATGAATATTGAAATGAAATAAAATGAAAAATCAAAGAGAAAGGGAGAAAAGTTGTAATTTATTAAGCTTATTGCTTAGATGTGGCAAGAAGCCGCCTGAATGGGACGAGCAATGAGACTGAAAGTGAGTGGTGAATTGTTTGCAAGTGTAGCCTGTTAACCATGACACGAGCCGAGGTAAAATTTGTTTCGGAGATGATAGTTTCGCTGAACGGACGTCTAGCTTATGGGGCCAGAACGCTTCCGCTACGCGTGTCTGCTGTGAGACGGCCACTTAATAGATGAAGTAGTTTACTAAGGTTTTGTTGCTTAAATGCGGCACAAGAGCGTAGGAATGGGGCACCGAATGAAAGTAATAGACACTGGTGAAAGTTTTTTAGTTGACCTTGTTAAAAGGTAGAGCATCAGACTTGAATAAATTGCTAGATTTTCTGAGAGTGTTTATAAAAGAATTTGTTTGTGGCCAGTTGAGTGATGCCTTCTTTGATTATTGACGGGAAATCTACGATTGTCGTGTGAAGAATGTTATTTAAAGTTTCTTTTAGAAAAAATAAATGACTGAATAATTAAAATGAAATGAAAAGAAATATAATAAAATGAAAAGAAAAATAAATAGATAAAAATAAAATAAAATGATATAAATCGAGAGAGAGAGAGAGAGAGAAATTAAAAAAATACATTTTAGCAGAGCGTAGTTTCGATCTACGGACCTCTGGGTTATGGGCCCAGCACGCTTCCACTGCGCCACTCAGCTTTTCCACGACAGACACCAGAAATTAACTAGATTCTCTAATAGAATTTATAAAAATTTCTCTGTCACGGCTCGCATGATTATGGATTATGGATCTGGCACTGTGATCTGAAAAATAGAATCTATTAACAGTTTTTTTTTTTTTTTTTTTACTATAAATAAATAAATGGCAATAAATCAATGGAAATAAAGGAAAATAAATCAATAAAAAACACTGAATGAGAAGAAAATAAAATGAAAAAGTAGATAGAAAAAGAAACACTAATAAAGGATAAAATGAAAAACCTAGAGTAATTTGTTAGCAGTTGGTAGTTTCGATCTATAGAACATCTATATTATGAAGCCAGTAGGCTTTATGGGCGCCACCCTGCTTATGGTGTCCAGCGAAATCTACATTATCTAGCTTGTATGATAGGATTTTTGAGAATTTCTCCGTCGACACCTCAGTGACGCCTTCTTTGCTCATTGATGGATAATGTACGATTGTGTTGTGAAAAATTTCTTGAAAGTTTCTTTTGTTAAAAATAGCTAAATGAATATTGAAATGAAATAAAATGAAAAATCAAAGAGAAAGGGAGAAAAGTTGTAATTTATTAAGCTTATTGCTTAGATGTGGCAAGAAGCCGCCTGAATGGGACGAGCAATGAGACTGAAAGTGAGTGGTGAATTGTTTGCAAGTGTAGCCTGTTAACCATGACACGAGCCGAGGTAAAATTTGTTTCGGAGATGATAGTTTCGCTGAACGGACGTCTAGCTTATGGGGCCAGAACGCTTCCGCTACGCGTGTCTGCTGTGAGACGGCCACTTAATAGATGAAGTAGTTTACTAAGGTTTTGTTGCTTAAATGCGGCACAAGAGCGTAGGAATGGGGCACCGAATGAAAGTAATAGACACTGGTGAAAGTTTTTTAGTTGACCTTGTTAAAAGGTAGAGCATCAGACTTGAATAAATTGCTAGATTTTCTGAGAGTGTTTATAAAAGAATTTGTTTGTGGCCAGTTGAGTGATGTCTTCTTTGATTATTGACGGGAAATCTACGATTGTCGTGTGAAGAATGTTATTTAAAGTTTCTTTTAGAAAAAATAAATGACTGAATAATTAAAATGAAATGAAAAGAAATATAATAAAATGAAAAGAAAAATAAATAGATAAAAATAAAATAAAATGATATAAATCGAGAGAGAGAGAGAGAGAGAAATTAAAAAAATACATTTTAGCAGAGCGTAGTTTCGATCTACGGACCTCTGGGTTATGGGCCCAGCACGCTTCCACTGCGCCACTCAGCTTTTCCACGACAGACACCAGAAATTAACTAGATTCTCTAATAGAATTTATAAAAATTTCTCTGTCACGGCTCGCACGATTATGGATTATGGATCTGGCACTGTGATCTGAAAAATAGAATCTATTAACAGTTTTTTTTTTTTTTTTTACTATAAATAAATAAATGGCAATAAATCAATGGAAATAAAGGAAAATAAATCAATAAAAAACACTGAAAGAGAAGAAAATAAAATGAAAAAGTAGATAGAAAAAGAAACACTAATAAAGGATAAAATGAAAAACCTAGAGTAATTTGTTAGCAGTTGGTAGTTTCGATCTATAGAACATCTATATTATGAAGCCAGTAGGCTTTATGGGCGCCACCCTGCTTATGGTGTCCAGCGAAATCTACATTATCTAGCTTGTATGATAGGATTTTTGAGAATTTCTCCGTCGACACCTCAGTGACGCCTTCTTTGCTCATTGATGGATAATGTACGATTGTGTTGTGAAAAATTTCTTGAAAGTTTCTTTTGTTAAAAATAGCTAAATGAATATTGAAATGAAATAAAATGAAAAATCAAAGAGAAAGGGAGAAAAGTTGTAATTTATTAAGCTTATTGCTTAGATGTGGCAAGAAGCTGCCTGAATGGGACGAGCAATGAGACTGAAAGTGAGTGGTGAATTGTTTGCAAGTGTAGCCTGTTAACCATGACACGAGCCGAGGTAAAATTTGTTTCGGAGATGATAGTTTCGCTGAACGGACGCCTAGCTTATGGGGCCAGAACGCTTCCGCTACGCGTGTCTGCTGTGAGACGGCCACTTAATAGATGAAGTAGTTTACTAAGGTTTTGTTGCTTAAATGCGGCACAAGAGCGTAGGAATGGGGCACCGAATGAAAGTAATAGACACTGGTGAAAGTTTTTTAGTTGACCTTGTTAAAAGGTAGAGCATCAGACTTGAATAAATTGCTAGATTTTCTGAGAGTGTTTATAAAAGAATTTGTTTGTGGCCAGTTGAGTGATGCCTTCTTTGATTATTGACGGGAAATCTACGATTTTCGTGTGAAGAATGTTATTTAAAGTTTCTTTTAGAAAAAATAAATGACTGAATAATTAAAATGAAATGAAAAGAAATATAATAAAATGAAAAGAAAAATAAATAGATAAAAATAAAATAAAATGATATAAATCGAGAGAGAGAGAGAGAGAGAGAGAGAGAAATTAAAAAAATACATTTTAGCAGAGCGTAGTTTCGATCTACGGACCTCAGGGTTATGGGCCCAGCACGCTTCCACTGCGCCACTCTGCTTTTACACGACAGACACCAGAAATTAACTAGATTCTCTAATAGAATTTATAAAAATTTCTCCGTCACGGCTCGCATGATTATGGATTATGGATCTGGCACTGTGATCTGAAAAATAGAATCTATTTAGGGTTTTTTTTTTTTACTATAAATAAATAAATGGCAATAAATCAATGGAAATAAAGGAAAATAAATCAATAAAAAACACTGAAAAAGAAGAAAATAAAATGAAAAAGTAGATAGAAAAAGAAACACTAATAAAGGATAAAATGAAAAACCTAGAGTAATTTGTTAGCAGTTGGTAGTTTCGATCTATAGAACATCTATATTATGAAGCCAGTAGGCTTTATGGGCGCCACCCTGCTTATGGTGTCCAGCGAAATCTACATTATCTAGCTTGTATGATAGGATTTTTGAGAATTTCTCCGTCGACACCTCAGTGACGCCTTCTTTGCTCATTGATGGATAATGTACGATTGTGTTGTGAAAAATTTCTTGAAAGTTTCTTTTGTTAAAAATAGCTAAATGAATATTGAAATGAAATAAAATGAAAAATCAAAGAGAAAGGGAGAAAAGTTGTAATTTATTAAGCTTATTGCTTAGATGTGGCAAGAAGCCGCCTGAATGGGACGAGCAATGAGACTGAAAGTGAGTGGTGAATTGTTTGCAAGTGTAGCCTGTTAACCATGACACGAGCCGAGGTAAAATTTGTTTCGGAGATGATAGTTTCGCTGAACGGACGCCTAGCTTATGGGGCCAGAACGCTTCCGCTACGCGTGTCTGCTGTGAGACGGCCACTTAATAGATGAAGTAGTTTACTAAGGTTTTGTTGCTTAAATGCGGCACAAGAGCGTAGGAATGGGGCACCGAATGAAAGTAATAGACACTGGTGAAAGTTTTTTAGTTGACCTTGTTAAAAGGTAGAGCATCAGACTTGAATAAATTGCTAGATTTTCTGAGAGTGTTTATAAAAGAATTTGTTTGTGGCCAGTTGAGTGATGCCTTCTTTGATTATTGACGGGAAATCTACGATTGTCGTGTGAAGAATGTTATTTAAAGTTTCTTTTAGAAAAAATAAATGACTGAATAATTAAAATGAAATGAAAAGAAATATAATAAAATGAAAAGAAAAATAAATGGATAAAAATAAAATAAAATGATATAAATCGAGAGAGAGAGAGAGAGAGAGAGAGAAATTAAAAAAATACATTTTAGCAGAGCGTAGTTTCGATCTACGGACCTCTGGGTTATGGGCCCAGCACGCTTCCACTGCGCCACTCTGCTTTTCCACGACAGACACCAGAAATTAACTAGATTATCTAATAGAATTTATAAAAATTTCTCTGTCACGGCTCGCATGATTATGGATTATGGATCTGGCACTGTGATCTGAAAAATAGAATCTATTAACGGTTTTTGTTTTTTTTTTTTACTATAAATAAATAAATGGCAATAAATCAATGGAAATAAAGGAAAATAAATCAATAAAAAACACTGAAAAAGAAGAAAATAAAATGAAAAAGTAGATAGAAAAAGAAACACTAATAAAGGATAAAATGAAAAACCTAGAGTAATTTGTTAGCAGTTGGTAGTTTCGATCTATAGAACATCTATATTATGAAGCCAGTAGGCTTTATGGGCGCCACCCTGCTTATGGTGTCCAGCGAAATCTACATTATCTAGCTTGTATGATAGGATTTTTGAGAATTTCTCCGTCGACACCTCAGTGACGCCTTCTTTGCTCATTGATGGATAATGTACGATTGTGTTGTGAAAAATTTCTTGAAAGTTTCTTTTGTTAAAAATAGCTAAATGAATATTGAAATGAAATAAAATGAAAAATCAAAGAGAAAGGGAGAAAAGTTGTAATTTATTAAGCTTATTGCTTAGATGTGGCAAGAAGCCGCCTGAATGGGACGAGCAATGAGACTGAAAGTGAGTGGTGAATTGTTTGCAAGTGTAGCCTGTTAACCATGACACGAGCCGAGGTAAAATTTGTTTCGGAGATGATAGTTTCGCTGAACGGACGTCTAGCTTATGGGGCCAGAACGCTTCCGCTACGCGTGTCTGCTGTGAGACGGCCACTTAATAGATGAAGTAGTTTACTAAGGTTTTGTTGCTTAAATGCGGCACAAGAGCGTAGGAATGGGGCACCGAATGAAAGTAATAGACACTGGTGAAAGTTTTTTAGTTGACCTTGTTAAAAGGTAGAGCATCAGACTTGAATAAATTGCTAGATTTTCTGAGAGTGTTTATAAAAGAATTTGTTTGTGGCCAGTTGAGTGATGCCTTCTTTGATTATTGACGGGAAATCTACGATTGTCGTGTGAAGAATGTTATTTAAAGTTTCTTTTAGAAAAAATAAATGACTGAATAATTAAAATGAAATGAAAAGAAATATAATAAAATGAAAAGAAAAATAAATAGATAAAAATAAAATAAAATGATATAAATCGAGAGAGAGAGAGAGAGAGAAATTAAAAAAATACATTTTAGCAGAGCGTAGTTTCGATCTACGGACCTCTGGGTTATGGGCCCAGCACGCTTCCACTGCGCCACTCTGCTTTTACACGACAGACACCAGAAATTAACTAGATTCTCTAATAGAATTTATAAAAATTTCTCCGTCACGGCTCGCACGATTATGGATTATGGATCTGGCACTGTGATCTGAAAAATAGAATCTATTAACGGTTTTTTTTTTTTTTTTTACTATAAATAAATAAATGGCAATAAATCAATGGAAATAAAGGAAAATAAATCAATAAAAAACACTGAAAAAGAAGAAAATAAAATGAAAAAGTAGATAGAAAAAGAAACACTAATAAAGGATAAAATGAAAAACCTAGAGTAATTTGTTAGCAGTTGGTAGTTTCGATCTATAGAACATCTATATTATGAAGCCAGTAGGCTTTATGGGCGCCACCCTGCTTATGGTGTCCAGCGAAATCTACATTATCTAGCTTGTATGATAGGATTTTTGAGAATTTCTCCGTCGACACCTCAGTGACGCCTTCTTTGCTCATTGATGGATAATGTACGATTGTGTTGTGAAAAATTTCTTGAAAGTTTCTTTTGTTAAAAATAGCTAAATGAATATTGAAATGAAATAAAATGAAAAATCAAAGAGAAAGGGAGAAAAGTTGTAATTTATTAAGCTTATTGCTTAGATGTGGCAAGAAGCCGCCTGAATGGGACGAGCAATGAGACTGAAAGTGAGTGGTGAATTGTTTGCAAGTGTAGCCTGTTAACCATGACACGAGCCGAGGTAAAATTTGTTTCGGAGATGATAGTTTCGCTGAACGGACGTCTAGCTTATGGGGCCAGAACGCTTCCGCTACGCGTGTCTGCTGTGAGACGGCCACTTAATAGATGAAGTAGTTTACTAAGGTTTTGTTGCTTAAATGCGGCACAAGAGCGTAGGAATGGGGCACCGAATGAAAGTAATAGACACTGGTGAAAGTTTTTTAGTTGACCTTGTTAAAAGGTAGAGCATCAGACTTGAATAAATTGCTAGATTTTCTGAGAGTGTTTATAAAAGAATTTGTTTGTGGCCAGTTGAGTGATGCCTTCTTTGATTATTGACGGGAAATCTACGATTGTCGTGTGAAGAATGTTATTTAAAGTTTCTTTTAGAAAAAATAAATGACTGAATAATTAAAATGAAATGAAAAGAAATATAATAAAATGAAAAGAAAAATAAATAGATAAAAATAAAATAAAATGATATAAATCGAGAGAGAGAGAGAGAGAGAGAGAAATTAAAAAAATACATTTTAGCAGAGCGTAGTTTCAACCTACGGACCTCTGGGTTATGGGCCCA
>OY757925.1:39218302-39228302 GCA_963585895.1 Sepioteuthis lessoniana
AATAAAATGATATAAATCGAGAGAGAGAGAGAGAGAGAAATTAAAAAAATACATTTTAGCAGAGCGTAGTTTCGATCTACGGACCTCTGGGTTATGGGCCCAGCACGCTTCCACTGCGCCACTCTGCTTTTACACGACAGACACCAGAAATTAACTAGATTCTCTAATAGAATTTATAAAAATTTCTCCGTCACGGCTCGCATGATTATGGATTATGGATCTGGCACTGTGATCTGAAAAATAGAATCTATTTAGGGGTTTTTTTTTTTACTATAAATAAATAAATGGCAATAAATCAATGGAAATAAAGGAAAATAAATCAATAAAAAACACTGAAAGAGAAGAAAATAAAATGAAAAAGTAGATAGAAAAAGAAACACTAATAAAGGATAAAATGAAAAACCTAGAGTAATTTGTTAGCAGTTGGTAGTTTCGATCTATAGAACATCTATATTATGAAGCCAGTAGGCTTTATGGGCGCCACCCTGCTTATGGTGTCCAGCGAAATCTACATTATCTAGCTTGTATGATAGGATTTTTGAGAATTTCTCCGTCGACACCTCAGTGACGCCTTCTTTGCTCATTGATGGATAATGTACGATTGTGTTGTGAAAAATTTCTTGAAAGTTTCTTTTGTTAAAAATAGCTAAATGAATATTGAAATGAAATAAAATGAAAAATCAAAGAGAAAGGGAGAAAAGTTGTAATTTATTAAGCTTATTGCTTAGATGTGGCAAGAAGCCGCCTGAATGGGACGAGCAATGAGACTGAAAGTGAGTGGTGAATTGTTTGCAAGTGTAGCCTGTTAACCATGACACGAGCCGAGGTAAAATTTGTTTCGGAGATGATAGTTTCGCTGAACGGACGTCTAGCTTATGGGGCCAGAACGCTTCCGCTACGCGTGTCTGCTGTGAGACGGCCACTTAATAGATGAAGTAGTTTACTAAGGTTTTGTTGCTTAAATGCGGCACAAGAGCGTAGGAATGGGGCACCGAATGAAAGTAATAGACACTGGTGAAAGTTTTTTAGTTGACCTTGTTAAAAGGTAGAGCAGCAGACTTGAATAAATTGCTAGATTTTCTGAGAGTGTTTATAAAAGAATTTGTTTGTGGCCAGTTGAGTGATGCCTTCTTTGATTATTGACGGGAAATCTACGATTGTCGTGTGAAGAATGTTATTTAAAGTTTCTTTTAGAAAAAATAAATGACTGAATAATTAAAATGAAATGAAAAGAAATATAATAAAATGAAAAGAAAAATAAATAGATAAAAATAAAATAAAATGATATAAATCGAGAGAGAGAGAGAGAGAAATTAAAAAAATACATTTTAGCAGAGCGTAGTTTCGATCTACGGACCTCTGGGTTATGGGCCCAGCACGCTTCCACTGCGCCACTCTGCTTTTACACGACAGACACCAGAAATTAACTAGATTCTCTAATAGAATTTATAAAAATTTCTCCGTCACGGCTCGCATGATTATGGATTATGGATCTGGCACTGTGATCTGAAAAATAGAATCTATTTAGGGGTTTTTTTTTTTACTATAAATAAATAAATGGCAATAAATCAATGGAAATAAAGGAAAATAAATCAATAAAAAACACTGAAAGAGAAGAAAATAAAATGAAAAAGTAGATAGAAAAAGAAACACTAATAAAGGATAAAATGAAAAACCTAGAGTAATTTGTTAGCAGTTGGTAGTTTCGATCTATAGAACATCTATATTATGAAGCCAGTAGGCTTTATGGGCGCCACCCTGCTTATGGTGTCCAGCGAAATCTACATTATCTAGCTTGTATGATAGGATTTTTGAGAATTTCTCCGTCGACACCTCAGTGACGCCTTCTTTGCTCATTGATGGATAATGTACGATTGTGTTGTGAAAAATTTCTTGAAAGTTTCTTTTGTTAAAAATAGCTAAATGAATATTGAAATGAAATAAAATGAAAAATCAAAGAGAAAGGGAGAAAAGTTGTAATTTATTAAGCTTATTGCTTAGATGTGGCAAGAAGCCGCCTGAATGGGACGAGCAATGAGACTGAAAGTGAGTGGTGAATTGTTTGCAAGTGTAGCCTGTTAACCATGACACGAGCCGAGGTAAAATTTGTTTCGGAGATGATAGTTTCGCTGAACGGACGTCTTGCTTATGGGGCCAGAACGCTTCCGCTACGCGTGTCTGCTGTGAGACGGCCACTTAATAGATGAAGTAGTTTACTAAGGTTTTGTTGCTTAAATGCGGCACAAGAGCGTAGGAATGGGGCACCGAATGAAAGTAATAGACACTGGTGAAAGTTTTTTAGTTGACCTTGTTAAAAGGTAGAGCATCAGACTTGAATAAATTGCTAGATTTTCTGAGAGTGTTTATAAAAGAATTTGTTTGTGGCCAGTTGAGTGATGCCTTCTTTGATTATTGACGGGAAATCTACGATTGTCGTGTGAAGAATGTTATTTAAAGTTTCTTTTAGAAAAAATAAATGACTGAATAATTAAAATGAAATGAAAAGAAATATAATAAAATGAAAAGAAAAATAAATAGATAAAAATAAAATAAAATGATATAAATCGAGAGAGAGAGAGAGAGAGAGAGAAATTAAAAAAATACATTTTAGCAGAGCGTAGTTTCAACCTACGGACCTCTGGGTTATGGGCCCAGCACGCTTCCACTGCGCCACTCTGCTTTTACACGACAGACACCAGAAATTAACTAGATTCTCTAATAGAATTTATAAAAATTTCTCCGTCACGGCTCGCATGATTATGGATTATGGATCTGGCACTGTGATCTGAAAAATAGAATCTATTTAGGGGTTTTTTTTTTTACTATGAATAAATAAATGGCAATAAATCAATGGAAATAAAGGAAAATAAATCAATAAAAAACACTGAAAGAGAAGAAAATAAAATGAAAAAGTAGATAGAAAAAGAAACACTAATAAAGGATAAAATGAAAAACCTAGAGTAATTTGTTAGCAGTTGGTAGTTTCGATCTATAGAACATCTATATTATGAAGCCAGTAGGCTTTATGGGCGCCACCCTGCTTATGGTGTCCAGCGAAATCTACATTATCTAGCTTGTATGATAGGATTTTTGAGAATTTCTCCGTCGACACCTCAGTGACGCCTTCTTTGCTCATTGATGGATAATGTACGATTGTGTTGTGAAAAATTTCTTGAAAGTTTCTTTTGTTAAAAATAGCTAAATGAATATTGAAATGAAATAAAATGAAAAATCAAAGAGAAAGGGAGAAAAGTTGTAATTTATTAAGCTTATTGCTTAGATGTGGCAAGAAGCCGCCTGAATGGGACGAGCAATGAGACTGAAAGTGAGTGGTGAATTGTTTGCAAGTGTAGCCTGTTAACCATGACACGAGCCGAGGTAAAATTTGTTTCGGAGATGATAGTTTCGCTGAACGGACGCCTAGCTTATGGGGCCAGAACGCTTCCGCTACGCGTGTCTGCTGTGAGACGGCCACTTAATAGATGAAGTAGTTTACTAAGGTTTTGTTGCTTAAATGCGGCACAAGAGCGTAGGAATGGGGCACCGAATGAAAGTAATAGACACTGGTGAAAGTTTTTTAGTTGACCTTGTTAAAAGGTAGAGCATCAGACTTGAATAAATTGCTAGATTTTCTGAGAGTGTTTATAAAAGAATTTGTTTGTGGCCAGTTGAGTGATGCCTTCTTTGATTATTGACGGGAAATCTACGATTGTCGTGTGAAGAATGTTATTTAAAGTTTCTTTTAGAAAAAATAAATGACTGAATAATTAAAATGAAATGAAAAGAAATATAATAAAATGAAAAGAAAAATAAATAGATAAAAATAAAATAAAATGATATAAATCGAGAGAGAGAGAGAGAGAGAAATTAAAAAAATACATTTTAGCAGAGCGTAGTTTCGATCTACGGACCTCTGGGTTATGGGCCCAGCACGCTTCCACTGCGCCACTCTGCTTTTACACGACAGACACCAGAAATTAACTAGATTCTCTAATAGAATTTATAAAAATTTCTCCGTCACGGCTCGCATGATTATGGATTATGGATCTGGCACTGTGATCTGAAAAATAGAATCTATTTAGGGTTTTTTTTTTTTACTATAAATAAATAAATGGCAATAAATCAATGGAAATAAAGGAAAATAAATCAATAAAAAACACTGAAAGAGAAGAAAATAAAATGAAAAAGTAGATAGAAAAAGAAACACTAATAAAGGATAAAATGAAAAACCTAGAGTAATTTGTTAGCAGTTGGTAGTTTCGATCTATAGAACATCTATATTATGAAGCCAGTAGGCTTTATGGGCGCCACCCTGCTTATGGTGTCCAGCGAAATCTACATTATCTAGCTTGTATGATAGGATTTTTGAGAATTTCTCCGTCGACACCTCAGTGACGCCTTCTTTGCTCATTGATGGATAATGTACGATTGTGTTGTGAAAAATTTCTTGAAAGTTTCTTTTGTTAAAAATAGCTAAATGAATATTGAAATGAAATAAAATGAAAAATCAAAGAGAAAGGGAGAAAAGTTGTAATTTATTAAGCTTATTGCTTAGATGTGGCAAGAAGCCGCCTGAATGGGACGAGCAATGAGACTGAAAGTGAGTGGTGAATTGTTTGCAAGTGTAGCCTGTTAACCATGACACGAGCCGAGGTAAAATTTGTTTCGGAGATGATAGTTTCGCTGAACGGACGCCTAGCTTATGGGGCCAGAACGCTTCCGCTACGCGTGTCTGCTGTGAGACGGCCACTTAATAGATGAAGTAGTTTACTAAGGTTTTGTTGCTTAAATGCGGCACAAGAGCGTAGGAATGGGGCACCGAATGAAAGTAATAGACACTGGTGAAAGTTTTTTAGTTGACCTTGTTAAAAGGTAGAGCAGCAGACTTGAATAAATTGCTAGATTTTCTGAGAGTGTTTATAAAAGAATTTGTTTGTGGCCAGTTGAGTGATGCCTTCTTTGATTATTGACGGGAAATCTACGATTGTCGTGTGAAGAATGTTATTTAAAGTTTCTTTTAGAAAAAATAAATGACTGAATAATTAAAATGAAATGAAAAGAAATATAATAAAATGAAAAGAAAAATAAATAGATAAAAATAAAATAAAATGATATAAATCGAGAGAGAGAGAGAGAGAGAAATTAAAAAAATACATTTTAGCAGAGCGTAGTTTCGATCTACGGACCTCTGGGTTATGGGCCCAGCACGCTTCCACTGCGCCACTCTGCTTTTACACGACAGACACCAGAAATTAACTAGATTCTCTAATAGAATTTATAAAAATTTCTCCGTCACGGCTCGCATGATTATGGATTATGGATCTGGCACTGTGATCTGAAAAATAGAATCTATTTAGGGGTTTTTTTTTTTACTATAAATAAATAAATGGCAATAAATCAATGGAAATAAAGGAAAATAAATCAATAAAAAACACTGAAAGAGAAGAAAATAAAATGAAAAAGTAGATAGAAAAAGAAACACTAATAAAGGATAAAATGAAAAACCTAGAGTAATTTGTTAGCAGTTGGTAGTTTCGATCTATAGAACATCTATATTATGAAGCCAGTAGGCTTTATGGGCGCCACCCTGCTTATGGTGTCCAGCGAAATCTACATTATCTAGCTTGTATGATAGGATTTTTGAGAATTTCTCCGTCGACACCTCAGTGACGCCTTCTTTGCTCATTGATGGATAATGTACGATTGTGTTGTGAAAAATTTCTTGAAAGTTTCTTTTGTTAAAAATAGCTAAATGAATATTGAAATGAAATAAAATGAAAAATCAAAGAGAAAGGGAGAAAAGTTGTAATTTATTAAGCTTATTGCTTAGATGTGGCAAGAAGCCGCCTGAATGGGACGAGCAATGAGACTGAAAGTGAGTGGTGAATTGTTTGCAAGTGTAGCCTGTTAACCATGACACGAGCCGAGGTAAAATTTGTTTCGGAGATGATAGTTTCGCTGAACGGACGTCTAGCTTATGGGGCCAGAACGCTTCCGCTACGCGTGTCTGCTGTGAGACGGCCACTTAATAGATGAAGTAGTTTACTAAGGTTTTGTTGCTTAAATGCGGCACAAGAGCGTAGGAATGGGGCACCGAATGAAAGTAATAGACACTGGTGAAAGTTTTTTAGTTGACCTTGTTAAAAGGTAGAGCAGCAGACTTGAATAAATTGCTAGATTTTCTGAGAGTGTTTATAAAAGAATTTGTTTGTGGCCAGTTGAGTGATGCCTTCTTTGATTATTGACGGGAAATCTACGATTGTCGTGTGAAGAATGTTATTTAAAGTTTCTTTTAGAAAAAATAAATGACTGAATAATTAAAATGAAATGAAAAGAAATATAATAAAATGAAAAGAAAAATAAATAGATAAAAATAAAATAAAATGATATAAATCGAGAGAGAGAGAGAGAGAAATTAAAAAAATACATTTTAGCAGAGCGTAGTTTCGATCTACGGACCTCTGGGTTATGGGCCCAGCACGCTTCCACTGCGCCACTCTGCTTTTACACGACAGACACCAGAAATTAACTAGATTCTCTAATAGAATTTATAAAAATTTCTCCGTCACGGCTCGCATGATTATGGATTATGGATCTGGCACTGTGATCTGAAAAATAGAATCTATTTAGGGGTTTTTTTTTTTACTATAAATAAATAAATGGCAATAAATCAATGGAAATAAAGGAAAATAAATCAATAAAAAACACTGAAAGAGAAGAAAATAAAATGAAAAAGTAGATAGAAAAAGAAACACTAATAAAGGATAAAATGAAAAACCTAGAGTAATTTGTTAGCAGTTGGTAGTTTCGATCTATAGAACATCTATATTATGAAGCCAGTAGGCTTTATGGGCGCCACCCTGCTTATGGTGTCCAGCGAAATCTACATTATCTAGCTTGTATGATAGGATTTTTGAGAATTTCTCCGTCGACACCTCAGTGACGCCTTCTTTGCTCATTGATGGATAATGTACGATTGTGTTGTGAAAAATTTCTTGAAAGTTTCTTTTGTTAAAAATAGCTAAATGAATATTGAAATGAAATAAAATGAAAAATCAAAGAGAAAGGGAGAAAAGTTGTAATTTATTAAGCTTATTGCTTAGATGTGGCAAGAAGCCGCCTGAATGGGACGAGCAATGAGACTGAAAGTGAGTGGTGAATTGTTTGCAAGTGTAGCCTGTTAACCATGACACGAGCCGAGGTAAAATTTGTTTCGGAGATGATAGTTTCGCTGAACGGACGTCTAGCTTATGGGGCCAGAACGCTTCCGCTACGCGTGTCTGCTGTGAGACGGCCACTTAATAGATGAAGTAGTTTACTAAGGTTTTGTTGCTTAAATGCGGCACAAGAGCGTAGGAATGGGGCACCGAATGAAAGTAATAGACACTGGTGAAAGTTTTTTAGTTGACCTTGTTAAAAGGTAGAGCATCAGACTTGAATAAATTGCTAGATTTTCTGAGAGTGTTTATAAAAGAATTTGTTTGTGGCCAGTTGAGTGATGCCTTCTTTGATTATTGACGGGAAATCTACGATTGTCGTGTGAAGAATGTTATTTAAAGTTTCTTTTAGAAAAAATAAATGACTGAATAATTAAAATGAAATGAAAAGAAATATAATAAAATGAAAAGAAAAATAAATAGATAAAAATAAAATAAAATGATATAAATCGAGAGAGAGAGAGAGAGAGAGAGAAATTAAAAAAATACATTTTAGCAGAGCGTAGTTTCAACCTACGGACCTCTGGGTTATGGGCCCAGCACGCTTCCACTGCGCCACTCTGCTTTTACACGACAGACACCAGAAATTAACTAGATTCTCTAATAGAATTTATAAAAATTTCTCCGTCACGGCTCGCATGATTATGGATTATGGATCTGGCACTGTGATCTGAAAAATAGAATCTATTTAGGGGTTTTTTTTTTTACTATGAATAAATAAATGGCAATAAATCAATGGAAATAAAGGAAAATAAATCAATAAAAAACACTGAAAGAGAAGAAAATAAAATGAAAAAGTAGATAGAAAAAGAAACACTAATAAAGGATAAAATGAAAAACCTAGAGTAATTTGTTAGCAGTTGGTAGTTTCGATCTATAGAACATCTATATTATGAAGCCAGTAGGCTTTATGGGCGCCACCCTGCTTATGGTGTCCAGCGAAATCTACATTATCTAGCTTGTATGATAGGATTTTTGAGAATTTCTCCGTCGACACCTCAGTGACGCCTTCTTTGCTCATTGATGGATAATGTACGATTGTGTTGTGAAAAATTTCTTGAAAGTTTCTTTTGTTAAAAATAGCTAAATGAATATTGAAATGAAATAAAATGAAAAATCAAAGAGAAAGGGAGAAAAGTTGTAATTTATTAAGCTTATTGCTTAGATGTGGCAAGAAGCCGCCTGAATGGGACGAGCAATGAGACTGAAAGTGAGTGGTGAATTGTTTGCAAGTGTAGCCTGTTAACCATGACACGAGCCGAGGTAAAATTTGTTTCGGAGATGATAGTTTCGCTGAACGGACGCCTAGCTTATGGGGCCAGAACGCTTCCGCTACGCGTGTCTGCTGTGAGACGGCCACTTAATAGATGAAGTAGTTTACTAAGGTTTTGTTGCTTAAATGCGGCACAAGAGCGTAGGAATGGGGCACCGAATGAAAGTAATAGACACTGGTGAAAGTTTTTTAGTTGACCTTGTTAAAAGGTAGAGCAGCAGACTTGAATAAATTGCTAGATTTTCTGAGAGTGTTTATAAAAGAATTTGTTTGTGGCCAGTTGAGTGATGCCTTCTTTGATTATTGACGGGAAATCTACGATTGTCGTGTGAAGAATGTTATTTAAAGTTTCTTTTAGAAAAAATAAATGACTGAATAATTAAAATGAAATGAAAAGAAATATAATAAAATGAAAAGAAAAATAAATAGATAAAAATAAAATAAAATGATATAAATCGAGAGAGAGAGAGAGAGAGAGAAATTAAAAAAATACATTTTAGCAGAGCGTAGTTTCGATCTACGGACCTCTGGGTTATGGGCCCAGCACGCTTCCACTGCGCCACTCTGCTTTTACACGACAGACACCAGAAATTAACTAGATTCTCTAATAGAATTTATAAAAATTTCTCCGTCACGGCTCGCATGATTATGGATTATGGATCTGGCACTGTGATCTGAAAAATAGAATCTATTTAGGGTTTTTTTTTTTTACTATAAATAAATAAATGGCAATAAATCAATGGAAATAAAGGAAAATAAATCAATAAAAAACACTGAAAGAGAAGAAAATAAAATGAAAAAGTAGATAGAAAAAGAAACACTAATAAAGGATAAAATGAAAAACCTAGAGTAATTTGTTAGCAGTTGGTAGTTTCGATCTATAGAACATCTATATTATGAAGCCAGTAGGCTTTATGGGCGCCACCCTGCTTATGGTGTCCAGCGAAATCTACATTATCTAGCTTGTATGATAGGATTTTTGAGAATTTCTCCGTCGACACCTCAGTGACGCCTTCTTTGCTCATTGATGGATAATGTACGATTGTGTTGTGAAAAATTTCTTGAAAGTTTCTTTTGTTAAAAATAGCTAAATGAATATTGAAATGAAATAAAATGAAAAATCAAAGAGAAAGGGAGAAAAGTTGTAATTTATTAAGCTTATTGCTTAGATGTGGCAAGAAGCTGCCTGAATGGGACGAGCAATGAGACTGAAAGTGAGTGGTGAATTGTTTGCAAGTGTAGCCTGTTAACCATGACACGAGCCGAGGTAAAATTTGTTTCGGAGATGATAGTTTCGCTGAACGGACGCCTAGCTTATGGGGCCAGAACGCTTCCGCTACGCGTGTCTGCTGTGAGACGGCCACTTAATAGATGAAGTAGTTTACTAAGGTTTTGTTGCTTAAATGCGGCACAAGAGCGTAGGAATGGGGCACCGAATGAAAGTAATAGACACTGGTGAAAGTTTTTTAGTTGACCTTGTTAAAAGGTAGAGCATCAGACTTGAATAAAT
>OY757925.1:39233302-39240802 GCA_963585895.1 Sepioteuthis lessoniana
GCTTAAATGCAGCACAAGAGCGTAGGAATGGGGCACCGAATGAAAGTAATAGACACTGGTGAAAGTTTTTTAGTTGACCTTGTTAAAAGGTAGAGCATCAGACTTGAATAAATTGCTAGATTTTCTGAGAGTGTTTATAAAAGAATTTGTTTGTGGCCAGTTGAGTGATGCCTTCTTTGATTATTGACGGGAAATCTACGATTGTCGTGTGAAGAATGTTATTTAAAGTTTCTTTTAGAAAAAATAAATGACTGAATAATTAAAATGAAATGAAAAGAAATATAATAAAATGAAAAGAAAAATAAATAGATAAAAATAAAATAAAATGATATAAATCGAGAGAGAGAGAGAGAGAGAAATTAAAAAAATACATTTTAGCAGAGCGTAGTTTCGATCTACGGACCTCTGGGTTATGGGCCCAGCACGCTTCCACTGCGCCACTCTGCTTTTACACGACAGACACCAGAAATTAACTAGATTCTCTAATAGAATTTATAAAAATTTCTCCGTCACGGCTCGCATGATTATGGATTATGGATCTGGCACTGTGATCTGAAAAATAGAATCTATTTAGGGTTTTTTTTTTTTACTATAAATAAATAAATGGCAATAAATCAATGGAAATAAAGGAAAATAAATCAATAAAAAACACTGAAAGAGAAGAAAATAAAATGAAAAAGTAGATAGAAAAAGAAACACTAATAAAGGATAAAATGAAAAACCTAGAGTAATTTGTTAGCAGTTGGTAGTTTCGATCTATAGAACATCTATATTATGAAGCCAGTAGGCTTTATGGGCGCCACCCTGCTTATGGTGTCCAGCGAAATCTACATTATCTAGCTTGTATGATAGGATTTTTGAGAATTTCTCCGTCGACACCTCAGTGACGCCTTCTTTGCTCATTGATGGATAATGTACGATTGTGTTGTGAAAAATTTCTTGAAAGTTTCTTTTGTTAAAAATAGCTAAATGAATATTGAAATGAAATAAAATGAAAAATCAAAGAGAAAGGGAGAAAAGTTGTAATTTATTAAGCTTATTGCTTAGATGTGGCAAGAAGCCGCCTGAATGGGACGAGCAATGAGACTGAAAGTGAGTGGTGAATTGTTTGCAAGTGTAGCCTGTTAACCATGACACGAGCCGAGGTAAAATTTGTTTCGGAGATGATAGTTTCGCTGAACGGACGCCTAGCTTATGGGGCCAGAACGCTTCCGCTACGCGTGTCTGCTGTGAGACGGCCACTTAATAGATGAAGTAGTTTACTAAGGTTTTGTTGCTTAAATGCGGCACAAGAGCGTAGGAATGGGGCACCGAATGAAAGTAATAGACACTGGTGAAAGTTTTTTAGTTGACCTTGTTAAAAGGTAGAGCAGCAGACTTGAATAAATTGCTAGATTTTCTGAGAGTGTTTATAAAAGAATTTGTTTGTGGCCAGTTGAGTGATGCCTTCTTTGATTATTGACGGGAAATCTACGATTGTCGTGTGAAGAATGTTATTTAAAGTTTCTTTTAGAAAAAATAAATGACTGAATAATTAAAATGAAATGAAAAGAAATATAATAAAATGAAAAGAAAAATAAATAGATAAAAATAAAATAAAATGATATAAATCGAGAGAGAGAGAGAGAGAGAAATTAAAAAAATACATTTTAGCAGAGCGTAGTTTCGATCTACGGACCTCTGGGTTATGGGCCCAGCACGCTTCCACTGCGCCACTCTGCTTTTACACGACAGACACCAGAAATTAACTAGATTCTCTAATAGAATTTATAAAAATTTCTCCGTCACGGCTCGCATGATTATGGATTATGGATCTGGCACTGTGATCTGAAAAATAGAATCTATTTAGGGTTTTTTTTTTTTACTATAAATAAATAAATGGCAATAAATCAATGGAAATAAAGGAAAATAAATCAATAAAAAACACTGAAAGAGAAGAAAATAAAATGAAAAAGTAGATAGAAAAAGAAACACTAATAAAGGATAAAATGAAAAACCTAGAGTAATTTGTTAGCAGTTGGTAGTTTCGATCTATAGAACATCTATATTATGAAGCCAGTAGGCTTTATGGGCGCCACCCTGCTTATGGTGTCCAGCGAAATCTACATTATCTAGCTTGTATGATAGGATTTTTGAGAATTTCTCCGTCGACACCTCAGTGACGCCTTCTTTGCTCATTGATGGATAATGTACGATTGTGTTGTGAAAAATTTCTTGAAAGTTTCTTTTGTTAAAAATAGCTAAATGAATATTGAAATGAAATAAAATGAAAAATCAAAGAGAAAGGGAGAAAAGTTGTAATTTATTAAGCTTATTGCTTAGATGTGGCAAGAAGCCGCCTGAATGGGACGAGCAATGAGACTGAAAGTGAGTGGTGAATTGTTTGCAAGTGTAGCCTGTTAACCATGACACGAGCCGAGGTAAAATTTGTTTCGGAGATGATAGTTTCGCTGAACGGACGTCTAGCTTATGGGGCCAGAACGCTTCCGCTACGCGTGTCTGCTGTGAGACGGCCACTTAATAGATGAAGTAGTTTACTAAGGTTTTGTTGCTTAAATGCGGCACAAGAGCGTAGGAATGGGGCACCGAATGAAAGTAATAGACACTGGTGAAAGTTTTTTAGTTGACCTTGTTAAAAGGTAGAGCAGCAGACTTGAATAAATTGCTAGATTTTCTGAGAGTGTTTATAAAAGAATTTGTTTGTGGCCAGTTGAGTGATGCCTTCTTTGATTATTGACGGGAAATCTACGATTGTCGTGTGAAGAATGTTATTTAAAGTTTCTTTTAGAAAAAATAAATGACTGAATAATTAAAATGAAATGAAAAGAAATATAATAAAATGAAAAGAAAAATAAATAGATAAAAATAAAATAAAATGATATAAATCGAGAGAGAGAGAGAGAGAAATTAAAAAAATACATTTTAGCAGAGCGTAGTTTCGATCTACGGACCTCTGGGTTATGGGCCCAGCACGCTTCCACTGCGCCACTCTGCTTTTACACGACAGACACCAGAAATTAACTAGATTCTCTAATAGAATTTATAAAAATTTCTCCGTCACGGCTCGCATGATTATGGATTATGGATCTGGCACTGTGATCTGAAAAATAGAATCTATTTAGGGGTTTTTTTTTTTACTATAAATAAATAAATGGCAATAAATCAATGGAAATAAAGGAAAATAAATCAATAAAAAACACTGAAAGAGAAGAAAATAAAATGAAAAAGTAGATAGAAAAAGAAACACTAATAAAGGATAAAATGAAAAACCTAGAGTAATTTGTTAGCAGTTGGTAGTTTCGATCTATAGAACATCTATATTATGAAGCCAGTAGGCTTTATGGGCGCCACCCTGCTTATGGTGTCCAGCGAAATCTACATTATCTAGCTTGTATGATAGGATTTTTGAGAATTTCTCCGTCGACACCTCAGTGACGCCTTCTTTGCTCATTGATGGATAATGTACGATTGTGTTGTGAAAAATTTCTTGAAAGTTTCTTTTGTTAAAAATAGCTAAATGAATATTGAAATGAAATAAAATGAAAAATCAAAGAGAAAGGGAGAAAAGTTGTAATTTATTAAGCTTATTGCTTAGATGTGGCAAGAAGCCGCCTGAATGGGACGAGCAATGAGACTGAAAGTGAGTGGTGAATTGTTTGCAAGTGTAGCCTGTTAACCATGACACGAGCCGAGGTAAAATTTGTTTCGGAGATGATAGTTTCGCTGAACGGACGTCTAGCTTATGGGGCCAGAACGCTTCCGCTACGCGTGTCTGCTGTGAGACGGCCACTTAATAGATGAAGTAGTTTACTAAGGTTTTGTTGCTTAAATGCGGCACAAGAGCGTAGGAATGGGGCACCGAATGAAAGTAATAGACACTGGTGAAAGTTTTTTAGTTGACCTTGTTAAAAGGTAGAGCATCAGACTTGAATAAATTGCTAGATTTTCTGAGAGTGTTTATAAAAGAATTTGTTTGTGGCCAGTTGAGTGATGCCTTCTTTGATTATTGACGGGAAATCTACGATTGTCGTGTGAAGAATGTTATTTAAAGTTTCTTTTAGAAAAAATAAATGACTGAATAATTAAAATGAAATGAAAAGAAATATAATAAAATGAAAAGAAAAATAAATAGATAAAAATAAAATAAAATGATATAAATCGAGAGAGAGAGAGAGAGAGAGAGAAATTAAAAAAATACATTTTAGCAGAGCGTAGTTTCAACCTACGGACCTCTGGGTTATGGGCCCAGCACGCTTCCACTGCGCCACTCTGCTTTTACACGACAGACACCAGAAATTAACTAGATTCTCTAATAGAATTTATAAAAATTTCTCCGTCACGGCTCGCATGATTATGGATTATGGATCTGGCACTGTGATCTGAAAAATAGAATCTATTTAGGGGTTTTTTTTTTTACTATGAATAAATAAATGGCAATAAATCAATGGAAATAAAGGAAAATAAATCAATAAAAAACACTGAAAGAGAAGAAAATAAAATGAAAAAGTAGATAGAAAAAGAAACACTAATAAAGGATAAAATGAAAAACCTAGAGTAATTTGTTAGCAGTTGGTAGTTTCGATCTATAGAACATCTATATTATGAAGCCAGTAGGCTTTATGGGCGCCACCCTGCTTATGGTGTCCAGCGAAATCTACATTATCTAGCTTGTATGATAGGATTTTTGAGAATTTCTCCGTCGACACCTCAGTGACGCCTTCTTTGCTCATTGATGGATAATGTACGATTGTGTTGTGAAAAATTTCTTGAAAGTTTCTTTTGTTAAAAATAGCTAAATGAATATTGAAATGAAATAAAATGAAAAATCAAAGAGAAAGGGAGAAAAGTTGTAATTTATTAAGCTTATTGCTTAGATGTGGCAAGAAGCCGCCTGAATGGGACGAGCAATGAGACTGAAAGTGAGTGGTGAATTGTTTGCAAGTGTAGCCTGTTAACCATGACACGAGCCGAGGTAAAATTTGTTTCGGAGATGATAGTTTCGCTGAACGGACGCCTAGCTTATGGGGCCAGAACGCTTCCGCTACGCGTGTCTGCTGTGAGACGGCCACTTAATAGATGAAGTAGTTTACTAAGGTTTTGTTGCTTAAATGCGGCACAAGAGCGTAGGAATGGGGCACCGAATGAAAGTAATAGACACTGGTGAAAGTTTTTTAGTTGACCTTGTTAAAAGGTAGAGCAGCAGACTTGAATAAATTGCTAGATTTTCTGAGAGTGTTTATAAAAGAATTTGTTTGTGGCCAGTTGAGTGATGCCTTCTTTGATTATTGACGGGAAATCTACGATTGTCGTGTGAAGAATGTTATTTAAAGTTTCTTTTAGAAAAAATAAATGACTGAATAATTAAAATGAAATGAAAAGAAATATAATAAAATGAAAAGAAAAATAAATAGATAAAAATAAAATAAAATGATATAAATCGAGAGAGAGAGAGAGAGAGAGAAATTAAAAAAATACATTTTAGCAGAGCGTAGTTTCGATCTACGGACCTCTGGGTTATGGGCCCAGCACGCTTCCACTGCGCCACTCTGCTTTTACACGACAGACACCAGAAATTAACTAGATTCTCTAATAGAATTTATAAAAATTTCTCCGTCACGGCTCGCATGATTATGGATTATGGATCTGGCACTGTGATCTGAAAAATAGAATCTATTTAGGGTTTTTTTTTTTTACTATAAATAAATAAATGGCAATAAATCAATGGAAATAAAGGAAAATAAATCAATAAAAAACACTGAAAGAGAAGAAAATAAAATGAAAAAGTAGATAGAAAAAGAAACACTAATAAAGGATAAAATGAAAAACCTAGAGTAATTTGTTAGCAGTTGGTAGTTTCGATCTATAGAACATCTATATTATGAAGCCAGTAGGCTTTATGGGCGCCACCCTGCTTATGGTGTCCAGCGAAATCTACATTATCTAGCTTGTATGATAGGATTTTTGAGAATTTCTCCGTCGACACCTCAGTGACGCCTTCTTTGCTCATTGATGGATAATGTACGATTGTGTTGTGAAAAATTTCTTGAAAGTTTCTTTTGTTAAAAATAGCTAAATGAATATTGAAATGAAATAAAATGAAAAATCAAAGAGAAAGGGAGAAAAGTTGTAATTTATTAAGCTTATTGCTTAGATGTGGCAAGAAGCTGCCTGAATGGGACGAGCAATGAGACTGAAAGTGAGTGGTGAATTGTTTGCAAGTGTAGCCTGTTAACCATGACACGAGCCGAGGTAAAATTTGTTTCGGAGATGATAGTTTCGCTGAACGGACGCCTAGCTTATGGGGCCAGAACGCTTCCGCTACGCGTGTCTGCTGTGAGACGGCCACTTAATAGATGAAGTAGTTTACTAAGGTTTTGTTGCTTAAATGCGGCACAAGAGCGTAGGAATGGGGCACCGAATGAAAGTAATAGACACTGGTGAAAGTTTTTTAGTTGACCTTGTTAAAAGGTAGAGCATCAGACTTGAATAAATTGCTAGATTTTCTGAGAGTGTTTATAAAAGAATTTGTTTGTGGCCAGTTGAGTGATGCCTTCTTTGATTATTGACGGGAAATCTACGATTGTCGTGTGAAGAATGTTATTTAAAGTTTCTTTTAGAAAAAATAAATGACTGAATAATTAAAATGAAATGAAAAGAAATATAATAAAATGAAAAGAAAAATAAATAGATAAAAATAAAATAAAATGATATAAATCGAGAGAGAGAGAGAGAGAAATTAAAAAAATACATTTTAGCAGAGCGTAGTTTCGATCTACGGACCTCAGAGTTATGGGCCCAGCACGCTTCCACTGCGCCACTCTGCTTTTACACGACAGACACCAGAAATTAACTAGATTCTCTAATAGAATTTATAAAAATTTCTCCGTCACGGCTCGCATGATTATGGATTATGGATCTGGCACTGTGATCTGAAAAATAGAATCTATTTAGGGTTTTTTTTTTTTACTATAAATAAATAAATGGCAATAAATCAATGGAAATAAAGGAAAATAAATCAATAAAAAACACTGAAAGAGAAGAAAATAAAATGAAAAAGTAGATAGAAAAAGAAACACTAATAAAGGATAAAATGAAAAACCTAGAGTAATTTGTTAGCAGTTGGTAGTTTCGATCTATAGAACATCTATATTATGAAGCCAGTAGGCTTTATGGGCGCCACCCTGCTTATGGTGTCCAGCGAAATCTACATTATCTAGCTTGTATGATAGGATTTTTGAGAATTTCTCCGTCGACACCTCAGTGACGCCTTCTTTGCTCATTGATGGATAATGTACGATTGTGTTGTGAAAAATTTCTTGAAAGTTTCTTTTGTTAAAAATAGCTAAATGAATATTGAAATGAAATAAAATGAAAAATCAAAGAGAAAGGGAGAAAAGTTGTAATTTATTAAGCTTATTGCTTAGATGTGGCAAGAAGCCGCCTGAATGGGACGAGCAATGAGACTGAAAGTGAGTGGTGAATTGTTTGCAAGTGTAGCCT
>OY757925.1:39245802-39280802 GCA_963585895.1 Sepioteuthis lessoniana
GAGAAAGGGAGAAAAGTTGTAATTTATTAAGCTTATTGCTTAGATGTGGCAAGAAGCCGCCTGAATGGGACGAGCAATGAGACTGAAAGTGAGTGGTGAATTGTTTGCAAGTGTAGCCTGTTAACCATGACACGAGCCGAGGTAAAATTTGTTTCGGAGATGATAGTTTCGCTGAACGGACGCCTAGCTTATGGGGCCAGAACGCTTCCGCTACGCGTGTCTGCTGTGAGACGGCCACTTAATAGATGAAGTAGTTTACTAAGGTTTTGTTGCTTAAATGCGGCACAAGAGCGTAGGAATGGGGCACCGAATGAAAGTAATAGACACTGGTGAAAGTTTTTTAGTTGACCTTGTTAAAAGGTAGAGCATCAGACTTGAATAAATTGCTAGATTTTCTGAGAGTGTTTATAAAAGAATTTGTTTGTGGCCAGTTGAGTGATGCCTTCTTTGATTATTGACGGGAAATCTACGATTGTCGTGTGAAGAATGTTATTTAAAGTTTCTTTTAGAAAAAATAAATGACTGAATAATTAAAATGAAATGAAAAGAAATATAATAAAATGAAAAGAAAAATAAATAGATAAAAATAAAATAAAATGATATAAATCGAGAGAGAGAGAGAGAGAGAGAGAAATTAAAAAAATACATTTTAGCAGAGCGTAGTTTCGATCTACGGACCTCTGGGTTATGGGCCCAGCACGCTTCCACTGCGCCACTCTGCTTTTCCACGACAGACACCAGAAATTAACTAGATTATCTAATAGAATTTATAAAAATTTCTCTGTCACGGCTCGCATGATTATGGATTATGGATCTGGCACTGTGATCTGAAAAATAGAATCTATTAACGGTTTTGTTTTTTTTTTTTACTATAAATAAATAAATGGCAATAAATCAATGGAAATAAAGGAAAATAAATCAATAAAAAACACTGAAAAAGAAGAAAATAAAATGAAAAAGTAGATAGAAAAAGAAACACTAATAAAGGATAAAATGAAAAACCTAGAGTAATTTGTTAGCAGTTGGTAGTTTCGATCTATAGAACATCTATATTATGAAGCCAGTAGGCTTTATGGGCGCCACCCTGCTTATGGTGTCCAGCGAAATCTACATTATCTAGCTTGTATGATAGGATTTTTGAGAATTTCTCCGTCGACACCTCAGTGACGCCTTCTTTGCTCATTGATGGATAATGTACGATTGTGTTGTGAAAAATTTCTTGAAAGTTTCTTTTGTTAAAAATAGCTAAATGAATATTGAAATGAAATAAAATGAAAAATCAAAGAGAAAGGGAGAAAAGTTGTAATTTATTAAGCTTATTGCTTAGATGTGGCAAGAAGCCGCCTGAATGGGACGAGCAATGAGACTGAAAGTGAGTGGTGAATTGTTTGCAAGTGTAGCCTGTTAACCATGACACGAGCCGAGGTAAAATTTGTTTCGGAGATGATAGTTTCGCTGAACGGACGTCTAGCTTATGGGGCCAGAACGCTTCCGCTACGCGTGTCTGCTGTGAGACGGCCACTTAATAGATGAAGTAGTTTACTAAGGTTTTGTTGCTTAAATGCGGCACAAGAGCGTAGGAATGGGGCACCGAATGAAAGTAATAGACACTGGTGAAAGTTTTTTAGTTGACCTTGTTAAAAGGTAGAGCAGCAGACTTGAATAAATTGCTAGATTTTCTGAGAGTGTTTATAAAAGAATTTGTTTGTGGCCAGTTGAGTGATGCCTTCTTTGATTATTGACGGGAAATCTACGATTGTCGTGTGAAGAATGTTATTTAAAGTTTCTTTTAGAAAAAATAAATGACTGAATAATTAAAATGAAATGAAAAGAAATATAATAAAATGAAAAGAAAAATAAATAGATAAAAATAAAATAAAATGATATAAATCGAGAGAGAGAGAGAGAGAGAGAAATTAAAAAAATACATTTTAGCAGAGCGTAGTTTCAACCTACGGACCTCTGGGTTATGGGCCCAGCACGCTTCCACTGCGCCACTCTGCTTTTACACGACAGACACCAGAAATTAACTAGATTCTCTAATAGAATTTATAAAAATTTCTCCGTCACGGCTCGCATGATTATGGATTATGGATCTGGCACTGTGATCTGAAAAATAGAATCTATTTAGGGTTTTTTTTTTTTACTATAAATAAATAAATGGCAATAAATCAATGGAAATAAAGGAAAATAAATCAATAAAAAACACTGAAAGAGAAGAAAATAAAATGAAAAAGTAGATAGAAAAAGAAACACTAATAAAGGATAAAATGAAAAACCTAGAGTAATTTGTTAGCAGTTGGTAGTTTCGATCTATAGAACATCTATATTATGAAGCCAGTAGGCTTTATGGGCGCCACCCTGCTTATGGTGTCCAGCGAAATCTACATTATCTAGCTTGTATGATAGGATTTTTGAGAATTTCTCCGTCGACACCTCAGTGACGCCTTCTTTGCTCATTGATGGATAATGTACGATTGTGTTGTGAAAAATTTCTTGAAAGTTTCTTTTGTTAAAAATAGCTAAATGAATATTGAAATGAAATAAAATGAAAAATCAAAGAGAAAGGGAGAAAAGTTGTAATTTATTAAGCTTATTGCTTAGATGTGGCAAGAAGCCGCCTGAATGGGACGAGCAATGAGACTGAAAGTGAGTGGTGAATTGTTTGCAAGTGTAGCCTGTTAACCATGACACGAGCCGAGGTAAAATTTGTTTCGGAGATGATAGTTTCGCTGAACGGACGCCTAGCTTATGGGGCCAGAACGCTTCCGCTACGCGTGTCTGCTGTGAGACGGCCACTTAATAGATGAAGTAGTTTACTAAGGTTTTGTTGCTTAAATGCGGCACAAGAGCGTAGGAATGGGGCACCGAATGAAAGTAATAGACACTGGTGAAAGTTTTTTAGTTGACCTTGTTAAAAGGTAGAGCATCAGACTTGAATAAATTGCTAGATTTTCTGAGAGTGTTTATAAAAGAATTTGTTTGTGGCCAGTTGAGTGATGCCTTCTTTGATTATTGACGGGAAATCTACGATTGTCGTGTGAAGAATGTTATTTAAAGTTTCTTTTAGAAAAAATAAATGACTGAATAATTAAAATGAAATGAAAAGAAATATAATAAAATGAAAAGAAAAATAAATAGATAAAAATAAAATAAAATGATATAAATCGAGAGAGAGAGAGAGAGAGAAATTAAAAAAATACATTTTAGCAGAGCGTAGTTTCGATCTACGGACCTCTGGGTTATGGGCCCAGCACGCTTCCACTGCGCCACTCTGCTTTTACACGACAGACACCAGAAATTAACTAGATTCTCTAATAGAATTTATAAAAATTTCTCCGTCACGGCTCGCATGATTATGGATTATGGATCTGGCACTGTGATCTGAAAAATAGAATCTATTTAGGGTTTTTTTTTTTTACTATAAATAAATAAATGGCAATAAATCAATGGAAATAAAGGAAAATAAATCAATAAAAAACACTGAAAGAGAAGAAAATAAAATGAAAAAGTAGATAGAAAAAGAAACACTAATAAAGGATAAAATGAAAAACCTAGAGTAATTTGTTAGCAGTTGGTAGTTTCGATCTATAGAACATCTATATTATGAAGCCAGTAGGCTTTATGGGCGCCACCCTGCTTATGGTGTCCAGCGAAATCTACATTATCTAGCTTGTATGATAGGATTTTTGAGAATTTCTCCGTCGACACCTCAGTGACGCCTTCTTTGCTCATTGATGGATAATGTACGATTGTGTTGTGAAAAATTTCTTGAAAGTTTCTTTTGTTAAAAATAGCTAAATGAATATTGAAATGAAATAAAATGAAAAATCAAAGAGAAAGGGAGAAAAGTTGTAATTTATTAAGCTTATTGCTTAGATGTGGCAAGAAGCCGCCTGAATGGGACGAGCAATGAGACTGAAAGTGAGTGGTGAATTGTTTGCAAGTGTAGCCTGTTAACCATGACACGAGCCGAGGTAAAATTTGTTTCGGAGATGATAGTTTCGCTGAACGGACGTCTAGCTTATGGGGCCAGAACGCTTCCGCTACGCGTGTCTGCTGTGAGACGGCCACTTAATAGATGAAGTAGTTTACTAAGGTTTTGTTGCTTAAATGCGGCACAAGAGCGTAGGAATGGGGCACCGAATGAAAGTAATAGACACTGGTGAAAGTTTTTTAGTTGACCTTGTTAAAAGGTAGAGCATCAGACTTGAATAAATTGCTAGATTTTCTGAGAGTGTTTATAAAAGAATTTGTTTGTGGCCAGTTGAGTGATGCCTTCTTTGATTATTGACGGGAAATCTACGATTGTCGTGTGAAGAATGTTATTTAAAGTTTCTTTTAGAAAAAATAAATGACTGAATAATTAAAATGAAATGAAAAGAAATATAATAAAATGAAAAGAAAAATAAATAGATAAAAATAAAATAAAATGATATAAATCGAGAGAGAGAGAGAGAGAGAGAGAAATTAAAAAAATACATTTTAGCAGAGCGTAGTTTCAACCTACGGACCTCTGGGTTATGGGCCCAGCACGCTTCCACTGCGCCACTCTGCTTTTACACGACAGACACCAGAAATTAACTAGATTCTCTAATAGAATTTATAAAAATTTCTCCGTCACGGCTCGCATGATTATGGATTATGGATCTGGCACTGTGATCTGAAAAATAGAATCTATTTAGGGGTTTTTTTTTTTACTATGAATAAATAAATGGCAATAAATCAATGGAAATAAAGGAAAATAAATCAATAAAAAACACTGAAAGAGAAGAAAATAAAATGAAAAAGTAGATAGAAAAAGAAACACTAATAAAGGATAAAATGAAAAACCTAGAGTAATTTGTTAGCAGTTGGTAGTTTCGATCTATAGAACATCTATATTATGAAGCCAGTAGGCTTTATGGGCGCCACCCTGCTTATGGTGTCCAGCGAAATCTACATTATCTAGCTTGTATGATAGGATTTTTGAGAATTTCTCCGTCGACACCTCAGTGACGCCTTCTTTGCTCATTGATGGATAATGTACGATTGTGTTGTGAAAAATTTCTTGAAAGTTTCTTTTGTTAAAAATAGCTAAATGAATATTGAAATGAAATAAAATGAAAAATCAAAGAGAAAGGGAGAAAAGTTGTAATTTATTAAGCTTATTGCTTAGATGTGGCAAGAAGCCGCCTGAATGGGACGAGCAATGAGACTGAAAGTGAGTGGTGAATTGTTTGCAAGTGTAGCCTGTTAACCATGACACGAGCCGAGGTAAAATTTGTTTCGGAGATGATAGTTTCGCTGAACGGACGCCTAGCTTATGGGGCCAGAACGCTTCCGCTACGCGTGTCTGCTGTGAGACGGCCACTTAATAGATGAAGTAGTTTACTAAGGTTTTGTTGCTTAAATGCGGCACAAGAGCGTAGGAATGGGGCACCGAATGAAAGTAATAGACACTGGTGAAAGTTTTTTAGTTGACCTTGTTAAAAGGTAGAGCAGCAGACTTGAATAAATTGCTAGATTTTCTGAGAGTGTTTATAAAAGAATTTGTTTGTGGCCAGTTGAGTGATGCCTTCTTTGATTATTGACGGGAAATCTACGATTGTCGTGTGAAGAATGTTATTTAAAGTTTCTTTTAGAAAAAATAAATGACTGAATAATTAAAATGAAATGAAAAGAAATATAATAAAATGAAAAGAAAAATAAATAGATAAAAATAAAATAAAATGATATAAATCGAGAGAGAGAGAGAGAGAGAGAAATTAAAAAAATACATTTTAGCAGAGCGTAGTTTCGATCTACGGACCTCTGGGTTATGGGCCCAGCACGCTTCCACTGCGCCACTCTGCTTTTACACGACAGACACCAGAAATTAACTAGATTCTCTAATAGAATTTATAAAAATTTCTCCGTCACGGCTCGCATGATTATGGATTATGGATCTGGCACTGTGATCTGAAAAATAGAATCTATTTAGGGTTTTTTTTTTTTACTATAAATAAATAAATGGCAATAAATCAATGGAAATAAAGGAAAATAAATCAATAAAAAACACTGAAAGAGAAGAAAATAAAATGAAAAAGTAGATAGAAAAAGAAACACTAATAAAGGATAAAATGAAAAACCTAGAGTAATTTGTTAGCAGTTGGTAGTTTCGATCTATAGAACATCTATATTATGAAGCCAGTAGGCTTTATGGGCGCCACCCTGCTTATGGTGTCCAGCGAAATCTACATTATCTAGCTTGTATGATAGGATTTTTGAGAATTTCTCCGTCGACACCTCAGTGACGCCTTCTTTGCTCATTGATGGATAATGTACGATTGTGTTGTGAAAAATTTCTTGAAAGTTTCTTTTGTTAAAAATAGCTAAATGAATATTGAAATGAAATAAAATGAAAAATCAAAGAGAAAGGGAGAAAAGTTGTAATTTATTAAGCTTATTGCTTAGATGTGGCAAGAAGCTGCCTGAATGGGACGAGCAATGAGACTGAAAGTGAGTGGTGAATTGTTTGCAAGTGTAGCCTGTTAACCATGACACGAGCCGAGGTAAAATTTGTTTCGGAGATGATAGTTTCGCTGAACGGACGCCTAGCTTATGGGGCCAGAACGCTTCCGCTACGCGTGTCTGCTGTGAGACGGCCACTTAATAGATGAAGTAGTTTACTAAGGTTTTGTTGCTTAAATGCGGCACAAGAGCGTAGGAATGGGGCACCGAATGAAAGTAATAGACACTGGTGAAAGTTTTTTAGTTGACCTTGTTAAAAGGTAGAGCATCAGACTTGAATAAATTGCTAGATTTTCTGAGAGTGTTTATAAAAGAATTTGTTTGTGGCCAGTTGAGTGATGCCTTCTTTGATTATTGACGGGAAATCTACGATTGTCGTGTGAAGAATGTTATTTAAAGTTTCTTTTAGAAAAAATAAATGACTGAATAATTAAAATGAAATGAAAAGAAATATAATAAAATGAAAAGAAAAATAAATAGATAAAAATAAAATAAAATGATATAAATCGAGAGAGAGAGAGAGAGAAATTAAAAAAATACATTTTAGCAGAGCGTAGTTTCGATCTACGGACCTCAGAGTTATGGGCCCAGCACGCTTCCACTGCGCCACTCTGCTTTTCCACGACAGACACCAGAAATTAACTAGATTCTCTAATAGAATTTATAAAAATTTCACCGTCACGGCTCGCATGATTTTGGATTATGGATCTGGCACTGTGATCTGAAAAATAGAATCTATTTAGGGGTTTTTTTTTTTACTATAAATAAATAAATGGCAATAAATCAATGGAAATAAAGGAAAATAAATCAATAAAAAACACTGAAAGAGAAGAAAATAAAATGAAAAAGTAGATAGAAAAAGAAACACTAATAAAGGATAAAATGAAAAACCTAGAGTAATTTGTTAGCAGTTGGTAGTTTCGATCTATAGAACATCTATATTATGAAGCCAGTAGGCTTTATGGGCGCCACCCTGCTTATGGTGTCCAGCGAAATCTACATTATCTAGCTTGTATGATAGGATTTTTGAGAATTTCTCCGTCGACACCTCAGTGACGCCTTCTTTGCTCATTGATGGATAATGTACGATTGTGTTGTGAAAAATTTCTTGAAAGTTTCTTTTGTTAAAAATAGCTAAATGAATATTGAAATGAAATAAAATGAAAAATCAAAGAGAAAGGGAGAAAAGTTGTAATTTATTAAGCTTATTGCTTAGATGTGGCAAGAAGCCGCCTGAATGGGACGAGCAATGAGACTGAAAGTGAGTGGTGAATTGTTTGCAAGTGTAGCCTGTTAACCATGACACGAGCCGAGGTAAAATTTGTTTCGGAGATGATAGTTTCGCTGAACGGACGCCTAGCTTATGGGGCCAGAACGCTTCCGCTACGCGTGTCTGCTGTGAGACGGCCACTTAATAGATGAAGTAGTTTACTAAGGTTTTGTTGCTTAAATGCGGCACAAGAGCGTAGGAATGGGGCACCGAATGAAAGTAATAGACACTGGTGAAAGTTTTTTAGTTGACCTTGTTAAAAGGTAGAGCATCAGACTTGAATAAATTGCTAGATTTTCTGAGAGTGTTTATAAAAGAATTTGTTTGTGGCCAGTTGAGTGATGCCTTCTTTGATTATTGACGGGAAATCTACGATTGTCGTGTGAAGAATGTTATTTAAAGTTTCTTTTAGAAAAAATAAATGACTGAATAATTAAAATGAAATGAAAAGAAATATAATAAAATGAAAAGAAAAATAAATGGATAAAAATAAAATAAAATGATATAAATCGAGAGAGAGAGAGAGAGAGAGAGAAATTAAAAAAATACATTTTAGCAGAGCGTAGTTTCGATCTACGGACCTCTGGGTTATGGGCCCAGCACGCTTCCACTGCGCCACTCTGCTTTTCCACGACAGACACCAGAAATTAACTAGATTATCTAATAGAATTTATAAAAATTTCTCTGTCACGGCTCGCATGATTATGGATTATGGATCTGGCACTGTGATCTGAAAAATAGAATCTATTAACGGTTTTTGTTTTTTTTTTTTACTATAAATAAATAAATGGCAATAAATCAATGGAAATAAAGGAAAATAAATCAATAAAAAACACTGAAAAAGAAGAAAATAAAATGAAAAAGTAGATAGAAAAAGAAACACTAATAAAGGATAAAATGAAAAACCTAGAGTAATTTGTTAGCAGTTGGTAGTTTCGATCTATAGAACATCTATATTATGAAGCCAGTAGGCTTTATGGGCGCCACCCTGCTTATGGTGTCCAGCGAAATCTACATTATCTAGCTTGTATGATAGGATTTTTGAGAATTTCTCCGTCGACACCTCAGTGACGCCTTCTTTGCTCATTGATGGATAATGTACGATTGTGTTGTGAAAAATTTCTTGAAAGTTTCTTTTGTTAAAAATAGCTAAATGAATATTGAAATGAAATAAAATGAAAAATCAAAGAGAAAGGGAGAAAAGTTGTAATTTATTAAGCTTATTGCTTAGATGTGGCAAGAAGCCGCCTGAATGGGACGAGCAAGTAGACTGAAAGTGAGTGGTGAATTGTTTGCAAGTGTAGCCTGTTAACCATGACACGAGCCGAGGTAAAATTTGTTTCGGAGATGATAGTTTCGCTGAACGGACGTCTAGCTTATGGGGCCAGAACGCTTCCGCTACGCGTGTCTGCTGTGAGACGGCCACTTAATAGATGAAGTAGTTTACTAAGGTTTTGTTGCTTAAATGCGGCACAAGAGCGTAGGAATGGGGCACCGAATGAAAGTAATAGACACTGGTGAAAGTTTTTTAGTTGACCTTGTTAAAAGGTAGAGCAGCAGACTTGAATAAATTGCTAGATTTTCTGAGAGTGTTTATAAAAGAATTTGTTTGTGGCCAGTTGAGTGATGCCTTCTTTGATTATTGACGGGAAATCTACGATTGTCGTGTGAAGAATGTTATTTAAAGTTTCTTTTAGAAAAAATAAATGACTGAATAATTAAAATGAAATGAAAAGAAATATAATAAAATGAAAAGAAAAATAAATAGATAAAAATAAAATAAAATGATATAAATCGAGAGAGAGAGAGAGAGAGAGAAATTAAAAAAATACATTTTAGCAGAGCGTAGTTTCGATCTACGGACCTCTGGGTTATGGGCCCAGCACGCTTCCACTGCGCCACTCTGCTTTTACACGACAGACACCAGAAATTAACTAGATTCTCTAATAGAATTTATAAAAATTTCTCCGTCACGGCTCGCATGATTATGGATTATGGATCTGGCACTGTGATCTGAAAAATAGAATCTATTTAGGGTTTTTTTTTTTTACTATAAATAAATAAATGGCAATAAATCAATGGAAATAAAGGAAAATAAATCAATAAAAAACACTGAAAGAGAAGAAAATAAAATGAAAAAGTAGATAGAAAAAGAAACACTAATAAAGGATAAAATGAAAAACCTAGAGTAATTTGTTAGCAGTTGGTAGTTTCGATCTATAGAACATCTATATTATGAAGCCAGTAGGCTTTATGGGCGCCACCCTGCTTATGGTGTCCAGCGAAATCTACATTATCTAGCTTGTATGATAGGATTTTTGAGAATTTCTCCGTCGACACCTCAGTGACGCCTTCTTTGCTCATTGATGGATAATGTACGATTGTGTTGTGAAAAATTTCTTGAAAGTTTCTTTTGTTAAAAATAGCTAAATGAATATTGAAATGAAATAAAATGAAAAATCAAAGAGAAAGGGAGAAAAGTTGTAATTTATTAAGCTTATTGCTTAGATGTGGCAAGAAGCTGCCTGAATGGGACGAGCAATGAGACTGAAAGTGAGTGGTGAATTGTTTGCAAGTGTAGCCTGTTAACCATGACACGAGCCGAGGTAAAATTTGTTTCGGAGATGATAGTTTCGCTGAACGGACGCCTAGCTTATGGGGCCAGAACGCTTCCGCTACGCGTGTCTGCTGTGAGACGGCCACTTAATAGATGAAGTAGTTTACTAAGGTTTTGTTGCTTAAATGCAGCACAAGAGCGTAGGAATGGGGCACCGAATGAAAGTAATAGACACTGGTGAAAGTTTTTTAGTTGACCTTGTTAAAAGGTAGAGCATCAGACTTGAATAAATTGCTAGATTTTCTGAGAGTGTTTATAAAAGAATTTGTTTGTGGCCAGTTGAGTGATGCCTTCTTTGATTATTGACGGGAAATCTACGATTGTCGTGTGAAGAATGTTATTTAAAGTTTCTTTTAGAAAAAATAAATGACTGAATAATTAAAATGAAATGAAAAGAAATATAATAAAATGAAAAGAAAAATAAATAGATAAAAATAAAATAAAATGATATAAATCGAGAGAGAGAGAGAGAGAGAGAGAAATTAAAAAAATACATTTTAGCAGAGCGTAGTTTCGATCTACGGACCTCAGGGTTAGGGGCCCAGCACGCTTCCACTGCGCCACTCTGCTTTTACACGACAGACACCAGAAATTAACTAGATTCTCTAATAGAATTTATAAAAATTTCTCCGTCACGGCTCGCATGATTATGGATTATGGATCTGGCACTGTGATCTGAAAAATAGAATCTATTTAGGGTTTTTTTTTTTTACTATAAATAAATAAATGGCAATAAATCAATGGAAATAAAGGAAAATAAATCAATAAAAAACACTGAAAGAGAAGAAAATAAAATGAAAAAGTAGATAGAAAAAGAAACACTAATAAAGGATAAAATGAAAAACCTAGAGTAATTTGTTAGCAGTTGGTAGTTTCGATCTATAGAACATCTATATTATGAAGCCAGTAGGCTTTATGGGCGCCACCCTGCTTATGGTGTCCAGCGAAATCTACATTATCTAGCTTGTATGATAGGATTTTTGAGAATTTCTCCGTCGACACCTCAGTGACGCCTTCTTTGCTCATTGATGGATAATGTACGATTGTGTTGTGAAAAATTTCTTGAAAGTTTCTTTTGTTAAAAATAGCTAAATGAATATTGAAATGAAATAAAATGAAAAATCAAAGAGAAAGGGAGAAAAGTTGTAATTTATTAAGCTTATTGCTTAGATGTGGCAAGAAGCCGCCTGAATGGGACGAGCAATGAGACTGAAAGTGAGTGGTGAATTGTTTGCAAGTGTAGCCTGTTAACCATGACACGAGCCGAGGTAAAATTTGTTTCGGAGATGATAGTTTCGCTGAACGGACGCCTAGCTTATGGGGCCAGAACGCTTCCGCTACGCGTGTCTGCTGTGAGACGGCCACTTAATAGATGAAGTAGTTTACTAAGGTTTTGTTGCTTAAATGCGGCACAAGAGCGTAGGAATGGGGCACCGAATGAAAGTAATAGACACTGGTGAAAGTTTTTTAGTTGACCTTGTTAAAAGGTAGAGCATCAGACTTGAATAAATTGCTAGATTTTCTGAGAGTGTTTATAAAAGAATTTGTTTGTGGCCAGTTGAGTGATGCCTTCTTTGATTATTGACGGGAAATCTACGATTGTCGTGTGAAGAATGTTATTTAAAGTTTCTTTTAGAAAAAATAAATGACTGAATAATTAAAATGAAATGAAAAGAAATATAATAAAATGAAAAGAAAAATAAATAGATAAAAATAAAATAAAATGATATAAATCGAGAGAGAGAGAGAGAGAGAGAGAAATTAAAAAAATACATTTTAGCAGAGCGTAGTTTCGATCTACGGACCTCTGGGTTATGGGCCCAGCACGCTTCCACTGCGCCACTCTGCTTTTCCACGACAGACACCAGAAATTAACTAGATTATCTAATAGAATTTATAAAAATTTCTCTGTCACGGCTCGCATGATTATGGATTATGGATCTGGCACTGTGATCTGAAAAATAGAATCTATTAACGGTTTTGTTTTTTTTTTTTACTATAAATAAATAAATGGCAATAAATCAATGGAAATAAAGGAAAATAAATCAATAAAAAACACTGAAAAAGAAGAAAATAAAATGAAAAAGTAGATAGAAAAAGAAACACTAATAAAGGATAAAATGAAAAACCTAGAGTAATTTGTTAGCAGTTGGTAGTTTCGATCTATAGAACATCTATATTATGAAGCCAGTAGGCTTTATGGGCGCCACCCTGCTTATGGTGTCCAGCGAAATCTACATTATCTAGCTTGTATGATAGGATTTTTGAGAATTTCTCCGTCGACACCTCAGTGACGCCTTCTTTGCTCATTGATGGATAATGTACGATTGTGTTGTGAAAAATTTCTTGAAAGTTTCTTTTGTTAAAAATAGCTAAATGAATATTGAAATGAAATAAAATGAAAAATCAAAGAGAAAGGGAGAAAAGTTGTAATTTATTAAGCTTATTGCTTAGATGTGGCAAGAAGCCGCCTGAATGGGACGAGCAATGAGACTGAAAGTGAGTGGTGAATTGTTTGCAAGTGTAGCCTGTTAACCATGACACGAGCCGAGGTAAAATTTGTTTCGGAGATGATAGTTTCGCTGAACGGACGTCTAGCTTATGGGGCCAGAACGCTTCCGCTACGCGTGTCTGCTGTGAGACGGCCACTTAATAGATGAAGTAGTTTACTAAGGTTTTGTTGCTTAAATGCGGCACAAGAGCGTAGGAATGGGGCACCGAATGAAAGTAATAGACACTGGTGAAAGTTTTTTAGTTGACCTTGTTAAAAGGTAGAGCAGCAGACTTGAATAAATTGCTAGATTTTCTGAGAGTGTTTATAAAAGAATTTGTTTGTGGCCAGTTGAGTGATGCCTTCTTTGATTATTGACGGGAAATCTACGATTGTCGTGTGAAGAATGTTATTTAAAGTTTCTTTTAGAAAAAATAAATGACTGAATAATTAAAATGAAATGAAAAGAAATATAATAAAATGAAAAGAAAAATAAATAGATAAAAATAAAATAAAATGATATAAATCGAGAGAGAGAGAGAGAGAGAGAAATTAAAAAAATACATTTTAGCAGAGCGTAGTTTCAACCTACGGACCTCTGGGTTATGGGCCCAGCACGCTTCCACTGCGCCACTCTGCTTTTACACGACAGACACCAGAAATTAACTAGATTCTCTAATAGAATTTATAAAAATTTCTCCGTCACGGCTCGCATGATTATGGATTATGGATCTGGCACTGTGATCTGAAAAATAGAATCTATTTAGGGTTTTTTTTTTTTACTATAAATAAATAAATGGCAATAAATCAATGGAAATAAAGGAAAATAAATCAATAAAAAACACTGAAAGAGAAGAAAATAAAATGAAAAAGTAGATAGAAAAAGAAACACTAATAAAGGATAAAATGAAAAACCTAGAGTAATTTGTTAGCAGTTGGTAGTTTCGATCTATAGAACATCTATATTATGAAGCCAGTAGGCTTTATGGGCGCCACCCTGCTTATGGTGTCCAGCGAAATCTACATTATCTAGCTTGTATGATAGGATTTTTGAGAATTTCTCCGTCGACACCTCAGTGACGCCTTCTTTGCTCATTGATGGATAATGTACGATTGTGTTGTGAAAAATTTCTTGAAAGTTTCTTTTGTTAAAAATAGCTAAATGAATATTGAAATGAAATAAAATGAAAAATCAAAGAGAAAGGGAGAAAAGTTGTAATTTATTAAGCTTATTGCTTAGATGTGGCAAGAAGCCGCCTGAATGGGACGAGCAATGAGACTGAAAGTGAGTGGTGAATTGTTTGCAAGTGTAGCCTGTTAACCATGACACGAGCCGAGGTAAAATTTGTTTCGGAGATGATAGTTTCGCTGAACGGACGCCTAGCTTATGGGGCCAGAACGCTTCCGCTACGCGTGTCTGCTGTGAGACGGCCACTTAATAGATGAAGTAGTTTACTAAGGTTTTGTTGCTTAAATGCGGCACAAGAGCGTAGGAATGGGGCACCGAATGAAAGTAATAGACACTGGTGAAAGTTTTTTAGTTGACCTTGTTAAAAGGTAGAGCATCAGACTTGAATAAATTGCTAGATTTTCTGAGAGTGTTTATAAAAGAATTTGTTTGTGGCCAGTTGAGTGATGCCTTCTTTGATTATTGACGGGAAATCTACGATTGTCGTGTGAAGAATGTTATTTAAAGTTTCTTTTAGAAAAAATAAATGACTGAATAATTAAAATGAAATGAAAAGAAATATAATAAAATGAAAAGAAAAATAAATAGATAAAAATAAAATAAAATGATATAAATCGAGAGAGAGAGAGAGAGAGAAATTAAAAAAATACATTTTAGCAGAGCGTAGTTTCGATCTACGGACCTCTGGGTTATGGGCCCAGCACGCTTCCACTGCACCACTCTGCTTTTACACGACAGACACCAGAAATTAACTAGATTCTCTAATAGAATTTATAAAAATTTCTCCGTCACGGCTCGCATGATTATGGATTATGGATCTGGCACTGTGATCTGAAAAATAGAATCTATTAACGGTTTTTGTTTTTTTTTTTTACTATAAATAAATAAATGGCAATAAATCAATGGAAATAAAGGAAAATAAATCAATAAAAAACACTGAAAGAGAAGAAAATAAAATGAAAAAGTAGATAGAAAAAGAAACACTAATAAAGGATAAAATGAAAAACCTAGAGTAATTTGTTAGCAGTTGGTAGTTTCGATCTATAGAACATCTATATTATGAAGCCAGTAGGCTTTATGGGCGCCACCCTGCTTATGGTGTCCAGCGAAATCTACATTATCTAGCTTGTATGATAGGATTTTTGAGAATTTCTCCGTCGACACCTCAGTGACGCCTTCTTTGCTCATTGATGGATAATGTACGATTGTGTTGTGAAAAATTTCTTGAAAGTTTCTTTTGTTAAAAATAGCTAAATGAATATTGAAATGAAATAAAATGAAAAATCAAAGAGAAAGGGAGAAAAGTTGTAATTTATTAAGCTTATTGCTTAGATGTGGCAAGAAGCTGCCTGAATGGGACGAGCAATGAGACTGAAAGTGAGTGGTGAATTGTTTGCAAGTGTAGCCTGTTAACCATGACACGAGCCGAGGTAAAATTTGTTTCGGAGATGATAGTTTCGCTGAACGGACGCCTAGCTTATGGGGCCAGAACGCTTCCGCTACGCGTGTCTGCTGTGAGACGGCCACTTAATAGATGAAGTAGTTTACTAAGGTTTTGTTGCTTAAATGCAGCACAAGAGCGTAGGAATGGGGCACCGAATGAAAGTAATAGACACTGGTGAAAGTTTTTTAGTTGACCTTGTTAAAAGGTAGAGCATCAGACTTGAATAAATTGCTAGATTTTCTGAGAGTGTTTATAAAAGAATTTGTTTGTGGCCAGTTGAGTGATGCCTTCTTTGATTATTGACGGGAAATCTACGATTGTCGTGTGAAGAATGTTATTTAAAGTTTCTTTTAGAAAAAATAAATGACTGAATAATTAAAATGAAATGAAAAGAAATATAATAAAATGAAAAGAAAAATAAATAGATAAAAATAAAATAAAATGATATAAATCGAGAGAGAGAGAGAGAGAGAGAGAAATTAAAAAAATACATTTTAGCAGAGCGTAGTTTCGATCTACGGACCTCAGGGTTAGGGGCCCAGCACGCTTCCACTGCGCCACTCTGCTTTTACACGACAGACACCAGAAATTAACTAGATTCTCTAATAGAATTTATAAAAATTTCTCCGTCACGGCTCGCATGATTATGGATTATGGATCTGGCACTGTGATCTGAAAAATAGAATCTATTTAGGGTTTTTTTTTTTTACTATAAATAAATAAATGGCAATAAATCAATGGAAATAAAGGAAAATAAATCAATAAAAAACACTGAAAGAGAAGAAAATAAAATGAAAAAGTAGATAGAAAAAGAAACACTAATAAAGGATAAAATGAAAAACCTAGAGTAATTTGTTAGCAGTTGGTAGTTTCGATCTATAGAACATCTATATTATGAAGCCAGTAGGCTTTATGGGCGCCACCCTGCTTATGGTGTCCAGCGAAATCTACATTATCTAGCTTGTATGATAGGATTTTTGAGAATTTCTCCGTCGACACCTCAGTGACGCCTTCTTTGCTCATTGATGGATAATGTACGATTGTGTTGTGAAAAATTTCTTGAAAGTTTCTTTTGTTAAAAATAGCTAAATGAATATTGAAATGAAATAAAATGAAAAATCAAAGAGAAAGGGAGAAAAGTTGTAATTTATTAAGCTTATTGCTTAGATGTGGCAAGAAGCCGCCTGAATGGGACGAGCAATGAGACTGAAAGTGAGTGGTGAATTGTTTGCAAGTGTAGCCTGTTAACCATGACACGAGCCGAGGTAAAATTTGTTTCGGAGATGATAGTTTCGCTGAACGGACGCCTAGCTTATGGGGCCAGAACGCTTCCGCTACGCGTGTCTGCTGTGAGACGGCCACTTAATAGATGAAGTAGTTTACTAAGGTTTTGTTGCTTAAATGCGGCACAAGAGCGTAGGAATGGGGCACCGAATGAAAGTAATAGACACTGGTGAAAGTTTTTTAGTTGACCTTGTTAAAAGGTAGAGCATCAGACTTGAATAAATTGCTAGATTTTCTGAGAGTGTTTATAAAAGAATTTGTTTGTGGCCAGTTGAGTGATGCCTTCTTTGATTATTGACGGGAAATCTACGATTGTCGTGTGAAGAATGTTATTTAAAGTTTCTTTTAGAAAAAATAAATGACTGAATAATTAAAATGAAATGAAAAGAAATATAATAAAATGAAAAGAAAAATAAATAGATAAAAATAAAATAAAATGATATAAATCGAGAGAGAGAGAGAGAGAGAGAGAAATTAAAAAAATACATTTTAGCAGAGCGTAGTTTCGATCTACGGACCTCGGGGTTATGGGCCCAGCACGCTTCCACTGCGCCACTCTGCTTTTCCACGACAGACACCAGAAATTAACTAGATTATCTAATAGAATTTATAAAAATTTCTCTGTCACGGCTCGCATGATTATGGATTATGGATCTGGCACTGTGATCTGAAAAATAGAATCTATTAACGGTTTTTGTTTTTTTTTTTTACTATAAATAAATAAATGGCAATAAATCAATGGAAATAAAGGAAAATAAATCAATAAAAAACACTGAAAAAGAAGAAAATAAAATGAAAAAGTAGATAGAAAAAGAAACACTAATAAAGGATAAAATGAAAAACCTAGAGTAATTTGTTAGCAGTTGGTAGTTTCGATCTATAGAACATCTATATTATGAAGCCAGTAGGCTTTATGGGCGCCACCCTGCTTATGGTGTCCAGCGAAATCTACATTATCTAGCTTGTATGATAGGATTTTTGAGAATTTCTCCGTCGACACCTCAGTGACGCCTTCTTTGCTCATTGATGGATAATGTACGATTGTTTTGTGAAAAATTTCTTGAAAGTTTCTTTTGTTAAAAATAGCTAAATGAATATTGAAATGAAATAAAATGAAAAATCAAAGAGAAAGGGAGAAAAGTTGTAATTTATTAAGCTTATTGCTTAGATGTGGCAAGAAGCCGCCTGAATGGGACGAGCAATGAGACTGAAAGTGAGTGGTGAATTGTTTGCAAGTGTAGCCTGTTAACCATGACACGAGCCGAGGTAAAATTTGTTTCGGAGATGATAGTTTCGCTGAACGGACGTCTAGCTTATGGGGCCAGAACGCTTCCGCTACGCGTGTCTGCTGTGAGACGGCCACTTAATAGATGAAGTAGTTTACTAAGGTTTTGTTGCTTAAATGCGGCACAAGAGCGTAGGAATGGGGCACCGAATGAAAGTAATAGACACTGGTGAAAGTTTTTTAGTTGACCTTGTTAAAAGGTAGAGCAGCAGACTTGAATAAATTGCTAGATTTTCTGAGAGTGTTTATAAAAGAATTTGTTTGTGGCCAGTTGAGTGATGCCTTCTTTGATTATTGACGGGAAATCTACGATTGTCGTGTGAAGAATGTTATTTAAAGTTTCTTTTAGAAAAAATAAATGACTGAATAATTAAAATGAAATGAAAAGAAATATAATAAAATGAAAAGAAAAATAAATAGATAAAAATAAAATAAAATGATATAAATCGAGAGAGAGAGAGAGAGAGAGAGAAATTAAAAAAATACATTTTAGCAGAGCGTAGTTTCAACCTACGGACCTCTGGGTTATGGGCCCAGCACGCTTCCACTGCGCCACTCTGCTTTTACACGACAGACACCAGAAATTAACTAGATTCTCTAATAGAATTTATAAAAATTTCTCCGTCACGGCTCGCATGATTATGGATTATGGATCTGGCACTGTGATCTGAAAAATAGAATCTATTTAGGGGTTTTTTTTTTACTATAAATAAATAAATGGCAATAAATCAATGGAAATAAAGGAAAATAAATCAATAAAAAACACTGAAAGAGAAGAAAATAAAATGAAAAAGTAGATAGAAAAAGAAACACTAATAAAGGATAAAATGAAAAACCTAGAGTAATTTGTTAGCAGTTGGTAGTTTCGATCTATAGAACATCTATATTATGAAGCCAGTAGGCTTTATGGGCGCCACCCTGCTTATGGTGTCCAGCGAAATCTACATTATCTAGCTTGTATGATAGGATTTTTGAGAATTTCTCCGTCGACACCTCAGTGACACCTTCTTTGCTCATTGATGGATAATGTACGATTGTGTTGTGAAAAATTTCTTGAAAGTTTCTTTTGTTAAAAATAGCTAAATGAATATTGAAATGAAATAAAATGAAAAATCAAAGAGAAAGGGAGAAAAGTTGTAATTTATTAAGCTTATTGCTTAGATGTGGCAAGAAGCCGCCTGAATGGGACGAGCAATGAGACTGAAAGTGAGTGGTGAATTGTTTGCAAGTGTAGCCTGTTAACCATGACACGAGCCGAGGTAAAATTTGTTTCGGAGATGATAGTTTCGCTGAACGGACGCCTAGCTTATGGGGCCAGAACGCTTCCGCTACGCGTGTCTGCTGTGAGACGGCCACTTAATAGATGAAGTAGTTTACTAAGGTTTTGTTGCTTAAATGCGGCACAAGAGCGTAGGAATGGGGCACCGAATGAAAGTAATAGACACTGGTGAAAGTTTTTTAGTTGACCTTGTTAAAAGGTAGAGCAGCAGACTTGAATAAATTGCTAGATTTTCTGAGAGTGTTTATAAAAGAATTTGTTTGTGGCCAGTTGAGTGATGCCTTCTTTGATTATTGACGGGAAATCTACGATTGTCGTGTGAAGAATGTTATTTAAAGTTTCTTTTAGAAAAAATAAATGACTGAATAATTAAAATGAAATGAAAAGAAATATAATAAAATGAAAAGAAAAATAAATAGATAAAAATAAAATAAAATGATATAAATCGAGAGAGAGAGAGAGAGAAATTAAAAAAATTACATTTTAGCAGACCGTAGTTTCGATCTACGGACCTCTGGGTTATGGGCCCAGCACGCTTCCACTGCGCCACTCTGCTTTTCCACGACAGACACCAGAAATTAACTAGATTCTCTAATAGAATTTATAAAAATTTCTCCGTCACGGCTCGCATGATTATGGATTATGGATCTGGCACTGTGATCTGAAAAATAGAATCTATTTAGGTGTTTTTTTTTTACTATAAATAAATAAATGGCAATAAATCAATGGAAATAAAGGAAAATAAATCAATAAAAAACACTGAAAGAGAAGAAAATAAAATGAAAAAGTAGATAGAAAAAGAAACACTAATAAAGGATAAAATGAAAAACCTAGAGTAATTTGTTAGCAGTTGGTAGTTTCGATCTATAGAACATCTATATTATGAAGCCAGTAGGCTTTATGGGCGCCACCCTGCTTATGGTGTCCAGCGAAATCTACATTATCTAGCTTGTATGATAGGATTTTTGAGAATTTCTCCGTCGACACCTCAGTGACGCCTTCTTTGCTCATTGATGGATAATGTACGATTGTGTTGTGAAAAATTTCTTGAAAGTTTCTTTTGTTAAAAATAGCTAAATGAATATTGAAATGAAATAAAATGAAAAATCAAAGAGAAAGGGAGAAAAGTTGTAATTTATTAAGCTTATTGCTTAGATGTGGCAAGAAGCCGCCTGAATGGGACGAGCGATGAGACTGAAAGTGAGTGGTGAATTGTTTGCAAGTGTAGCCTGTTAACCATGACACGAGCCGAGGTAAAATTTATTTCGGAGATGATAGTTTCGCTGAACGGACGTCTAGCTTATGGGGCCAGAATGCTTCCGCTACGCGTGTCTGCTGTGAGACGGCCACTTAATAGATGAAGTAGTTTACTAAGGTTTTGTTGCTTAAATGCGGCACAAGAGCGTAGGAATGGGGCACCGAATGAAAGTAATAGACACTGGTGAAAGTTTTTTAGTTGACCTTGTTAAAAGGTAGAGCATCAGACTTGAATAAATTGCTAGATTTTCTGAGAGTGTTTATAAAAGAATTTGTTTGTGGCCAGTTGAGTGATGCCTTCTTTGATTATTGACGGGAAATCTACGATTGTCGTGTGAAGAATGTTATTTAAAGTTTCTTTTAGAAAAAATAAATGACTGAATAATTAAAATGAAATGAAAAGAAATATAATAAAATGAAAAGAAAAATAAATAGATAAAAATAAAATAAAATGATATAAATCGAGAGAGAGAGAGAGAGAGAGAAATTAAAAAAATACATTTTAGCAGACCGTAGTTTCGATCTACGGACCTCTGGGTTATGGGCCCAGCACGCTTCCACTGCGCCACTCTGCTTTTCCACGACAGACACCAGAAATTAACTAGATTCTCTAATAGAATTTATAAAAATTTCTCCGTCACGGCTCGCATGATTATGGATTATGGATCTGGCACTGTGATCTGAAAAATAGAATCTATTTAGGGGTTTTTTTTTTTACTATAAATAAATAAATGGCAATAAATCAATGGAAATAAAGGAAAATAAATCAATAAAAAACACTGAAAAAGAAGAAAATAAAATGAAAAAGTAGATAGAAAAAGAAACACTAATAAAGGATAAAATGAAAAACCTAGAGTAATTTGTTAGCAGTTGGTAGTTTCGATCTATAGAACATCTATATTATGAAGCCAGTAGGCTTTATGGGCGCCACCCTGCTTATGGTGTCCAGCGAAATCTACATTATCTAGCTTGTATGATAGGATTTTTGAGAATTTCTCCGTCGACACCTCAGTGACGCCTTCTTTGCTCATTGATGGATAATGTACGATTGTGTTGTGAAAAATTTCTTGAAAGTTTCTTTTGTTAAAAATAGCTAAATGAATATTGAAATGAAATAAAATGAAAAATCAAAGAGAAAGGGAGAAAAGTTGTAATTTATTAAGCTTATTGCTTAGATGTGGCAAGAAGCCGCCTGAATGGGACGAGCAATGAGACTGAAAGTGAGTGGTGAATTGTTTGCAAGTGTAGCCTGTTAACCATGACACGAGCCGAGGTAAAATTTGTTTCGGAGATGATAGTTTCGCTGAACGGACGTCTAGCTTATGGGGCCAGAACGCTTCCGCTACGCGTGTCTGCTGTGAGACGGCCACTTAATAGATGAAGTAGTTTACTAAGGTTTTGTTGCTTAAATGCGGCACAAGAGCGTAGGAATGGGGCACCGAATGAAAGTAATAGACACTGGTGAAAGTTTTTTAGTTGACCTTGTTAAAAGGTAGAGCAGCAGACTTGAATAAATTGCTAGATTTTCTGAGAGTGTTTATAAAAGAATTTGTTTGTGGCCAGTTGAGTGATGCCTTCTTTGATTATTGACGGGAAATCTACGATTGTCGTGTGAAGAATGTTATTTAAAGTTTCTTTTAGAAAAAATAAATGACTGAATAATTAAAATGAAATGAAAAGAAATATAATAAAATGAAAAGAAAAATAAATAGATAAAAATAAAATAAAATGATATAAATCGAGAGAGAGAGAGAGAGAAATTAAAAAAATTACATTTTAGCAGAGCGTAGTTTCGATCTACGGACCTCTGGGTTATGGGCCCAGCACGCTTCCACTGCGCCACTCTGCTTTTACACGACAGACACCAGAAATTAACTAGATTCTCTAATAGAATTTATAAAAATTTCTCCGTCACGGCTCGCATGATTATGGATTATGGATCTGGCACTGTGATCTGAAAAATAGAATCTATTTAGGGTTTTTTTTTTTTACTATAAATAAATAAATGGCAATAAATCAATGGAAATAAAGGAAAATAAATCAATAAAAAACACTGAAAGAGAAGAAAATAAAATGAAAAAGTAGATAGAAAAAGAAACACTAATAAAGGATAAAATGAAAAACCTAGAGTAATTTGTTAGCAGTTGGTAGTTTCGATCTATAGAACATCTATATTATGAAGCCAGTAGGCTTTATGGGCGCCACCCTGCTTATGGTGTCCAGCGAAATCTACATTATCTAGCTTGTATGATAGGATTTTTGAGAATTTCTCCGTCGACACCTCAGTGACGCCTTCTTTGCTCATTGATGGATAATGTACGATTGTGTTGTGAAAAATTTCTTGAAAGTTTCTTTTGTTAAAAATAGCTAAATGAATATTGAAATGAAATAAAATGAAAAATCAAAGAGAAAGGGAGAAAAGTTGTAATTTATTAAGCTTATTGCTTAGATGTGGCAAGAAGCCGCCTGAATGGGACGAGCAATGAGACTGAAAGTGAGTGGTGAATTGTTTGCAAGTGTAGCCTGTTAACCATGACACGAGCCGAGGTAAAATTTGTTTCGGAGATGATAGTTTCGCTGAACGGACGTCTAGCTTATGGGGCCAGAACGCTTCCGCTACGCGTGTCTGCTGTGAGACGGCCACTTAATAGATGAAGTAGTTTACTAAGGTTTTGTTGCTTAAATGCGGCACAAGAGCGTAGGAATGGGGCACCGAATGAAAGTAATAGACACTGGTGAAAGTTTTTTAGTTGACCTTGTTAAAAGGTAGAGCATCAGACTTGAATAAATTGCTAGATTTTCTGAGAGTGTTTATAAAAGAATTTGTTTGTGGCCAGTTGAGTGATGCCTTCTTTGATTATTGACGGGAAATCTACGATTGTCGTGTGAAGAATGTTATTTAAAGTTTCTTTTAGAAAAAATAAATGACTGAATAATTAAAATGAAATGAAAAGAAATATAATAAAATGAAAAGAAAAATAAATAGATAAAAATAAAATAAAATGATATAAATCGAGAGAGAGAGAGAGAGAGAGAAATTAAAAAAATACATTTTAGCAGAGCGTAGTTTCGATCTACGGACCTCTGGGTTATGGGCCCAGCACGCTTCCACTGCGCCACTCTGCTTTTCCACGACAGACACCAGAAATTAACTAGATTCTCTAATAGAATTTATAAAAATTTCACCGTCACGGCTCGCATGATTTTGGATTATGGATCTGGCACTGTGATCTGAAAAATAGAATCTATTTAGGGGTTTTTTTTTTTACTATAAATAAATAAATGGCAATAAATCAATGGAAATAAAGGAAAATAAATCAATAAAAAACACTGAAAGAGAAGAAAATAAAATGAAAAAGTAGATAGAAAAAGAAACACTAATAAAGGATAAAATGAAAAACCTAGAGTAATTTGTTAGCAGTTGGTAGTTTCGATCTATAGAACATCTATATTATGAAGCCAGTAGGCTTTATGGGCGCCACCCTGCTTATGGTGTCCAGCGAAATCTACATTATCTAGCTTGTATGATAGGATTTTTGAGAATTTCTCCGTCGACACCTCAGTGACGCCTTCTTTGCTCATTGATGGATAATGTACGATTGTGTTGTGAAAAATTTCTTGAAAGTTTCTTTTGTTAAAAATAGCTAAATGAATATTGAAATGAAATAAAATGAAAAATCAAAGAGAAAGGGAGAAAAGTTGTAATTTATTAAGCTTATTGCTTAGATGTGGCAAGAAGCCGCCTGAATGGGACGAGCAATGAGACTGAAAGTGAGTGGTGAATTGTTTGCAAGTGTAGCCTGTTAACCATGACACGAGCCGAGGTAAAATTTGTTTCGGAGATGATAGTTTCGCTGAACGGACGCCTAGCTTATGGGGCCAGAACGCTTCCGCTACGCGTGTCTGCTGTGAGACGGCCACTTAATAGATGAAGTAGTTTACTAAGGTTTTGTTGCTTAAATGCGGCACAAGAGCGTAGGAATGGGGCACCGAATGAAAGTAATAGACACTGGTGAAAGTTTTTTAGTTGACCTTGTTAAAAGGTAGAGCATCAGACTTGAATAAATTGCTAGATTTTCTGAGAGTGTTTATAAAAGAATTTGTTTGTGGCCAGTTGAGTGATGCCTTCTTTGATTATTGACGGGAAATCTACGATTGTCGTGTGAAGAATGTTATTTAAAGTTTCTTTTAGAAAAAATAAATGACTGAATAATTAAAATGAAATGAAAAGAAATATAATAAAATGAAAAGAAAAATAAATAGATAAAAATAAAATAAAATGATATAAATCGAGAGAGAGAGAGAGAGAGAAATTAAAAAAATACATTTTAGCAGAGCGTAGTTTCGATCTACGGACCTCTGGGTTATGGGCCCAGCACGCTTCCACTGCGCCACTCTGCTTTTCCACGACAGACACCAGAAATTAACTAGATTCTCTAATAGAATTTATAAAAATTTCTCCGTCACGGCTCGCATGATTATGGATTATGGATCTGGCACTGTGATCTGAAAAATAGAATCTATTTAGGGTTTTTTTTTTTTACTATAAATAAATAAATGGCAATAAATCAATGGAAATAAAGGAAAATAAATCAATAAAAAACACTGAAAGAGAAGAAAATAAAATGAAAAAGTAGATAGAAAAAGAAACACTAATAAAGGATAAAATGAAAAACCTAGAGTAATTTGTTAGCAGTTGGTAGTTTCGATCTATAGAACATCTATATTATGAAGCCAGTAGGCTTTATGGGCGCCACCCTGCTTATGGTGTCCAGCGAAATCTACATTATCTAGCTTGTATGATAGGATTTTTGAGAATTTCTCCGTCGACACCTCAGTGACGCCTTCTTTGCTCATTGATGGATAATGTACGATTGTGTTGTGAAAAATTTCTTGAAAGTTTCTTTTGTTAAAAATAGCTAAATGAATATTGAAATGAAATAAAATGAAAAATCAAAGAGAAAGGGAGAAAAGTTGTAATTTATTAAGCTTATTGCTTAGATGTGGCAAGAAGCCGCCTGAATGGGACGAGCAATGAGACTGAAAGTGAGTGGTGAATTGTTTGCAAGTGTAGCCTGTTAACCATGACACGAGCCGAGGTAAAATTTGTTTCGGAGATGATAGTTTCGCTGAACGGACGTCTAGCTTATGGGGCCAGAACGCTTCCGCTACGCGTGTCTGCTGTGAGACGGCCACTTAATAGATGAAGTAGTTTACTAAGGTTTTGTTGCTTAAATGCGGCACAAGAGCGTAGGAATGGGGCACCGAATGAAAGTAATAGACACTGGTGAAAGTTTTTTAGTTGACCTTGTTAAAAGGTAGAGCATCAGACTTGAATAAATTGCTAGATTTTCTGAGAGTGTTTATAAAAGAATTTTTTTGTGGCCAGTTGAGTGATGCCTTCTTTGATTATTGACGGGAAATCTACGATTGTCGTGTGAAGAATGTTATTTAAAGTTTCTTTTAGAAAAAATAAATGACTGAATAATTAAAATGAAATGAAAAGAAATATAATAAAATGAAAAGAAAAATAAATAGATAAAAATAAAATAAAATGATATAAATCGAGAGAGAGAGAGAGAGAGAGAGAAATTAAAAAAATACATTTTAGCAGAGCGTAGTTTCGACCTACGGACCTCTGGGTTATGGGCCCAGCACGCTTCCACTGCGCCACTCTGCTTTTCCACGACAGACACCAGAAATTAACTAGATTCTCTAATAGAATTTATAAAAATTTCTCCGTCACGGCTCGCATGATTATGGATTATGGATCTGGCACTGTGATCTGAAAAATAGAATCTATTTAGGGGTTTTTTTTTTTACTATAAATAAATAAATGGCAATAAATCAATGGAAATAAAGGAAAATAAATCAATAAAAAACACTGAAAGAGAAGAAAATAAAATGAAAAAGTAGATAGAAAAAGAAACACTAATAAAGGATAAAATGAAAAACCTAGAGTAATTTGTTAGCAGTTGGTAGTTTCGATCTATAGAACATCTATATTATGAAGCCAGTAGGCTTTATGGGCGCCACCCTGCTTATGGTGTCCAGCGAAATCTACATTATCTAGCTTGTATGATAGGATTTTTGAGAATTTCTCCGTCGACACCTCAGTGACGCCTTCTTTGCTCATTGATGGATAATGTACGATTGTGTTGTGAAAAATTTCTTGAAAGTTTCTTTTGTTAAAAATAGCTAAATGAATATTGAAATGAAATAAAATGAAAAATCAAAGAGAAAGGGAGAAAAGTTGTAATTTATTAAGCTTATTGCTTAGATGTGGCAAGAAGCCGCCTGAATGGGACGAGCAATGAGACTGAAAGTGAGTGGTGAATTGTTTGCAAGTGTAGCCTGTTAACCATGACACGAGCCGAGGTAAAATTTGTTTCGGAGATGATAGTTTCGCTGAACGGACGCCTAGCTTATGGGGCCAGAACGCTTCCGCTACGCGTGTCTGCTGTGAGACGGCCACTTAATAGATGAAGTAGTTTACTAAGGTTTTGTTGCTTAAATGCGGCACAAGAGCGTAGGAATGGGGCACCGAATGAAAGTAATAGACACTGGTGAAAGTTTTTTAGTTGACCTTGTTAAAAGGTAGAGCATCAGACTTGAATAAATTGCTAGATTTTCTGAGAGTGTTTATAAAAGAATTTGTTTGTGGCCAGTTGAGTGATGCCTTCTTTGATTATTGACGGGAAATCTACGATTGTCGTGTGAAGAATGTTATTTAAAGTTTCTTTTAGAAAAAATAAATGACTGAATAATTAAAATGAAATGAAAAGAAATATAATAAAATGAAAAGAAAAATAAATAGATAAAAATAAAATAAAATGATATAAATCGAGAGAGAGAGAGAGAGAGAAATTAAAAAAATACATTTTAGCAGAGCGTAGTTTCGATCTACGGACCTCTGGGTTATGGGCCCAGCACGCTTCCACTGCGCCACTCTGCTTTTCCACGACAGACACCAGAAATTAACTAGATTCTCTAATAGAATTTATAAAAATTTCTCCGTCACGGCTCGCATGATTATGGATTATGGATCTGGCACTGTGATCTGAAAAATAGAATCTATTTAGGGGTTTTTTTTTTTACTATAAATAAATAAATGGCAATAAATCAATGGAAATAAAGGAAAATAAATCAATAAAAAACACTGAAAGAGAAGAAAATAAAATGAAAAAGTAGATAGAAAAAGAAACACTAATAAAGGATAAAATGAAAAACCTAGAGTAATTTGTTAGCAGTTGGTAGTTTCGATCTATAGAACATCTATATTATGAAGCCAGTAGGCTTTATGGGCGCCACCCTGCTTATGGTGTCCAGCGAAATCTACATTATCTAGCTTGTATGATAGGATTTTTGAGAATTTCTCCGTCGACACCTCAGTGACGCCTTCTTTGCTCATTGATGGATAATGTACGATTGTGTTGTGAAAAATTTCTTGAAAGTTTCTTTTGTTAAAAATAGCTAAATGAATATTGAAATGAAATAAAATGAAAAATCAAAGAGAAAGGGAGAAAAGTTGTAATTTATTAAGCTTATTGCTTAGATGTGGCAAGAAGCCGCCTGAATGGGACGAGCAATGAGACTGAAAGTGAGTGGTGAATTGTTTGCAAGTGTAGCCTGTTAACCATGACACGAGCCGAGGTAAAATTTGTTTCGGAGATGATAGTTTCGCTGAACGGACGTCTAGCTTATGGGGCCAGAACGCTTCCGCTACGCGTGTCTGCTGTGAGACGGCCACTTAATAGATGAAGTAGTTTACTAAGGTTTTGTTGCTTAAATGCGGCACAAGAGCGTAGGAATGGGGCACCGAATGAAAGTAATAGACACTGGTGAAAGTTTTTTAGTTGACCTTGTTAAAAGGTAGAGCAGCAGACTTGAATAAATTGCTAGATTTTCTGAGAGTGTTTATAAAAGAATTTGTTTGTGGCCAGTTGAGTGATGCCTTCTTTGATTATTGACGGGAAATCTACGATTGTCGTGTGAAGAATGTTATTTAAAGTTTCTTTTAGAAAAAATAAATGACTGAATAATTAAAATGAAATGAAAAGAAATATAATAAAATGAAAAGAAAAATAAATAGATAAAAATAAAATAAAATGATATAAATCGAGAGAGAGAGAGAGAGAGAAATAAAAAAAATACATTTTAGCAGAGCGTAGTTTCGATCTACGGACCTCTGGGTTATGGGCCCAGCACACTTGAACTGCGCCACTCTGCTTTTACACGACAGACACCAGAAATTAACTAGATTCTCTAATAGAATTTATAAAAATTTCTCCGTCACGGCTCGCATGATTATGGATTATGGATCTGGCACTGTGATCTGAAAAATAGAATCTATTTAGGGTTTTTTTTTTTTACTATAAATAAATAAATGGCAATAAATCAATGGAAATAAAGGAAAATAAATCAATAAAAAACACTGAAAAAGAAGAAAATAAAATGAAAAAGTAGATAGAAAAAGAAACACTAATAAAGGATAAAATGAAAAACCTAGAGTAATTTGTTAGCAGTTGGTAGTTTCGATCTATAGAACATCTATATTATGAAGCCAGTAGGCTTTATGGGCGCCACCCTGCTTATGGTGTCCAGCGAAATCTACATTATCTAGCTTGTATGATAGGATTTTTGAGAATTTCTCCGTCGACACCTCAGTGACGCCTTCTTTGCTCATTGATGGATAATGTACGATTGTGTTGTGAAAAATTTCTTGAAAGTTTCTTTTGTTAAAAATAGCTAAATGAATATTGAAATGAAATAAAATGAAAAATCAAAGAGAAAGGGAGAAAAGTTGTAATTTATTAAGCTTATTGCTTAGATGTGGCAAGAAGCCGCCTGAATGGGACGAGCAATGAGACTGAAAGTGAGTGGTGAATTGTTTGCAAGTGTAGCCTGTTAACCATGACACGAGCCGAGGTAAAATTTGTTTCGGAGATGATAGTTTCGCTGAACGGACGCCTAGCTTATGGGGCCAGAACGCTTCCGCTACGCGTGTCTGCTGTGAGACGGCCACTTAATAGATGAAGTAGTTTACTAGGGTTTTGTTGCTTAAATGCGGCACAAGAGCGTAGGAATGGGGCACCGAATGAAAGTAATAGACACTGGTGAAAGTTTTTTAGTTGACCTTGTTAAAAGGTAGAGCATCAGACTTGAATAAATTGCTAGATTTTCTGAGAGTGTTTATAAAAGAATTTGTTTGTGGCCAGTTGAGTGATGCCTTCTTTGATTATTGACGGGAAATCTACGATTGTCGTGTGAAGAATGTTATTTAAAGTTTCTTTTAGAAAAAATAAATGTCTGAATAATTAAAATGAAATGAAAAGAAATATAATAAAATGAAAAGAAAAATAAATAGATAAAAATAAAATAAAATGATATAAATCGAGAGAGAGAGAGAGAGAGAGAAATTAAAAAAATACATTTTAGCAGACCGTAGTTTCGATCTACGGACCTCTGGGTTATGGGCCCAGCACGCTTCCACTGCGCCACTCTGCTTTTCCACGACAGACACCAGAAATTAACTAGATTCTCTAATAGAATTTATAAAAATTTCTCCGTCACGGCTCGCATGATTATGGATTATGGATCTGGCACTGTGATCTGAAAAATAGAATCTATTTAGGGGTTTTTTTTTTTACTATAAATAAATAAATGGCAATAAATCAATGGAAATAAAGGAAAATAAATCAATAAAAAACACTGAAAAAGAAGAAAATAAAATGAAAAAGTAGATAGAAAAAGAAACACTAATAAAGGATAAAATGAAAAACCTAGAGTAATTTGTTAGCAGTTGGTAGTTTCGATCTATAGAACATCTATATTATGAAGCCAGTAGGCTTTATGGGCGCCACCCTGCTTATGGTGTCCAGCGAAATCTACATTATCTAGCTTGTATGATAGGATTTTTGAGAATTTCTCCGTCGACACCTCAGTGACGCCTTCTTTGCTCATTGATGGATAATGTACGATTGTGTTGTGAAAAATTTCTTGAAAGTTTCTTTTGTTAAAAATAGCTAAATGAATATTGAAATGAAATAAAATGAAAAATCAAAGAGAAAGGGAGAAAAGTTGTAATTTATTAAGCTTATTGCTTAGATGTGGCAAGAAGCCGCCTGAATGGGACGAGCAATGAGACTGAAAGTGAGTGGTGAATTGTTTGCAAGTGTAGCCTGTTAACCATGACACGAGCCGAGGTAAAATTTGTTTCGGAGATGATAGTTTCGCTGAACGGACGCCTAGCTTATGGGGCCAGAACGCTTCCGCTACGCGTGTCTGCTGTGAGACGGCCACTTAATAGATGAAGTAGTTTACTAAGGTTTTGTTGCTTAAATGCGGCACAAGAGCGTAGGAATGGGGCACCGAATGAAAGTAATAGACACTGGTGAAAGTTTTTTAGTTGACCTTGTTAAAAGGTAGAGCAGCAGACTTGAATAAATTGCTAGATTTTCTGAGAGTGTTTATAAAAGAATTTGTTTGTGGCCAGTTGAGTGATGCCTTCTTTGATTATTGACGGGAAATCTACGATTGTCGTGTGAAGAATGTTATTTAAAGTTTCTTTTAGAAAAAATAAATGACTGAATAATTAAAATGAAATGAAAAGAAATATAATAAAATGAAAAGAAAAATAAATAGATAAAAATAAAATAAAATGATATAAATCGAGAGAGAGAGAGAGAGAAATTAAAAAAATTACATTTTAGCAGACCGTAGTTTCGATCTACGGACCTCTGGGTTATGGGCCCAGCACGCTTCCACTGCGCCACTCTGCTTTTACACGACAGACACCAGAAATTAACTAGATTCTCTAATAGAATTTATAAAAATTTCTCCGTCACGGCTCGCATGATTATGGATTATGGATCTGGCACTGTGATCTGAAAAATAGAATCTATTAACGGTTTTTTTGTTGTTTTTTTTTACTATAAATAAATAAATGGCAATAAATCAATGGAAATAAAGGAAAATAAATCAATAAAAAACACTGAAAGAGAAGAAAATAAAATGAAAAAGTAGATAGAAAAAGAAACACTAATAAAGGATAAAATGAAAAACCTAGAGTAATTTGTTAGCAGTTGGTAGTTTCGATCTATAGAACATCTATATTATGAAGCCAGTAGGCTTTATGGGCGCCACCCTGCTTATGGTGTCCAGCGAAATCTACATTATCTAGCTTGTATGATAGGATTTTTGAGAATTTCTCCGTCGACACCTCAGTGACGCCTTCTTTGCTCATTGATGGATAATGTACGATTGTGTTGTGAAAAATTTCTTGAAAGTTTCTTTTGTTAAAAATAGCTAAATGAATATTGAAATGAAATAAAATGAAAAATCAAAGAGAAAGGGAGAAAAGTTGTAATTTATTAAGCTTATTGCTTATATGTGGCAAGAAGCCGCCTGAATGGGACGAGCAATGAGACTGAAAGTGAGTGGTGAATTGTTTGCAAGTGTAGCCTGTTAACCATGACACGAGCCGAGGTAAAATTTGTTTCGGAGATGATAGTTTCGCTGAACGGACGCCTAGCTTATGGGGCCAGAACGCTTCCGCTACGCGTGTCTGCTGTGAGACGGCCACTTAATAGATGAAGTAGTTTACTAAGGTTTTGTTGCTTAAATGCGGCACAAGAGCGTAGGAATGGGGCACCGAATGAAAGTAATAGACACTGGTGAAAGTTTTTTAGTTGACCTTGTTAAAAGGTAGAGCATCAGACTTGAATAAATTGCTAGATTTTCTGAGAGTGTTTATAAAAGAATTTGTTTGTGGCCAGTTGAGTGATGCCTTCTTTGATTATTGACGGGAAATCTACGATTGTCGTGTGAAGAATGTTATTTAAAGTTTCTTTTAGAAAAAATAAATGTCTGAATAATTAAAATGAAATGAAAAGAAATATAATAAAATGAAAAGAAAAATAAATAGATAAAAATAAAATAAAATGATATAAATCGAGAGAGAGAGAGAGAGAGAGAAATTAAAAAAATACATTTTAGCAGAGCGTAGTTTCGATCTACGGACCTCTGGGTTATGGGCCCAGCACGCTTCCACTGCGCCACTCTGCTTTTCCACGACAGACACCAGAAATTAACTAGATTCTCTAATAGAATTTATAAAAATTTCTCCGTCACGGCTCGCATGATTATGGATTATGGATCTGGCACTGTGATCTGAAAAATAGAATCTATTTAGGGGTTTTTTTTTTTACTATAAATAAATAAATGGCAATAAATCAATGGAAATAAAGGAAAATAAATCAATAAAAAACACTGAAAGAGAAGAAAATAAAATGAAAAAGTAGATAGAAAAAGAAACACTAATAAAGGATAAAATGAAAAACCTAGAGTAATTTGTTAGCAGTTGGTAGTTTCGATCTATAGAACATCTATATTATTAAGCCAGTAGGCTTTATGGGCGCCACCCTGCTTATGGTGTCCAGCGAAATCTACATTATCTAGCTTGTATGATAGGATTTTTGAGAATTTCTCCGTCGACACCTCAGTGACGCCTTCTTTGCTCATTGATGGATAATGTACGATTGTGTTGTGAAAAATTTCTTGAAAGTTTCTTTTGTTAAAAATAGCTAAATGAATATTGAAATGAAATAAAATGAAAAATCAAAGAGAAAGGGAGAAAAGTTGTAATTTATTAAGCTTATTGCTTAGATGTGGCAAGAAGCCGCCTGAATGGGACGAGCAATGAGACTGAAAGTGAGTGGTGAATTGTTTGCAAGTGTAGCCTGTTAACCATGACACGAGCCGAGGTAAAATTTGTTTCGGAGATGATAGTTTCGCTGAACGGACGCCTAGCTTATGGGGCCAGAACGCTTCCGCTACGCGTGTCTGCTGTGAGACGGCCACTTAATAGATGAAGTAGTTTACTAAGGTTTTGTTGCTTAAATGCGGCACAAGAGCGTAGGAATGGGGCACCGAATGAAAGTAATAGACACTGGTGAAAGTTTTTTAGTTGACCTTGTTAAAAGGTAGAGCAGCAGACTTGAATAAATTGCTAGATTTTCTGAGAGTGTTTATAAAAGAATTTGTTTGTGGCCAGTTGAGTGATGCCTTCTTTGATTATTGACGGGAAATCTACGATTGTCGTGTGAAGAATGTTATTTAAAGTTTCTTTTAGAAAAAATAAATGACTGAATAATTAAAATGAAATGAAAAGAAATATAATAAAATGAAAAGAAAAATAAATAGATAAAAATAAAATAAAATGATATAAATCGAGAGAGAGAGAGAGAGAGAAATTAAAAAAATTACATTTTAGCAGACCGTAGTTTCGATCTACGGACCTCTGGGTTATGGGCCCAGCACGCTTCCACTGCGCCACTCTGCTTTTACACGACAGACACCAGAAATTAACTAGATTCTCTAATAGAATTTATAAAAATTTCTCCGTCACGGCTCGCATGATTATGGATTATGGATCTGGCACTGTGATCTGAAAAATAGAATCTATTAACGGTTTTTTTGTTGTTTTTTTTTACTATAAATAAATAAATGGCAATAAATCAATGGAAATAAAGGAAAATAAATCAATAAAAAACACTGAAAGAGAAGAAAATAAAATGAAAAAGTAGATAGAAAAAGAAACACTAATAAAGGATAAAATGAAAAACCTAGAGTAATTTGTTAGCAGTTGGTAGTTTCGATCTATAGAACATCTATATTATGAAGCCAGTAGGCTTTATGGGCGCCACCCTGCTTATGGTGTCCAGCGAAATCTACATTATCTAGCTTGTATGATAGGATTTTTGAGAATTTCTCCGTCGACACCTCAGTGACGCCTTCTTTGCTCATTGATGGATAATGTACGATTGTGTTGTGAAAAATTTCTTGAAAGTTTCTTTTGTTAAAAATAGCTAAATGAATATTGAAATGAAATAAAATGAAAAATCAAAGAGAAAGGGAGAAAAGTTGTAATTTATTAAGCTTATTGCTTAGATGTGGCAAGAAGCCGCCTGAATGGGACGAGCAAGTAGACTGAAAGTGAGTGGTGAATTGTTTGCAAGTGTAGCCTGTTAACCATGACACGAGCCGAGGTAAAATTTGTTTCGGAGATGATAGTTTCGCTGAACGGACGCCTAGCTTATGGGGCCAGAACGCTTCCGCTACGCGTGTCTGCTGTGAGACGGCCACTTAATAGATGAAGTAGTTTACTAAGGTTTTGTTGCTTAAATGCGGCACAAGAGCGTAGGAATGGGGCACCGAATGAAAGTAATAGACACTGGTGAAAGTTTTTTAGTTGACCTTGTTAAAAGGTAGAGCATCAGACTTGAATGAATTGCTAGATTTTCTGAGAGTGTTTATAAAAGAATTTGTTTGTGGCCAGTTGAGTGATGCCTTCTTTGATTATTGACGGGAAATCTACGATTGTCGTGTGAAG
>OY757925.1:39283302-39290802 GCA_963585895.1 Sepioteuthis lessoniana
AGTTGAGTGATGCCTTCTTTGATTATTGACGGGAAATCTACGATTGTCGTGTGAAGAATGTTATTTAAAGTTTCTTTTAGAAAAAATAAATGACTGAATAATTAAAATGAAATGAAAAGAAATATAATAAAATGAAAAGAAAAATAAATAGATAAAAATAAAATAAAATGATATAAATCGAGAGAGAGAGAGAGAGAGAAATTAAAAAAATACATTTTAGCAGAGCGTATTTTCGATCTACGGACCTCTGGGTTATGGGCCCAGCACGCTTCCACTGCGCCACTCTGCTTTTCCACGACAGACACCAGAAATTAACTAGATTCTCTAATAGAATTTATAAAAATTTCTCCGTCACGGCTCGCATGATTATGGATTATGGATCTGGCACTGTGATCTGAAAAATAGAATCTATTTAGGGGTTTTTTTTTTTACTATAAATAAATAAATGGCAATAAATCAATGGAAATAAAGGAAAATAAATCAATAAAAAACACTGAAAGAGAAGAAAATAAAATGAAAAAGTAGATAGAAAAAGAAACACTAATAAAGGATAAAATGAAAAACCTAGAGTAATTTGTTAGCAGTTGGTAGTTTCGATCTATAGAACATCTATATTATGAAGCCAGTAGGCTTTATGGGCGCCACCCTGCTTATGGTGTCCAGCGAAATCTACATTATCTAGCTTGTATGATAGGATTTTTGAGAATTTCTCCGTCGACACCTCAGTGACGCCTTCTTTGCTCATTGATGGATAATGTACGATTGTGTTGTGAAAAATTTCTTGAAAGTTTCTTTTGTTAAAAATAGCTAAATGAATATTGAAATGAAATAAAATGAAAAATCAAAGAGAAAGGGAGAAAAGTTGTAATTTATTAAGCTTATTGCTTAGATGTGGCAAGAAGCCGCCTGAATGGGACGAGCAATGAGACTGAAAGTGAGTGGTGAATTGTTTGCAAGTGTAGCCTGTTAACCATGACACGAGCCGAGGTAAAATTTGTTTCGGAGATGATAGTTTCGCTGAACGGACGCCTAGCTTATGGGGCCAGAACGCTTCCGCTACGCGTGTCTGCTGTGAGACGGCCACTTAATAGATGAAGTAGTTTACTAAGGTTTTGTTGCTTAAATGCGGCACAAGAGCGTAGGAATGGGGCACCGAATGAAAGTAATAGACACTGGTGAAAGTTTTTTAGTTGACCTTGTTAAAAGGTAGAGCAGCAGACTTGAATAAATTGCTAGATTTTCTGAGAGTGTTTATAAAAGAATTTGTTTGTGGCCAGTTGAGTGATGCCTTCTTTGATTATTGACGGGAAATCTACGATTGTCGTGTGAAGAATGTTATTTAAAGTTTCTTTTAGAAAAAATAAATGACTGAATAATTAAAATGAAATGAAAAGAAATATAATAAAATGAAAAGAAAAATAAATAGATAAAAATAAAATAAAATGATATAAATCGAGAGAGAGAGAGAGAGAGAGAAATTAAAAAAATACATTTTAGCAGAGCGTAGTTTCGATCTACGGACCTCTGGGTTATGAGCCCAGCACGCTTCCACTGCGCCACTCTGCTTTTCCACGACAGACACCAGAAATTAACTAGATTCTCTAATAGAATTTATAAAAATTTCTCCGTCATGGCTCGCATGATTATGGATTATGGATCTGGCACTGTGATCTGAAAAATAGAATCTATTTAGGGTTTTTTTTTTTTACTATAAATAAATAAATGGCAATAAATCAATGGAAATAAAGGAAAATAAATCAATAAAAAACACTGAAAAAGAAGAAAATAAAATGAAAAAGTAGATAGAAAAAGAAACACTAATAAAGGATAAAATGAAAAACCTAGAGTAATTTGTTAGCAGTTGGTAGTTTCGATCTATAGAACATCTATATTATGAAGCCAGTAGGCTTTATGGGCGCCACCCTGCTTATGGTGTCCAGCGAAATCTACATTATCTAGCTTGTATGATAGGATTTTTGAGAATTTCTCCGTCGACACCTCAGTGACGCCTTCTTTGCTCATTGATGGATAATGTACGATTGTGTTGTGAAAAATTTCTTGAAAGTTTCTTTTGTTAAAAATAGCTAAATGAATATTGAAATGAAATAAAATGAAAAATCAAAGAGAAAGGGAGAAAAGTTGTAATTTATTAAGCTTATTGCTTAGATGTGGCAAGAAGCCGCCTGAATGGGACGAGCAATGAGACTGAAAGTGAGTGGTGAATTGTTTGCAAGTGTAGCCTGTTAACCATGACACGAGCCGAGGTAAAATTTGTTTCGGAGATGATAGTTTCGCTGAACGGACGTCTAGCTTATGGGGCCAGAACGCTTCCGCTACGCGTGTCTGCTGTGAGACGGCCACTTAATAGATGAAGTAGTTTACTAAGGTTTTGTTGCTTAAATGCGGCACAAGAGCGTAGGAATGGGGCACCGAATGAAAGTAATAGACACTGGTGAAAGTTTTTTAGTTGACCTTATTAAAAGGTAGAGCAGCAGACTTGAATAAATTGCTAGATTTTCTGAGAGTGTTTATAAAAGAATTTGTTTGTGGCCAGTTGAGTGATGCCTTCTTTGATTATTGACGGGAAATCTACGATTGTCGTGTGAAGAATGTTATTTAAAGTTTCTTTTAGAAAAAATAAATGACTGAATAATTAAAATGAAATGAAAAGAAATATAATAAAATGAAAAGAAAAATAAATAGATAAAAATAAAATAAAATGATATAAATCGAGAGAGAGAGAGAGAGAGAAATTAAAAAAATACATTTTAGCAGAGCGTAGTTTCGATCTACGGACCTCTGGGTTATGGGCCCAGCACACTTGAACTGCGCCACTCTGCTTTTACACGACAGACACCAGAAATTAACTAGATTCTCTAATAGAATTTATAAAAATTTCTCCGTCACGGCTCGCATGATTATGGATTATGGATCTGGCACTGTGATCTGAAAAATAGAATCTATTTAGGGTTTTTTTTTTTTACTATAAATAAATAAATGGCAATAAATCAATGGAAATAAAGGAAAATAAATCAATAAAAAACACTGAAAAAGAAGAAAATAAAATGAAAAAGTAGATAGAAAAAGAAACACTAATAAAGGATAAAATGAAAAACCTAGAGTAATTTGTTAGCAGTTGGTAGTTTCGATCTATAGAACATCTATATTATGAAGCCAGTAGGCTTTATGGGCGCCACCCTGCTTATGGTGTCCAGCGAAATCTACATTATCTAGCTTGTATGATAGGATTTTTGAGAATTTCTCCGTCGACACCTCAGTGACGCCTTCTTTGCTCATTGATGGATAATGTACGATTGTGTTGTGAAAAATTTCTTGAAAGTTTCTTTTGTTAAAAATAGCTAAATGAATATTGAAATGAAATAAAATGAAAAATCAAAGAGAAAGGGAGAAAAGTTGTAATTTATTAAGCTTATTGCTTAGATGTGGCAAGAAGCCGCCTGAATGGGACGAGCAATGAGACTGAAAGTGAGTGGTGAATTGTTTGCAAGTGTAGCCTGTTAACCATGACACGAGCCGAGGTAAAATTTGTTTCGGAGATGATAGTTTCGCTGAACGGACGTCTAGCTTATGGGGCCAGAACGCTTCCGCTACGCGTGTCTGCTGTGAGACGGCCACTTAATAGATGAAGTAGTTTACTAAGGTTTTGTTGCTTAAATGCGGCACAAGAGCGTAGGAATGGGGCACCGAATGAAAGTAATAGACACTGGTGAAAGTTTTTTAGTTGACCTTGTTAAAAGGTAGAGCATCAGACTTGAATAAATTGCTAGATTTTCTGAGAGTGTTTATAAAAGAATTTGTTTGTGGCCAGTTGAGTGATGCCTTCTTTGATTATTGACGGGAAATCTACGATTGTCGTGTGAAGGATGTTATTTAAAGTTTCTTTTAGAAAAAATAAATGACTGAATAATTAAAATGAAATGAAAAGAAATATAATAAAATGAAAAGAAAAATAAATAGATAAAAATAAAATAAAATGATATAAATCGAGAGAGAGAGAGAGAGAGAAATTAAAAAAATACATTTTAGCAGAGCGTAGTTTCGATCTACGGACCTCTGGGTTATGGGCCCAGCACGCTTCCACTGCGCCACTCTGCTTTTCCACGACAGACACCAGAAATTAACTAGATTCTCTAATAGAATTTATAAAAATTTCTCCGTCACGGCTCGCATGATTATGGATTATGGATCTGGCACTGTGATCTGAAAAATAGAATCTATTTAGGGTTTTTTTTTTTTACTATAAATAAATAAATGGCAATAAATCAATGGAAATAAAGGAAAATAAATCAATAAAAAACACTGAAAAAGAAGAAAATAAAATGAAAAAGTAGATAGAAAAAGAAACACTAATAAAGGATAAAATGAAAAACCTAGAGTAATTTGTTAGCAGTTGGTAGTTTCGATCTATAGAACATCTATATTATGAAGCCAGTAGGCTTTATGGGCGCCACCCTGCTTATGGTGTCCAGCGAAATCTACATTATCTAGCTTGTATGATAGGATTTTTGAGAATTTCTCCGTCGACACCTCAGTGACGCCTTCTTTGCTCATTGATGGATAATGTACGATTGTGTTGTGAAAAATTTCTTGAAAGTTTCTTTTGTTAAAAATAGCTAAATGAATATTGAAATGAAATAAAATGAAAAATCAAAGAGAAAGGGAGAAAAGTTGTAATTTATTAAGCTTATTGCTTAGATGTGGCAAGAAGCCGCCTGAATGGGACGAGCAATGAGACTGAAAGTGAGTGGTGAATTGTTTGCAAGTGTAGCCTGTTAACCATGACACGAGCCGAGGTAAAATTTGTTTCGGAGATGATAGTTTCGCTGAACGGACGTCTAGCTTATGGGGCCAGAACGCTTCCGCTACGCGTGTCTGCTGTGAGACGGCCACTTAATAGATGAAGTAGTTTACTAAGGTTTTGTTGCTTAAATGCGGCACAAGAGCGTAGGAATGGGGCACCGAATGAAAGTAATAGACACTGGTGAAAGTTTTTTAGTTGACCTTGTTAAAAGGTAGAGCAGCAGACTTGAATAAATTGCTAGATTTTCTGAGAGTGTTTATAAAAGAATTTGTTTGTGGCCAGTTGAGTGATGCCTTCTTTGATTATTGACGGGAAATCTACGATTGTCGTGTGAAGAATGTTATTTAAAGTTTCTTTTAGAAAAAATAAATGACTGAATAATTAAAATGAAATGAAAAGAAATATAATAAAATGAAAAGAAAAATAAATAGATAAAAATAAAATAAAATGATATAAATCGAGAGAGAGAGAGAGAGAGAAATTAAAAAAATACATTTTAGCAGAGCGTAGTTTCGATCTACGGACCTCTGGGTTATGGGCCCAGCACACTTGAACTGCGCCACTCTGCTTTTACACGACAGACACCAGAAATTAACTAGATTCTCTAATAGAATTTATAAAAATTTCTCCGTCACGGCTCGCATGATTATGGATTATGGATCTGGCACTGTGATCTGAAAAATAGAATCTATTTAGGGTTTTTTTTTTTTACTATAAATAAATAAATGGCAATAAATCAATGGAAATAAAGGAAAATAAATCAATAAAAAACACTGAAAAAGAAGAAAATAAAATGAAAAAGTAGATAGAAAAAGAAACACTAATAAAGGATAAAATGAAAAACCTAGAGTAATTTGTTAGCAGTTGGTAGTTTCGATCTATAGAACATCTATATTATGAAGCCAGTAGGCTTTATGGGCGCCACCCTGCTTATGGTGTCCAGCGAAATCTACATTATCTAGCTTGTATGATAGGATTTTTGAGAATTTCTCCGTCGACACCTCAGTGACGCCTTCTTTGCTCATTGATGGATAATGTACGATTGTGTTGTGAAAAATTTCTTGAAAGTTTCTTTTGTTAAAAATAGCTAAATGAATATTGAAATGAAATAAAATGAAAAATCAAAGAGAAAGGGAGAAAAGTTGTAATTTATTAAGCTTATTGCTTAGATGTGGCAAGAAGCCGCCTGAATGGGACGAGCAATGAGACTGAAAGTGAGTGGTGAATTGTTTGCAAGTGTAGCCTGTTAACCATGACACGAGCCGAGGTAAAATTTGTTTCGGAGATGATAGTTTCGCTGAACGGACGTCTAGCTTATGGGGCCAGAACGCTTCCGCTACGCGTGTCTGCTGTGAGACGGCCACTTAATAGATGAAGTAGTTTACTAAGGTTTTGTTGCTTAAATGCGGCACAAGAGCGTAGGAATGGGGCACCGAATGAAAGTAATAGACACTGGTGAAAGTTTTTTAGTTGACCTTGTTAAAAGGTAGAGCAGCAGACTTGAATAAATTGCTAGATTTTCTGAGAGTGTTTATAAAAGAATTTGTTTGTGGCCAGTTGAGTGATGCCTTCTTTGATTATTGACGGGAAATCTACGATTGTCGTGTGAAGAATGTTATTTAAAGTTTCTTTTAGAAAAAATAAATGACTGAATAATTAAAATGAAATGAAAAGAAATATAATAAAATGAAAAGAAAAATAAATAGATAAAAATAAAATAAAATGATATAAATCGAGAGAGAGAGAGAAATTAAAAAAATACATTTTAGCAGAGCGTAGTTTCGATCTACGGACCTCTGGGTTATGGGCCCAGCACGCTTCCACTGCGCCACTCTGCTTTTCCACGACAGACACCAGAAATTAACTAGATTCTCTAATAGAATTTATAAAAATTTCTCCGTCACGGCTCGCATGATTATGGATTATGGATCTGGCACTGTGATCTGAAAAATAGAATCTATTTAGGGGTTTTTTTTTTTACTATAAATAAATAAATGGCAATAAATCAATGGAAATAAAGGAAAATAAATCAATAAAAAACACTGAAAGAGAAGAAAATAAAATGAAAAAGTAGATAGAAAAAGAAACACTAATAAAGGATAAAATGAAAAACCTAGAGTAATTTGTTAGCAGTTGGTAGTTTCGATCTATAGAACATCTATATTATGAAGCCAGTAGGCTTTATGGGCGCCACCCTGCTTATGGTGTCCAGCGAAATCTACATTATCTAGCTTGTATGATAGGATTTTTGAGAATTTCTCCGTCGACACCTCAGTGACGCCTTCTTTGCTCATTGATGGATAATGTACGATTGTGTTGTGAAAAATTTCTTAAAAGTTTCTTTTGTTAAAAATAGCTAAATGAATATTGAAATGAAATAAAATGAAAAATCAAAGAGAAAGGGAGAAAAGTTGTAATTTATTAAGCTTATTGCTTAGATGTGGCAAGAAGCCGCCTGAATGGGACGAGCAATGAGACTGAAAGTGAGTGGTGAATTGTTTGCAAGTGTAGCCTGTTAACCATGACACGAGCCGAGGTAAAATTTGTTTCGGAGATGATAGTTTCGCTGAACGGACGTCTAGCTTATGGGGCCAGAATATAAATCGAGAGAGAGAGAGAGAGAGAGAGAGAGAAATTAAAAAAATACATTTTAGCAGAGCGTAGTTTCGATCTACGGA
>OY757925.1:39293302-39305802 GCA_963585895.1 Sepioteuthis lessoniana
GAGAGAGAAATTAAAAAAATACATTTTAGCAGAGCGTAGTTTCGATCTACGGACCTCTGGGTTATGGGCCCAGCACGCTTCCACTGCGCCACTCTGCTTTTCCACGACAGACACCAGAAATTAACTAGATTCTCTAATAGAATTTATAAAAATTTCTCCGTCACGGCTCGCATGATTATGGATTATGGATCTGGCACTGTGATCTGAAAAATAGAATCTATTTAGGTGTTTTTTTTTTACTATAAATAAATAAATGGCAATAAATCAATGGAAATAAAGGAAAATAAATCAATAAAAAACACTGAAAGAGAAGAAAATAAAATGAAAAAGTAGATAGAAAAAGAAACACTAATAAAGGATAAAATGAAAAACCTAGAGTAATTTGTTAGCAGTTGGTAGTTTCGATCTATAGAACATCTATATTATGAAGCCAGTAGGCTTTATGGGCGCCACCCTGCTTATGGTGTCCAGCGAAATCTACATTATCTAGCTTGTATGATAGGATTTTTGAGAATTTCTCCGTCGACACCTCAGTGACGCCTTCTTTGCTCATTGATGGATAATGTACGATTGTGTTGTGAAAAATTTCTTGAAAGTTTCTTTTGTTAAAAATAGCTAAATGAATATTGAAATGAAATAAAATGAAAAATCAAAGAGAAAGGGAGAAAAGTTGTAATTTATTAAGCTTATTGCTTAGATGTGGCAAGAAGCCGCCTGAATGGGACGAGCGATGAGACTGAAAGTGAGTGGTGAATTGTTTGCAAGTGTAGCCTGTTAACCATGACACGAGCCGAGGTAAAATTTATTTCGGAGATGATAGTTTCGCTGAACGGACGTCTAGCTTATGGGGCCAGAACGCTTCCGCTACGCGTGTCTGCTGTGAGACGGCCACTTAATAGATGAAGTAGTTTACTAAGGTTTTGTTGCTTAAATGCGGCACAAGAGCGTAGGAATGGGGCACCGAATGAAAGTAATAGACACTGGTGAAAGTTTTTTAGTTGACCTTGTTAAAAGGTAGAGCAGCAGACTTGAATAAATTGCTAGATTTTCTGAGAGTGTTTATAAAAGAATTTGTTTGTGGCCAGTTGAGTGATGCCTTCTTTGATTATTGATGGGAAATCTACGATTGTCGTGTGAAGAATGTTATTTAAAGTTTCTTTTAGAAAAAATAAATGACTGAATAATTAAAATGAAATGAAAAGAAATATAATAAAATGAAAAGAAAAATAAATAGATAAAAATAAAATAAAATGATATAAATCGAGAGAGAGAGAGAGAGAGAAATTAAAAAAATACATTTTAGCAGAGCGTAGTTTCGATCTACGGACCTCTGGGTTATGGGCCCAGCACGCTTCCACTGCGCCACTCTGCTTTTACACGACAGACACCAGAAATTATCTAGATTCTCTAATAGAATTTATAAAAATTTCTCCGTCACGGCTCGCATGATTATGGATTATGGATCTGGCACTGTGATCTGAAAAATAGAATCTATTTAGGGTTTTTTTTTTTACTATAAATAAATAAATGGCAATAAATCAATGGAAATAAAGGAAAATAAATCAATAAAAAACACTGAAAGAGAAGAAAATAAAATGAAAAAGTAGATAGAAAAAGAAACACTAATAAAGGATAAAATGAAAAACCTAGAGTAATTTGTTAGCAGTTGGTAGTTTCGATCTATAGAACATCTATATTATGAAGCCAGTAGGCTTTATGGGCGCCACCCTGCTTATGGTGTCCAGCGAAATCTACATTATCTAGCTTGTATGATAGGATTTTTGAGAATTTCTCCGTCGACACCTCAGTGACGCCTTCTTTGCTCATTGATGGATAATGTACGATTGTGTTGTGAAAAATTTCTTGAAAGTTTCTTTTGTTAAAAATAGCTAAATGAATATTGAAATGAAATAAAATGAAAAATCAAAGAGAAAGGGAGAAAAGTTGTAATTTATTAAGCTTATTGCTTAGATGTGGCAAGAAGCTGCCTGAATGGGACGAGCAATGAGACTGAAAGTGAGTGGTGAATTGTTTGCAAGTGTAGCCTGTTAACCATGACACGAGCCGAGGTAAAATTTGTTTCGGAGATGATAGTTTCGCTGAACGGACGTCTAGCTTATGGGGCCAGAACGCTTCCGCTACGCGTGTCTGCTGTGAGACGGCCACTTAATAGATGAAGTAGTTTACTAAGGTTTTGTTGCTTAAATGCGGCACAAGAGCGTAGGAATGGGGCACCGAATGAAAGTAATAGACACTGGTGAAAGTTTTTTAGTTGACCTTGTTAAAAGGTAGAGCAGCAGACTTGAATAAATTGCTAGATTTTCTGAGAGTGTTTATAAAAGAATTTGTTTGTGGCCAGTTGAGTGATGCCTTCTTTGATTATTGACGGGAAATCTACGATTGTCGTGTGAAGAATGTTATTTAAAGTTTCTTTTAGAAAAAATAAATGACTGAATAATTAAAATGAAATGAAAAGAAATATAATAAAATGAAAAGAAAAATAAATAGATAAAAATAAAATAAAATGATATAAATCGAGAGAGAGAGAGAGAGAGAGAGAGAGAGAAATTAAAAAAATACATTTTAGCAGAGCGTAGTTTCGATCTACGGACCTCTGGGTTATGGGCCCAGCACGCTTCCACTGCGCCACTCTGCTTTTCCACGACAGACATCAGAAATTAACTAGATTCTCTAATAGAATTTATAAAAATTTCTCCGTCACGGCTCGCATGATTATGGATTATGGATCTGGCACTGTGATCTGAAAAATAGAATCTATTTAGGGGTTTTATTTTTACTATAAATAAATAAATGGCAATAAATCAATGGAAATAAAGGAAAATAAATCAATAAAAAACACTGAAAGAGAAGAAAATAAAATGAAAAAGTAGATAGAAAAAGAAACACTAATAAAGGATAAAATGAAAAACCTAGAGTAATTTGTTAGCAGTTGGTAGTTTCGATCTATAGAACATCTATATTATGAAGCCAGTAGGCTTTATGGGCGCCACCCTGCTTATGGTGTCCAGCGAAATCTACATTATCTAGCTTGTATGATAGGATTTTTGAGAATTTCTCCGTCGACACCTCAGTGACGCCTTCTTTGCTCATTGATGGATAATGTACGATTGTGTTGTGAAAAATTTCTTGAAAGTTTCTTTTGTTAAAAATAGCTAAATGAATATTGAAATGAAATAAAATGAAAAATCAAAGAGAAAGGGAGAAAAGTTGTAATTTATTAAGCTTATTGCTTAGATGTGGCAAGAAGCCGCCTGAATGGGACGAGCAATGAGACTGAAAGTGAGTGGTGAATTGTTTGCAAGTGTAGCCTGTTAACCATGACACGAGCCGAGGTAAAATTTGTTTCGGAGATGATAGTTTCGCTGAACGGACGTCTAGCTTATGGGGCCAGAACGCTTCCGCTACGCGTGTCTGCTGTGAGACGGCCACTTAATAGATGAAGTAGTTTACTAAGGTTTTGTTGCTTAAATGCGGCACAAGAGCGTAGGAATGGGGCACCGAATGAAAGTAATAGACACTGGTGAAAGTTTTTTAGTTGACCTTGTTAAAAGGTAGAGCATCAGACTTGAATAAATTGCTAGATTTTCTGAGAGTGTTTATAAAAGAATTTGTTTGTGGCCAGTTGAGTGATGCCTTCTTTGATTATTGACGGGAAATCTACGATTGTCGTGTGAAGAATGTTATTTAAAGTTTCTTTTAGAAAAAATAAATGACTGAATAATTAAAATGAAATGAAAAGAAATATAATAAAATGAAAAGAAAAATAAATAGATAAAAATAAAATAAAATGATATAAATCGAGAGAGAGAGAGAAATTAAAAAAATACATTTTAGCAGAGCGTAGTTTCGATCTACGGACCTCTGGGTTATGGGCCCAGCACGCTTCCACTGCGCCACTCTGCTTTTCCACGACAGACACCAGAAATTAACTAGATTCTCTAATAGAATTTATAAAAATTTCTCCGTCACGGCTCGCATGATTATGGATTATGGATCTGGCACTGTGATCTGAAAAATAGAATCTATTTAGGGTTTTTTTTTTTTACTATAAATAAATAAATGGCAATAAATCAATGGAAATAAAGGAAAATAAATCAATAAAAAACACTGAAAGAGAAGAAAATAAAATGAAAAAGTAGATAGAAAAAGAAACACTAATAAAGGATAAAATGAAAAACCTAGAGTAATTTGTTAGCAGTTGGTAGTTTCGATCTATAGAACATCTATATTATGAAGCCAGTAGGCTTTATGGGCGCCACCCTGCTTATGGTGTCCAGCGAAATCTACATTATCTAGCTTGTATGATAGGATTTTTGAGAATTTCTCCGTCGACACCTCAGTGACGCCTTCTTTGCTCATTGATGGATAATGTACGATTGTGTTGTGAAAAATTTCTTGAAAGTTTCTTTTGTTAAAAATAGCTAAATGAATATTGAAATGAAATAAAATGAAAAATCAAAGAGAAAGGGAGAAAAGTTGTAATTTATTAAGCTTATTGCTTAGATGTGGCAAGAAGCCGCCTGAATGGGACGAGCAATGAGACTGAAAGTGAGTGGTGAATTGTTTGCAAGTGTAGCCTGTTAACCATGACACGAGCCGAGGTAAAATTTGTTTCGGAGATGATAGTTTCGCTGAACGGACGTCTAGCTTATGGGGCCAGAACGCTTCCGCTACGCGTGTCTGCTGTGAGACGGCCACTTAATAGATGAAGTAGTTTACTAAGGTTTTGTTGCTTAAATGCGGCACAAGAGCGTAGGAATGGGGCACCGAATGAAAGTAATAGACACTGGTGAAAGTTTTTTAGTTGACCTTGTTAAAAGGTAGAGCAGCAGACTTGAATAAATTGCTAGATTTTCTGAGAGTGTTTATAAAAGAATTTGTTTGTGGCCAGTTGAGTGATGCCTTCTTTGATTATTGACGGGAAATCTACGATTGTCGTGTGAAGAATGTTATTTAAAGTTTCTTTTAGAAAAAATAAATGACTGAATAATTAAAATGAAATGAAAAGAAATATAATAAAATGAAAAGAAAAATAAATAGATAAAAATAAAATAAAATGATATAAATCGAGAGAGAGAGAGAGAGAGAGAGAGAAATTAAAAAAATACATTTTAGCAGAGCGTAGTTTCGATCTACGGACCTCTGGGTTATGGGCCCAGCACGCTTCCACTGCGCCACTCTGCTTTTCCACGACAGACACCAGAAATTAACTAGATTCTCTAATAGAATTTATAAAAATTTCTCCGTCACGGCTCGCATGATTATGGATTATGGATCTGGCACTGTGATCTGAAAAATAGAATCTATTTAGGTGTTTTTTTTTTACTATAAATAAATAAATGGCAATAAATCAATGGAAATAAAGGAAAATAAATCAATAAAAAACACTGAAAGAGAAGAAAATAAAATGAAAAAGTAGATAGAAAAAGAAACACTAATAAAGGATAAAATGAAAAACCTAGAGTAATTTGTTAGCAGTTGGTAGTTTCGATCTATAGAACATCTATATTATGAAGCCAGTAGGCTTTATGGGCGCCACCCTGCTTATGGTGTCCAGCGAAATCTACATTATCTAGCTTGTATGATAGGATTTTTGAGAATTTCTCCGCCGACACCTCAGTGACGCCTTCTTTGCTCATTGATGGATAATGTACGATTGTGTTGTGAAAAATTTCTTGAAAGTTTCTTTTGTTAAAAATAGCTAAATGAATATTGAAATGAAATAAAATGAAAAATCAAAGAGAAAGGGAGAAAAGTTGTAATTTATTAAGCTTATTGCTTAGATGTGGCAAGAAGCCGCCTGAATGGGACGAGCGATGAGACTGAAAGTGAGTGGTGAATTGTTTGCAAGTGTAGCCTGTTAACCATGACACGAGCCGAGGTAAAATTTATTTCGGAGATGATAGTTTCGCTGAACGGACGTCTAGCTTATGGGGCCAGAACGCTTCCGCTACGCGTGTCTGCTGTGAGACGGCCACTTAATAGATGAAGTAGTTTACTAAGGTTTTGTTGCTTAAATGCGGCACAAGAGCGTAGGAATGGGGCACCGAATGAAAGTAATAGACACTGGTGAAAGTTTTTTAGTTGACCTTGTTAAAAGGTAGAGCAGCAGACTTGAATAAATTGCTAGATTTTCTGAGAGTGTTTATAAAAGAATTTGTTTGTGGCCAGTTGAGTGATGCCTTCTTTGATTATTGATGGGAAATCTACGATTGTCGTGTGAAGAATGTTATTTAAAGTTTCTTTTAGAAAAAATAAATGACTGAATAATTAAAATGAAATGAAAAGAAATATAATAAAATGAAAAGAAAAATAAATAGATAAAAATAAAATAAAATGATATAAATCGAGAGAGAGAGAGAGAGAGAAATTAAAAAAATACATTTTAGCAGAGCGTAGTTTCGATCTACGGACCTCTGGGTTATGGGCCCAGCACGCTTCCACTGCGCCACTCTGCTTTTCCACGACAGACATCAGAAATTAACTAGATTCTCTAATAGAATTTATAAAAATTTCTCCGTCACGGCTCGCATGATTATGGATTATGGATCTGGCACTGTGATCTGAAAAATAGAATCTATTTAGGGTTTTTTTTTTTACTATAAATAAATAAATGGCAATAAATCAATGGAAATAAAGGAAAATAAATCAATAAAAAACACTGAAAGAGAAGAAAATAAAATGAAAAAGTAGATAGAAAAAGAAACACTAATAAAGGATAAAATGAAAAACCTAGAGTAATTTGTTAGCAGTTGGTAGTTTCGATCTATAGAACATCTATATTATGAAGCCAGTAGGCTTTATGGGCGCCACCCTGCTTATGGTGTCCAGCGAAATCTACATTATCTAGCTTGTATGATAGGATTTTTGAGAATTTCTCCGTCGACACCTCAGTGACGCCTTCTTTGCTCATTGATGGATAATGTACGATTGTGTTGTGAAAAATTTCTTGAAAGTTTCTTTTGTTAAAAATAGCTAAATGAATATTGAAATGAAATAAAATGAAAAATCAAAGAGAAAGGGAGAAAAGTTGTAATTTATTAAGCTTATTGCTTAGATGTGGCAAGAAGCTGCCTGAATGGGACGAGCAATGAGACTGAAAGTGAGTGGTGAATTGTTTGCAAGTGTAGCCTGTTAACCATGACACGAGCCGAGGTAAAATTTGTTTCGGAGATGATAGTTTCGCTGAACGGACGTCTAGCTTATGGGGCCAGAACGCTTCCGCTACGCGTGTCTGCTGTGAGACGGCCACTTAATAGATGAAGTAGTTTACTAAGGTTTTGTTGCTTAAATGCGGCACAAGAGCGTAGGAATGGGGCACCGAATGAAAGTAATAGACACTGGTGAAAGTTTTTTAGTTGACCTTGTTAAAAGGTAGAGCAGCAGACTTGAATAAATTGCTAGATTTTCTGAGAGTGTTTATAAAAGAATTTGTTTGTGGCCAGTTGAGTGATGCCTTCTTTGATTATTGACGGGAAATCTACGATTGTCGTGTGAAGAATGTTATTTAAAGTTTCTTTTAGAAAAAATAAATGACTGAATAATTAAAATGAAATGAAAAGAAATATAATAAAATGAAAAGAAAAATAAATAGATAAAAATAAAATAAAATGATATAAATCGAGAGAGAGAGAGAGAGAGAGAAATTAAAAAAATACATTTTAGCAGAGCGTAGTTTCGATCTACGGACCTCTGGGTTATGGGCCCAGCACGCTTCCACTGCGCCACTCTGCTTTTCCACGACAGACATCAGAAATTAACTAGATTCTCTAATAGAATTTATAAAAATTTCTCCGTCACGGCTCGCATGATTATGGATTATGGATCTGGCACTGTGATCTGAAAAATAGAATCTATTTAGGGGTTTTTTTTTTTACTATAAATAAATAAATGGCAATAAATCAATGGAAATAAAGGAAAATAAATCAATAAAAAACACTGAAAGAGAAGAAAATAAAATGAAAAAGTAGATAGAAAAAGAAACACTAATAAAGGATAAAATGAAAAACCTAGAGTAATTTGTTAGCAGTTGGTAGTTTCGATCTATAGAACATCTATATTATGAAGCCAGTAGGCTTTATGGGCGCCACCCTGCTTATGGTGTCCAGCGAAATCTACATTATCTAGCTTGTATGATAGGATTTTTGAGAATTTCTCCGTCGACACCTCAGTGACGCCTTCTTTGCTCATTGATGGATAATGTACGATTGTGTTGTGAAAAATTTCTTGAAAGTTTCTTTTGTTAAAAATAGCTAAATGAATATTGAAATGAAATAAAATGAAAAATCAAAGAGAAAGGGAGAAAAGTTGTAATTTATTAAGCTTATTGCTTAGATGTGGCAAGAAGCCGCCTGAATGGGACGAGCAATGAGACTGAAAGTGAGTGGTGAATTGTTTGCAAGTGTAGCCTGTTAACCATGACACGAGCCGAGGTAAAATTTGTTTCGGAGATGATAGTTTCGCTGAACGGACGTCTAGCTTATGGGGCCAGAACGCTTCCGCTACGCGTGTCTGCTGTGAGACGGCCACTTAATAGATGAAGTAGTTTACTAAGGTTTTGTTGCTTAAATGCGGCACAAGAGCGTAGGAATGGGGCACCGAATGAAAGTAATAGACACTGGTGAAAGTTTTTTAGTTGACCTTGTTAAAAGGTAGAGCATCAGACTTGAATAAATTGCTAGATTTTCTGAGAGTGTTTATAAAAGAATTTGTTTGTGGCCAGTTGAGTGATGCCTTCTTTGATTATTGACGGGAAATCTACGATTGTCGTGTGAAGAATGTTATTTAAAGTTTCTTTTAGAAAAAATAAATGACTGAATAATTAAAATGAAATGAAAAGAAATATAATAAAATGAAAAGAAAAATAAATAGATAAAAATAAAATAAAATGATATAAATCGAGAGAGAGAGAGAAATTAAAAAAATACATTTTAGCAGAGCGTAGTTTCGATCTACGGACCTCTGGGTTATGGGCCCAGCACGCTTCCACTGCGCCACTCTGCTTTTCCACGACAGACACCAGAAATTAACTAGATTCTCTAATAGAATTTATAAAAATTTCTCCGTCACGGCTCGCATGATTATGGATTATGGATCTGGCACTGTGATCTGAAAAATAGAATCTATTTAGGGGTTTTTTTTTTTACTATAAATAAATAAATGGCAATAAATCAATGGAAATAAAGGAAAATAAATCAATAAAAAACACTGAAAGAGAAGAAAATAAAATGAAAAAGTAGATAGAAAAAGAAACACTAATAAAGGATAAAATGAAAAACCTAGAGTAATTTGTTAGCAGTTGGTAGTTTCGATCTATAGAACATCTATATTATGAAGCCAGTAGGCTTTATGGGCGCCACCCTGCTTATGGTGTCCAGCGAAATCTACATTATCTAGCTTGTATGATAGGATTTTTGAGAATTTCTCCGTCGACACCTCAGTGACGCCTTCTTTGCTCATTGATGGATAATGTACGATTGTGTTGTGAAAAATTTCTTGAAAGTTTCTTTTGTTAAAAATAGCTAAATGAATATTGAAATGAAATAAAATGAAAAATCAAAGAGAAAGGGAGAAAAGTTGTAATTTATTAAGCTTATTGCTTAGATGTGGCAAGAAGCCGCCTGAATGGGACGAGCAATGAGACTGAAAGTGAGTGGTGAATTGTTTGCAAGTGTAGCCTGTTAACCATGACACGAGCCGAGGTAAAATTTGTTTCGGAGATGATAGTTTCGCTGAACGGACGTCTAGCTTATGGGGCCAGAACGCTTCCGCTACGCGTGTCTGCTGTGAGACGGCCACTTAATAGATGAAGTAGTTTACTAAGGTTTTGTTGCTTAAATGCGGCACAAGAGCGTAGGAATGGGGCACCGAATGAAAGTAATAGACACTGGTGAAAGTTTTTTAGTTGACCTTGTTAAAAGGTAGAGCAGCAGACTTGAATAAATTGCTAGATTTTCTGAGAGTGTTTATAAAAGAATTTGTTTGTGGCCAGTTGAGTGATGCCTTCTTTGATTATTGACGGGAAATCTACGATTGTCGTGTGAAGAATGTTATTTAAAGTTTCTTTTAGAAAAAATAAATGACTGAATAATTAAAATGAAATGAAAAGAAATATAATAAAATGAAAAGAAAAATAAATAGATAAAAATAAAATAAAATGATATAAATCGAGAGAGAGAGAGAGAGAGAAATAAAAAAAATACATTTTAGCAGAGCGTAGTTTCGATCTACGGACCTCTGGGTTATGGGCCCAGCACACTTGAACTGCGCCACTCTGCTTTTACACGACAGACACCAGAAATTAACTAGATTCTCTAATAGAATTTATAAAAATTTCTCCGTCACGGCTCGCATGATTATGGATTATGGATCTGGCACTGTGATCTGAAAAATAGAATCTATTTAGGGTTTTTTTTTTTTACTATAAATAAATAAATGGCAATAAATCAATGGAAATAAAGGAAAATAAATCAATAAAAAACACTGAAAGAGAAGAAAATAAAATGAAAAAGTAGATAGAAAAAGAAACACTAATAAAGGATAAAATGAAAAACCTAGAGTAATTTGTTAGCAGTTGGTAGTTTCGATCTATAGAACATCTATATTATGAAGCCAGTAGGCTTTATGGGCGCCACCCTGCTTATGGTGTCCAGCGAAATCTACATTATCTAGCTTGTATGATAGGATTTTTGAGAATTTCTCCGTCGACACCTCAGTGACGCCTTCTTTGCTCATTGATGGATAATGTACGATTGTGTTGTGAAAAATTTCTTGAAAGTTTCTTTTGTTAAAAATAGCTAAATGAATATTGAAATGAAATAAAATGAAAAATCAAAGAGAAAGGGAGAAAAGTTGTAATTTATTAAGCTTATTGCTTAGATGTGGCAAGAAGCCGCCTGAATGGGACGAGCAATGAGACTGAAAGTGAGTGGTGAATTGTTTGCAAGTGTAGCCTGTTAACCATGACACGAGCCGAGGTAAAATTTGTTTCGGAGATGATAGTTTCGCTGAACGGACGTCTAGCTTATGGGGCCAGAACGCTTCCGCTACGCGTGTCTGCTGTGAGACGGCCACTTAATAAATGAAGTAGTTTACTAAGGTTTTGTTGCTTAAATGCGGCACAAGAGCGTAGGAATGGGGCACCGAATGAAAGTAATAGACACTGGTGAAAGTTTTTTAGTTGACCTTGTTAAAAGGTAGAGCAGCAGACTTGAATAAATTGCTAGATTTTCTGAGAGTGTTTATAAAAGAATTTGTTTGTGGCCAGTTGAGTGATGCCTTCTTTGATTATTGACGGGAAATCTACGATTGTCGTGTGAAGAATGTTATTTAAAGTTTCTTTTAGAAAAAATAAATGACTGAATAATTAAAATGAAATGAAAAGAAATATAATAAAATGAAAAGAAAAATAAATAGATAAAAATAAAATAAAATGATATAAATCGAGAGAGAGAGAGAAATTAAAAAAAATACATTTTAGCAGAGCGTAGTTTCGATCTACGGACCTCTGGGTTATGGGCCCAGCACGCTTCCACTGCGCCACTCTGCTTTTCCACGACAGACACCAGAAATTAACTAGATTCTCTAATAGAATTTATAAAAATTTCTCCGTCACGGCTCGCATGATTATGGATTATGGATCTGGCACTGTGATCTGAAAAATAGAATCTATTTAGGGGTTTTTTTTTTTACTATAAATAAATAAATGGCAATAAATCAATGGAAATAAAGGAAAATAAATCAATAAAAAACACTGAAAGAGAAGAAAATAAAATGAAAAAGTAGATAGAAAAAGAAACACTAATAAAGGATAAAATGAAAAACCTAGAGTAATTTGTTAGCAGTTGGTAGTTTCGATCTATAGAACATCTATATTATGAAGCCAGTAGGCTTTATGGGCGCCACCCTGCTTATGGTGTCCAGCGAAATCTACATTATCTAGCTTGTATGATAGGATTTTTGAGAATTTCTCCGTCGACACCTCAGTGACGCCTTCTTTGCTCATTGATGGATAATGTACGATTGTGTTGTGAAAAATTTCTTGAAAGTTTCTTTTGTTAAAAATAGCTAAATGAATATTGAAATGAAATAAAATGAAAAATCAAAGAGAAAGGGAGAAAAGTTGTAATTTATTAAGCTTATTGCTTAGATGTGGCAAGAAGCCGCCTGAATGGGACGAGCAATGAGACTGAAAGTGAGTGGTGAATTGTTTGCAAGTGTAGCCTGTTAACCATGACACGAGCCGAGGTAAAATTTGTTTCGGAGATGATAGTTTCGCTGAACGGACGTCTAGCTTATGGGGCCAGAACGCTTCCGCTACGCGTGTCTGCTGTGAGACGGCCACTTAATAGATGAAGTAGTTTACTAAGGTTTTGTTGCTTAAATGCGGCACAAGAGCGTAGGAATGGGGCACCGAATGAAAGTAATAGACACTGGTGAAAGTTTTTTAGTTGACCTTGTTAAAAGGTAGAGCATCAGAC
>OY757925.1:39320802-39328302 GCA_963585895.1 Sepioteuthis lessoniana
CACGAGCCGAGGTAAAATTTGTTTCGGAGATGATAGTTTCGCTGAACGGACGTCTAGCTTATGGGGCCAGAACGCTTCCGCTACGCGTGTCTGCTGTGAGACGGCCACTTAATAGATGAAGTAGTTTACTAAGGTTTTGTTGCTTAAATGCGGCACAAGAGCGTAGGAATGGGGCACCGAATGAAAGTAATAGACACTGGTGAAAGTTTTTTAGTTGACCTTGTTAAAAGGTAGAGCATCAGACTTGAATAAATTGCTAGATTTTCTGAGAGTGTTTATAAAAGAATTTGTTTGTGGCCAGTTGAGTGATGCCTTCTTTGATTATTGACGGGAAATCTACGATTGTCGTGTGAAGAATGTTATTTAAAGTTTCTTTTAGAAAAAATAAATGACTGAATAATTAAAATGAAATGAAAAGAAATATAATAAAATGAAAAGAAAAATAAATAGATAAAAATAAAATAAAATGATATAAATCGAGAGAGAGAGAGAAATTAAAAAAATACATTTTAGCAGAGCGTAGTCTCGATCTACGGACCTCTGGGTTATGGGCCCAGCACGCTTCCACTGCGCCACTCTGCTTTTCCACGACAGACACCAGAAATTAACTAGATTCTCTAATAGAATTTATAAAAATTTCTCCGTCACGGCTCGCATGATTATGGATTATGGATCTGGCACTGTGATCTGAAAAATAGAATCTATTTAGGGTTTTTTTTTTTACTATAAATAAATAAATGGCAATAAATCAATGGAAATAAAGGAAAATAAATCAATAAAAAACACTGAAAGAGAAGAAAATAAAATGAAAAAGTAGATAGAAAAAGAAACACTAATAAAGGATAAAATGAAAAACCTAGAGTAATTTGTTAGCAGTTGGTAGTTTCGATCTATAGAACATCTATATTATGAAGCCAGTAGGCTTTATGGGCGCCACCCTGCTTATGGTGTCCAGCGAAATCTACATTATCTAGCTTGTATGATAGGATTTTTGAGAATTTCTCCGTCGACACCTCAGTGACGCCTTCTTTGCTCATTGATGGATAATGTACGATTGTGTTGTGAAAAATTTCTTGAAAGTTTCTTTTGTTAAAAATAGCTAAATGAATATTGAAATGAAATAAAATGAAAAATCAAAGAGAAAGGGAGAAAAGTTGTAATTTATTAAGCTTATTGCTTAGATGTGGCAAGAAGCTGCCTGAATGGGACGAGCAATGAGACTGAAAGTGAGTGGTGAATTGTTTGCAAGTGTAGCCTGTTAACCATGACACGAGCCGAGGTAAAATTTGTTTCGGAGATGATAGTTTCGCTGAACGGACGTCTAGCTTATGGGGCCAGAACGCTTCCGCTACGCGTGTCTGCTGTGAGACGGCCACTTAATAGATGAAGTAGTTTACTAAGGTTTTGTTGCTTAAATGCGGCACAAGAGCGTAGGAATGGGGCACCGAATGAAAGTAATAGACACTGGTGAAAGTTTTTTAGTTGACCTTGTTAAAAGGTAGAGCAGCAGACTTGAATAAATTGCTAGATTTTCTGAGAGTGTTTATAAAAGAATTTGTTTGTGGCCAGTTGAGTGATGCCTTCTTTGATTATTGACGGGAAATCTACGATTGTCGTGTGAAGAATGTTATTTAAAGTTTCTTTTAGAAAAAATAAATGACTGAATAATTAAAATGAAATGAAAAGAAATATAATAAAATGAAAAGAAAAATAAATAGATAAAAATAAAATAAAATGATATAAATCGAGAGAGAGAGAGAAATTAAAAAAATACATTTTAGCAGAGCGTAGTCGCGATCTACGGACCTCTGGGTTATGGGCCCAGCACGCTTCCACTGCGCCACTCTGCTTTTCCACGACAGACACCAGAAATTAACTAGATTCTCTAATAGAATTTATAAAAATTTCTCCGTCACGGCTCGCATGATTATGGATTATGGATCTGGCACTGTGATCTGAAAAATAGAATCTATTTAGGGTTTTTTTTTTTACTATAAATAAATAAATGGCAATAAATCAATGGAAATAAAGGAAAATAAATCAATAAAAAACACTGAAAGAGAAGAAAATAAAATGAAAAAGTAGATAGAAAAAGAAACACTAATAAAGGATAAAATGAAAAACCTAGAGTAATTTGTTAGCAGTTGGTAGTTTCGATCTATAGAACATCTATATTATGAAGCCAGTAGGCTTTATGGGCGCCACCCTGCTTATGGTGTCCAGCGAAATCTACATTATCTAGCTTGTATGATAGGATTTTTGAGAATTTCTCCGTCGACACCTCAGTGACGCCTTCTTTGCTCATTGATGGATAATGTACGATTGTGTTGTGAAAAATTTCTTGAAAGTTTCTTTTGTTAAAAATAGCTAAATGAATATTGAAATGAAATAAAATGAAAAATCAAAGAGAAAGGGAGAAAAGTTGTAATTTATTAAGCTTATTGCTTAGATGTGGCAAGAAGCCGCCTGAATGGGACGAGCAATGAGACTGAAAGTGAGTGGTGAATTGTTTGCAAGTGTAGCCTGTTAACCATGACACGAGCCGAGGTAAAATTTGTTTCGGAGATGATAGTTTCGCTGAACGGACGTCTAGCTTATGGGGCCAGAACGCTTCCGCTACGCGTGTCTGCTGTGAGACGGCCACTTAATAGATGAAGTAGTTTACTAAGGTTTTGTTGCTTAAATGCGGCACAAGAGCGTAGGAATGGGGCACCGAATGAAAGTAATAGACACTGGTGAAAGTTTTTTAGTTGACCTTGTTAAAAGGTAGAGCAGCAGACTTGAATAAATTGCTAGATTTTCTGAGAGTGTTTATAAAAGAATTTGTTTGTGGCCAGTTGAGTGATGCCTTCTTTGATTATTGACGGGAAATCTACGATTGTCGTGTGAAGAATGTTATTTAAAGTTTCTTTTAGAAAAAATAAATGACTGAATAATTAAAATGAAATGAAAAGAAATATAATAAAATGAAAAGAAAAATAAATAGATAAAAATAAAATAAAATGATATAAATCGAGAGAGAGAGAGAAATTAAAAAAATACATTTTAGCAGAGCGTAGTCGCGATCTACGGACCTCTGGGTTATGGGCCCAGCACGCTTCCACTGCGCCACTCTGCTTTTCCACGACAGACACCAGAAATTAACTAGATTCTCTAATAGAATTTATAAAAATTTCTCCGTCACGGCTCGCATGATTATGGATTATGGATCTGGCACTGTGATCTGAAAAATAGAATCTATTTAGGGTTTTTTTTTTTACTATAAATAAATAAATGGCAATAAATCAATGGAAATAAAGGAAAATAAATCAATAAAAAACACTGAAAGAGAAGAAAATAAAATGAAAAAGTAGATAGAAAAAGAAACACTAATAAAGGATAAAATGAAAAACCTAGAGTAATTTGTTAGCAGTTGGTAGTTTCGATCTATAGAACATCTATATTATGAAGCCAGTAGGCTTTATGGGCGCCACCCTGCTTATGGTGTCCAGCGAAATCTACATTATCTAGCTTGTATGATAGGATTTTTGAGAATTTCTCCGTCGACACCTCAGTGACGCCTTCTTTGCTCATTGATGGATAATGTACGATTGTGTTGTGAAAAATTTCTTGAAAGTTTCTTTTGTTAAAAATAGCTAAATGAATATTGAAATGAAATAAAATGAAAAATCAAAGAGAAAGGGAGAAAAGTTGTAATTTATTAAGCTTATTGCTTAGATGTGGCAAGAAGCCGCCTGAATGGGACGAGCAATGAGACTGAAAGTGAGTGGTGAATTGTTTGCAAGTGTAGCCTGTTAACCATGACACGAGCCGAGGTAAAATTTGTTTCGGAGATGATAGTTTCGCTGAACGGACGTCTAGCTTATGGGGCCAGAACGCTTCCGCTACGCGTGTCTGCTGTGAGACGGCCACTTAATAGATGAAGTAGTTTACTAAGGTTTTGTTGCTTAAATGCGGCACAAGAGCGTAGGAATGGGGCACCGAATGAAAGTAATAGACACTGGTGAAAGTTTTTTAGTTGACCTTGTTAAAAGGTAGAGCAGCAGACTTGAATAAATTGCTAGATTTTCTGAGAGTGTTTATAAAAGAATTTGTTTGTGGCCAGTTGAGTGATGCCTTCTTTGATTATTGACGGGAAATCTACGATTGTCGTGTGAAGAATGTTATTTAAAGTTTCTTTTAGAAAAAATAAATGACTGAATAATTAAAATGAAATGAAAAGAAATATAATAAAATGAAAAGAAAAATAAATAGATAAAAATAAAATAAAATGATATAAATCGAGAGAGAGAGAGAAATTAAAAAAATACATTTTAGCAGAGCGTAGTCGCGATCTACGGACCTCTGGGTTATGGGCCCAGCACGCTTCCACTGCGCCACTCTGCTTTTCCACGACAGACACCAGAAATTAACTAGATTCTCTAATAGAATTTATAAAAATTTCTCCGTCACGGCTCGCATGATTATGGATCATGGATCTGGCACTGTGATCTGAAAAATAGAATCTATTTAGGGTTTTTTTTTTTTACTATAAATAAATAAATGGCAATAAATCAATGGAAATAAAGGAAAATAAATCAATAAAAAACACTGAAAGAGAAGAAAATAAAATGAAAAAGTAGATAGAAAAAGAAACACTAATAAAGGATAAAATGAAAAACCTAGAGTAATTTGTTAGCAGTTGGTAGTTTCGATCTATAGAACATCTATATTATGAAGCCAGTAGGCTTTATGGGCGCCACCCTGCTTATGGTGTCCAGCGAAATCTACATTATCTAGCTTGTATGATAGGATTTTTGAGAATTTCTCCGTCGACACCTCAGTGACGCCTTCTTTGCTCATTGATGGATAATGTACGATTGTGTTGTGAAAAATTTCTTGAAAGTTTCTTTTGTTAAAAATAGCTAAATGAATATTGAAATGAAATAAAATGAAAAATCAAAGAGAAAGGGAGAAAAGTTGTAATTTATTAAGCTTATTGCTTAGATGTGGCAAGAAGCCGCCTGAATGGGACGAGCAATGAGACTGAAAGTGAGTGGTGAATTGTTTGCAAGTGTAGCCTGTTAACCATGACACGAGCCGAGGTAAAATTTGTTTCGGAGATGATAGTTTCGCTGAACGGACGTCTAGCTTATGGGGCCAGAACGCTTCCGCTACGCGTGTCTGCTGTGAGACGGCCACTTAATAGATGAAGTAGTTTACTAAGGTTTTGTTGCTTAAATGCGGCACAAGAGCGTAGGAATGGGGCACCGAATGAAAGTAATAGACACTGGTGAAAGTTTTTTAGTTGACCTTGTTAAAAGGTAGAGCATCAGACTTGAATAAATTGCTAGATTTTCTGAGAGTGTTTATAAAAGAATTTGTTTGTGGCCAGTTGAGTGATGCCTTCTTTGATTATTGACGGGAAATCTACGATTGTCGTGTGAAGAATGTTATTTAAAGTTTCTTTTAGAAAAAATAAATGACTGAATAATTAAAATGAAATGAAAAGAAATATAATAAAATGAAAAGAAAAATAAATAGATAAAAATAAAATAAAATGATATAAATCGAGAGAGAGAGAGAAATTAAAAAAATACATTTTAGCAGAGCGTAGTCTCGATCTACGGACCTCTGGGTTATGGGCCCAGCACGCTTCCACTGCGCCACTCTGCTTTTCCACGACAGACACCAGAAATTAACTAGATTCTCTAATAGAATTTATAAAAATTTCTCCGTCACGGCTCGCATGATTATGGATTATGGATCTGGCACTGTGATCTGAAAAATAGAATCTATTTAGGGTTTTTTTTTTTACTATAAATAAATAAATGGCAATAAATCAATGGAAATAAAGGAAAATAAATCAATAAAAAACACTGAAAGAGAAGAAAATAAAATGAAAAAGTAGATAGAAAAAGAAACACTAATAAAGGATAAAATGAAAAACCTAGAGTAATTTGTTAGCAGTTGGTAGTTTCGATCTATAGAACATCTATATTATGAAGCCAGTAGGCTTTATGGGCGCCACCCTGCTTATGGTGTCCAGCGAAATCTACATTATCTAGCTTGTATGATAGGATTTTTGAGAATTTCTCCGTCGACACCTCAGTGACGCCTTCTTTGCTCATTGATGGATAATGTACGATTGTGTTGTGAAAAATTTCTTGAAAGTTTCTTTTGTTAAAAATAGCTAAATGAATATTGAAATGAAATAAAATGAAAAATCAAAGAGAAAGGGAGAAAAGTTGTAATTTATTAAGCTTATTGCTTAGATGTGGCAAGAAGCCGCCTGAATGGGACGAGCAATGAGACTGAAAGTGAGTGGTGAATTGTTTGCAAGTGTAGCCTGTTAACCATGACACGAGCCGAGGTAAAATTTGTTTCGGAGATGATAGTTTCGCTGAACGGACGTCTAGCTTATGGGGCCAGAACGCTTCCGCTACGCGTGTCTGCTGTGAGACGGCCACTTAATAGATGAAGTAGTTTACTAAGGTTTTGTTGCTTAAATGCGGCACAAGAGCGTAGGAATGGGGCACCGAATGAAAGTAATAGACACTGGTGAAAGTTTTTTAGTTGACCTTGTTAAAAGGTAGAGCAGCAGACTTGAATAAATTGCTAGATTTTCTGAGAGTGTTTATAAAAGAATTTGTTTGTGGCCAGTTGAGTGATGCCTTCTTTGATTATTGACGGGAAATCTACGATTGTCGTGTGAAGAATGTTATTTAAAGTTTCTTTTAGAAAAAATAAATGACTGAATAATTAAAATGAAATGAAAAGAAATATAATAAAATGAAAAGAAAAATAAATAGATAAAAATAAAATAAAATGATATAAATCGAGAGAGAGAGAGAAATTAAAAAAATACATTTTAGCAGAGCGTAGTCGCGATCTACGGACCTCTGGGTTATGGGCCCAGCACGCTTCCACTGCGCCACTCTGCTTTTCCACGACAGACACCAGAAATTAACTAGATTCTCTAATAGAATTTATAAAAATTTCTCCGTCACGGCTCGCATGATTATGGATCATGGATCTGGCACTGTGATCTGAAAAATAGAATCTATTTAGGGTTTTTTTTTTTTACTATAAATAAATAAATGGCAATAAATCAATGGAAATAAAGGAAAATAAATCAATAAAAAACACTGAAAGAGAAGAAAATAAAATGAAAAAGTAGATAGAAAAAGAAACACTAATAAAGGATAAAATGAAAAACCTAGAGTAATTTGTTAGCAGTTGGTAGTTTCGATCTATAGAACATCTATATTATGAAGCCAGTAGGCTTTATGGGCGCCACCCTGCTTATGGTGTCCAGCGAAATCTACATTATCTAGCTTGTATGATAGGATTTTTGAGAATTTCTCCGTCGACACCTCAGTGACGCCTTCTTTGCTCATTGATGGATAATGTACGATTGTGTTGTGAAAAATTTCTTGAAAGTTTCTTTTGTTAAAAATAGCTAAATGAATATTGAAATGAAATAAAATGAAAAATCAAAGAGAAAGGGAGAAAAGTTGT
>OY757925.1:39333302-39335802 GCA_963585895.1 Sepioteuthis lessoniana
GTTTCTTTTGTTAAAAATAGCTAAATGAATATTGAAATGAAATAAAATGAAAAATCAAAGAGAAAGGGAGAAAAGTTGTAATTTATTAAGCTTATTGCTTAGATGTGGCAAGAAGCCGCCTGAATGGGACGAGCAATGAGACTGAAAGTGAGTGGTGAATTGTTTGCAAGTGTAGCCTGTTAACCATGACACGAGCCGAGGTAAAATTTGTTTCGGAGATGATAGTTTCGCTGAACGGACGTCTAGCTTATGGGGCCAGAACGCTTCCGCTACGCGTGTCTGCTGTGAGACGGCCACTTAATAGATGAAGTAGTTTACTAAGGTTTTGTTGCTTAAATGCGGCACAAGAGCGTAGGAATGGGGCACCGAATGAAAGTAATAGACACTGGTGAAAGTTTTTTAGTTGACCTTGTTAAAAGGTAGAGCATCAGACTTGAATAAATTGCTAGATTTTCTGAGAGTGTTTATAAAAGAATTTGTTTGTGGCCAGTTGAGTGATGCCTTCTTTGATTATTGACGGGAAATCTACGATTGTCGTGTGAAGAATGTTATTTAAAGTTTCTTTTAGAAAAAATAAATGACTGAATAATTAAAATGAAATGAAAAGAAATATAATAAAATGAAAAGAAAAATAAATAGATAAAAATAAAATAAAATGATATAAATCGAGAGAGAGAGAGAAATTAAAAAAATACATTTTAGCAGAGCGTAGTCTCGATCTACGGACCTCTGGGTTATGGGCCCAGCACGCTTCCACTGCGCCACTCTGCTTTTCCACGACAGACACCAGAAATTAACTAGATTCTCTAATAGAATTTATAAAAATTTCTCCGTCACGGCTCGCATGATTATGGATTATGGATCTGGCACTGTGATCTGAAAAATAGAATCTATTTAGGGTTTTTTTTTTTACTATAAATAAATAAATGGCAATAAATCAATGGAAATAAAGGAAAATAAATCAATAAAAAACACTGAAAGAGAAGAAAATAAAATGAAAAAGTAGATAGAAAAAGAAACACTAATAAAGGATAAAATGAAAAACCTAGAGTAATTTGTTAGCAGTTGGTAGTTTCGATCTATAGAACATCTATATTATGAAGCCAGTAGGCTTTATGGGCGCCACCCTGCTTATGGTGTCCAGCGAAATCTACATTATCTAGCTTGTATGATAGGATTTTTGAGAATTTCTCCGTCGACACCTCAGTGACGCCTTCTTTGCTCATTGATGGATAATGTACGATTGTGTTGTGAAAAATTTCTTGAAAGTTTCTTTTGTTAAAAATAGCTAAATGAATATTGAAATGAAATAAAATGAAAAATCAAAGAGAAAGGGAGAAAAGTTGTAATTTATTAAGCTTATTGCTTAGATGTGGCAAGAAGCCGCCTGAATGGGACGAGCAATGAGACTGAAAGTGAGTGGTGAATTGTTTGCAAGTGTAGCCTGTTAACCATGACACGAGCCGAGGTAAAATTTGTTTCGGAGATGATAGTTTCGCTGAACGGACGTCTAGCTTATGGGGCCAGAACGCTTCCGCTACGCGTGTCTGCTGTGAGACGGCCACTTAATAGATGAAGTAGTTTACTAAGGTTTTGTTGCTTAAATGCGGCACAAGAGCGTAGGAATGGGGCACCGAATGAAAGTAATAGACACTGGTGAAAGTTTTTTAGTTGACCTTGTTAAAAGGTAGAGCAGCAGACTTGAATAAATTGCTAGATTTTCTGAGAGTGTTTATAAAAGAATTTGTTTGTGGCCAGTTGAGTGATGCCTTCTTTGATTATTGACGGGAAATCTACGATTGTCGTGTGAAGAATGTTATTTAAAGTTTCTTTTAGAAAAAATAAATGACTGAATAATTAAAATGAAATGAAAAGAAATATAATAAAATGAAAAGAAAAATAAATAGATAAAAATAAAATAAAATGATATAAATCGAGAGAGAGAGAGAAATTAAAAAAATACATTTTAGCAGAGCGTAGTCGCGATCTACGGACCTCTGGGTTATGGGCCCAGCACGCTTCCACTGCGCCACTCTGCTTTTCCACGACAGACACCAGAAATTAACTAGATTCTCTAATAGAATTTATAAAAATTTCTCCGTCACGGCTCGCATGATTATGGATCATGGATCTGGCACTGTGATCTGAAAAATAGAATCTATTTAGGGTTTTTTTTTTTTACTATAAATAAATAAATGGCAATAAATCAATGGAAATAAAGGAAAATAAATCAATAAAAAACACTGAAAGAGAAGAAAATAAAATGAAAAAGTAGATAGAAAAAGAAACACTAATAAAGGATAAAATGAAAAACCTAGAGTAATTTGTTAGCAGTTGGTAGTTTCGATCTATAGAACATCTATATTATGAAGCCAGTAGGCTTTATGGGCGCCACCCTGCTTATGGTGTCCAGCGAAATCTACATTATCTAGCTTGTATGATAGGATTTTTGAGAATTTCTCCGTCGACACCTCAGTGACGCCTTCTTTGCTCATTGATG
>OY757925.1:39345802-39350802 GCA_963585895.1 Sepioteuthis lessoniana
TTTGTTAGCAGTTGGTAGTTTCGATCTATAGAACATCTATATTATGAAGCCAGTAGGCTTTATGGGCGCCACCCTGCTTATGGTGTCCAGCGAAATCTACATTATCTAGCTTGTATGATAGGATTTTTGAGAATTTCTCCGTCGACACCTCAGTGACGCCTTCTTTGCTCATTGATGGATAATGTACGATTGTGTTGTGAAAAATTTCTTGAAAGTTTCTTTTGTTAAAAATAGCTAAATGAATATTGAAATGAAATAAAATGAAAAATCAAAGAGAAAGGGAGAAAAGTTGTAATTTATTAAGCTTATTGCTTAGATGTGGCAAGAAGCCGCCTGAATGGGACGAGCAATGAGACTGAAAGTGAGTGGTGAATTGTTTGCAAGTGTAGCCTGTTAACCATGACACGAGCCGAGGTAAAATTTATTTCGGAGATGATAGTTTCGCTGAACGGACGTCTAGCTTATGGGGCCAGAACGCTTCCGCTACGCGTGTCTGCTGTGAGACGGCCACTTAATAGATGAAGTAGTTTACTAAGGTTTTGTTGCTTAAATGCGGCACAAGAGCGTAGGAATGGGGCACCGAATGAAAGTAATAGACACTGGTGAAAGTTTTTTAGTTGACCTTGTTAAAAGGTAGAGCAGCAGACTTGAATAAATTGCTAGATTTTCTGAGAGTGTTTATAAAAGAATTTGTTTGTGGCCAGTTGAGTGATGCCTTCTTTGATTATTGACGGGAAATCTACGATTGTCGTGTGAAGAATGTTATTTAAAGTTTCTTTTAGAAAAAATAAATGACTGAATAATTAAAATGAAATGAAAAGAAATATAATAAAATGAAAAGAAAAATAAATAGATAAAAATAAAATAAAATGATATAAATCGAGAGAGAGAGAGAAATTAAAAAAATACATTTTAGCAGAGCGTAGTTTCGATCTACGGACCTCTGGGTTATGGGCCCAGCACGCTTCCACTGCGCCACTCTGCTTTTCCACGACAGACACCAGAAATTAACTAGATTCTCTAATAGAATTTATAAAAATTTCTCCGTCACGGCTCGCATGATTATGGATTATGGATCTGGCACTGTGATCTGAAAAATAGAATCTATTTAGGGGTTTTTTTTTTTTTACTATAAATAAATAAATGGCAATAAATCAATGGAAATAAAGGAAAATAAATCAATAAAAAACACTGAAAGAGAAGAAAATAAAATGAAAAAGTAGATAGAAAAAGAAACACTAATAAAGGATAAAATGAAAAACCTAGAGTAATTTGTTAGCAGTTGGTAGTTTCGATCTATAGAACATCTATATTATGAAGCCAGTAGGCTTTATGGGCGCCACCCTGCTTATGGTGTCCAGCGAAATCTACATTATCTAGCTTGTATGATAGGATTTTTGAGAATTTCTCCGTCGACACCTCAGTGACGCCTTCTTTGCTCATTGATGGATAATGTACGATTGTGTTGTGAAAAATTTCTTGAAAGTTTCTTTTGTTAAAAATAGCTAAATGAATATTGAAATGAAATAAAATGAAAAATCAAAGAGAAAGGGAGAAAAGTTGTAATTTATTAAGCTTATTGCTTAGATGTGGCAAGAAGCCGCCTGAATGGGACGAGCAATGAGACTGAAAGTGAGTGGTGAATTGTTTGCAAGTGTAGCCTGTTAACCATGACACGAGCCGAGGTAAAATTTGTTTCGGAGATGATAGTTTCGCTGAACGGACGTCTAGCTTATGGGGCCAGAACGCTTCCGCTACGCGTGTCTGCTGTGAGACGGCCACTTAATAGATGAAGTAGTTTACTAAGGTTTTGTTGCTTAAATGCGGCACAAGAGCGTAGGAATGGGGCACCGAATGAAAGTAATAGACACTGGTGAAAGTTTTTTAGTTGACCTTGTTAAAAGGTAGAGCATCAGACTTGAATAAATTGCTAGATTTTCTGAGAGTGTTTATAAAAGAATTTGTTTGTGGCCAGTTGAGTGATGCCTTCTTTGATTATTGACGGGAAATCTACGATTGTCGTGTGAAGAATGTTATTTAAAGTTTCTTTTAGAAAAAATAAATGACTGAATAATTAAAATGAAATGAAAAGAAATATAATAAAATGAAAAGAAAAATAAATAGATAAAAATAAAATAAAATGATATAAATCGAGAGAGAGAGAGAAATTAAAAAAATACATTTTAGCAGAGCGTAGTTTCGATCTACGGACCTCTGGGTTATGGGCCCAGCACGCTTCCACTGCGCCACTCTGCTTTTCCACGACAGACACCAGAAATTAACTAGATTCTCTAATAGAATTTATAAAAATTTCTCCGTCACGGCTCGCATGATTATGGATTATGGATCTGGCACTGTGATCTGAAAAATAGAATCTATTTAGGGGTTTTTTTTTTTACTATAAATAAATAAATGGCAATAAATCAATGGAAATAAAGGAAAATAAATCAATAAAAAACACTGAAAGAGAAGAAAATAAAATGAAAAAGTAGATAGAAAAAGAAACACTAATAAAGGATAAAATGAAAAACCTAGAGTAATTTGTTAGCAGTTGGTAGTTTCGATCTATAGAACATCTATATTATGAAGCCAGTAGGCTTTATGGGCGCCTACCCTGCTTATGGTGTCCAGCGAAATCTACATTATCTAGCTTGTATGATAGGATTTTTGAGAATTTCTCCGTCGACACCTCAGTGACGCCTTCTTTGCTCATTGATGGATAATGTACGATTGTGTTGTGAAAAATTTCTTGAAAGTTTCTTTTGTTAAAAATAGCTAAATGAATATTGAAATGAAATAAAATGAAAAATCAAAGAGAAAGGGAGAAAAGTTGTAATTTATTAAGCTTATTGCTTAGATGTGGCAAGAAGCCGCCTGAATGGGACGAGCAATGAGACTGAAAGTGAGTGGTGAATTGTTTGCAAGTGTAGCCTGTTAACCATGACACGAGCCGAGGTAAAATTTGTTTCGGAGATGATAGTTTCGCTGAACGGACGTCTAGCTTATGGGGCCAGAACGCTTCCGCTACGCGTGTCTGCTGTGAGACGGCCACTTAATAGATGAAGTAGTTTACTAAGGTTTTGTTGCTTAAATGCGGCACAAGAGCGTAGGAATGGGGCACCGAATGAAAGTAATAGACACTGGTGAAAGTTTTTTAGTTGACCTTGTTAAAAGGTAGAGCAGCAGACTTGAATAAATTGCTAGATTTTCTGAGAGTGTTTATAAAAGAATTTGTTTGTGGCCAGTTGAGTGATGCCTTCTTTGATTATTGACGGGAAATCTACGATTGTCGTGTGAAGAATGTTATTTAAAGTTTCTTTTAGAAAAAATAAATGACTGAATAATTAAAATGAAATGAAAAGAAATATAATAAAATGAAAAGAAAAATAAATAGATAAAAATAAAATAAAATGATATAAATCGAGAGAGAGAGAGAGAGAGAGAAATTAAAAAAATACATTTTAGCAGAGCGTAGTTTCGATCTACGGACCTCTGGGTTATGGGCCCAGCACGCTTCCACTGCGCCACTCTGCTTTTCCACGACAGACACCAGAAATTAACTAGATTCTCTAATAGAATTTATAAAAATTTCTCCGTCACGGCTCGCATGATTATGGATTATGGATCTGGCACTGTGATCTGAAAAATAGAATCTATTTAGGGTTTTTTTTTTTTACTATAAATAAATAAATGGCAATAAATCAATGGAAATAAAGGAAAATAAATCAATAAAAAACACTGAAAGAGAAGAAAATAAAATGAAAAAGTAGATAGAAAAAGAAACACTAATAAAGGATAAAATGAAAAACCTAGAGTAATTTGTTATCAGTTGGTAGTTTCGATCTATAGAACATCTATATTATGAAGCCAGTAGGCTTTATGGGCGCCACCCTGCTTATGGTGTCCAGCGAAATCTACATTATCTAGCTTGTATGATAGGATTTTTGAGAATTTCTCCGTCGACACCTCAGTGACGCCTTCTTTGCTCATTGATGGATAATGTACGATTGTGTTGTGAAAAATTTCTTGAAAGTTTCTTTTGTTAAAAATAGCTAAATGAATATTGAAATGAAATAAAATGAAAAATCAAAGAGAAAGGGAGAAAAGTTGTAATTTATTAAGCTTATTGCTTAGATGTGGCAAGAAGCCGCCTGAATGGGACGAGCAATGAGACTGAAAGTGAGTGGTGAATTGTTTGCAAGTGTAGCCTGTTAACCATGACACGAGCCGAGGTAAAATTTGTTTCGGAGATGATAGTTTCGCTGAACGGACGTCTAGCTTATGGGGCCAGAACGCTTCCGCTACGCGTGTCTGCTGTGAGACGGCCACTTAATAGATGAAGTAGTTTACTAAGGTTTTGTTGCTTAAATGCGGCACAAGAGCGTAGGAATGGGGCACCGAATGAAAGTAATAGACACTGGTGAAAGTTTTTTAGTTGACCTTGTTAAAAGGTAGAGCAGCAGACTTGAATAAATTGCTAGATTTTCTGAGAGTGTTTATAAAAGAATTTGTTTGTGGCCAGTTGAGTGATGCCTTCTTTGATTATTGACGGGAAATCTACGATTGTCGTGTGAAGAATGTTATTTAAAGTTTCTTTTAGAAAAAATAAATGACTGAATAATTAAAATGAAATGAAAAGAAATATAATAAAATGAAAAGAAAAATAAATAGATAAAAATAAAATAAAATGATATAAATCGAGAGAGAGAGAGAGAGAGAGAAATTAAAAAAATACATTTTAGCAGAGCGTAGTTTCGATCTACGGACCTCTGGGTTATGGGCCCAGCACGCTTCCACTGCGCCACTCTGCTTTTCCACGACAGACACCAGAAATTAACTAGATTCTCTAATAGAATTTATAAAAATTTCTCCGTCACGGCTCGCATGATTATGGATTATGGATCTGGCACTGTGATCTGAAAAATAGAATCTATTTAGGGTTTTTTTTTTTTTACTATAAATAAATAAATGGCAATAAATCAATGGAAATAAAGGAAAAT
>OY757925.1:39373302-39385802 GCA_963585895.1 Sepioteuthis lessoniana
AAGTTTCTTTTAGAAAAAATAAATGACTGAATAATTAAAATGAAATGAAAAGAAATATAATAAAATGAAAAGAAAAATAAATAGATAAAAATAAAATAAAATGATATAAATCGAGAGAGAGAGAGAGAGAGAGAAATTAAAAAAATACATTTTAGCAGAGCGTAGTTTCGATCTACGGACCTCTGGGTTATGGGCCCAGCACGCTTCCACTGCGCCACTCTGCTTTTCCACGACAGACACCAGAAATTAACTAGATTCTCTAATAGAATTTATAAAAATTTCTCCGTCACGGCTCGCATGATTATGGATTATGGATCTGGCACTGTGATCTGAAAAATAGAATCTATTTAGGGGTTTTTTTTTTTACTATAAATAAATAAATGGCAATAAATCAATGGAAATAAAGGAAAATAAATCAATAAAAAACACTGAAAGAGAAGAAAATAAAATGAAAAAGTAGATAGAAAAAGAAACACTAATAAAGGATAAAATGAAAAACCTAGAGTAATTTGTTAGCAGTTGGTAGTTTCGATCTATAGAACATCTATATTATGAAGCCAGTAGGCTTTATGGGCGCCACCCTGCTTATGGTGTCCAGCGAAATCTACATTATCTAGCTTGTATGATAGGATTTTTGAGAATTTCTCCGTCGACACCTCAGTGACGCCTTCTTTGCTCATTGATGGATAATGTACGATTGTGTTGTGAAAAATTTCTTGAAAGTTTCTTTTGTTAAAAATAGCTAAATGAATATTGAAATGAAATAAAATGAAAAATCAAAGAGAAAGGGAGAAAAGTTGTAATTTATTAAGCTTATTGCTTAGATGTGGCAAGAAGCCGCCTGAATGGGACGAGCAATGAGACTGAAAGTGAGTGGTGAATTGTTTGCAAGTGTAGCCTGTTAACCATGACACGAGCCGAGGTAAAATTTGTTTCGGAGATGATAGTTTCGCTGAACGGACGTCTAGCTTATGGGGCCAGAACGCTTCCGCTACGCGTGTCTGCTGTGAGACGGCCACTTAATAGATGAAGTAGTTTACTAAGGTTTTGTTGCTTAAATGCGGCACAAGAGCGTAGGAATGGGGCACCGAATGAAAGTAATAGACACTGGTGAAAGTTTTTTAGTTGACCTTGTTAAAAGGTAGAGCAGCAGACTTGAATAAATTGCTAGATTTTCTGAGAGTGTTTATAAAAGAATTTGTTTGTGGCCAGTTGAGTGATGCCTTCTTTGATTATTGACGGGAAATCTACGATTGTCGTGTGAAGAATGTTATTTAAAGTTTCTTTTAGAAAAAATAAATGACTGAATAATTAAAATGAAATGAAAAGAAATATAATAAAATGAAAAGAAAAATAAATAGATAAAAATAAAATAAAATGATATAAATCGAGAGAGAGAGAGAAATTAAAAAAATACATTTTAGCAGAGCGTAGTTTCGATCTACGGACCTCTGGGTTATGGGCCCAGCACGCTTCCACTGCGCCACTCTGCTTTTCCACGACAGACACCAGAAATTAACTAGATTCTCTAATAGAATTTATAAAAATTTCTCCGTCACGGCTCGCATGATTATGGATTATGGATCTGGCACTGTGATCTGAAAAATAGAATCTATTTAGGGTTTTTTTTTTTTACTATAAATAAATAAATGGCAATAAATCAATGGAAATAAAGGAAAATAAATCAATAAAAAACACTGAAAGAGAAGAAAATAAAATGAAAAAGTAGATAGAAAAAGAAACACTAATAAAGGATAAAATGAAAAACCTAGAGTAATTTGTTAGCAGTTGGTAGTTTCGATCTATAGAACATCTATATTATGAAGCCAGTAGGCTTTATGGGCGCCTACCCTGCTTATGGTGTCCAGCGAAATCTACATTATCTAGCTTGTATGATAGGATTTTTGAGAATTTCTCCGTCGACACCTCAGTGACGCCTTCTTTGCTCATTGATGGATAATGTACGATTGTGTTGTGAAAAATTTCTTGAAAGTTTCTTTTGTTAAAAATAGCTAAATGAATATTGAAATGAAATAAAATGAAAAATCAAAGAGAAAGGGAGAAAAGTTGTAATTTATTAAGCTTATTGCTTAGATGTGGCAAGAAGCCGCCTGAATGGGACGAGCAATGAGACTGAAAGTGAGTGGTGAATTGTTTGCAAGTGTAGCCTGTTAACCATGACACGAGCCGAGGTAAAATTTGTTTCGGAGATGATAGTTTCGCTGAACGGACGTCTAGCTTATGGGGCCAGAACGCTTCCGCTACGCGTGTCTGCTGTGAGACGGCCACTTAATAGATGAAGTAGTTTACTAAGGTTTTGTTGCTTAAATGCGGCACAAGAGCGTAGGAATGGGGCACCGAATGAAAGTAATAGACACTGGTGAAAGTTTTTTAGTTGACCTTGTTAAAAGGTAGAGCAGCAGACTTGAATAAATTGCTAGATTTTCTGAGAGTGTTTATAAAAGAATTTGTTTGTGGCCAGTTGAGTGATGCCTTCTTTGATTATTGACGGGAAATCTACGATTGTCGTGTGAAGAATGTTATTTAAAGTTTCTTTTAGAAAAAATAAATGACTGAATAATTAAAATGAAATGAAAAGAAATATAATAAAATGAAAAGAAAAATAAATAGATAAAAATAAAATAAAATGATATAAATCGAGAGAGAGAGAGAAATTTAAAAAAATACATTTTAGCAGAGCGTAGTTTCGATCTACGGACCTCTGGGTTATGGGCCCAGCACGCTTCCACTGCGCAACTCTGCTTTTCCACGACAGACACCAGAAATTAACTAGATTCTCTAATAGAATTTATAAAAATTTCTCCGTCACGGCTCGCATGATTATGGATTATGGATCTGGCACTGTGATCTGAAAAATAGAATCTATTTAGGGGTTTTTTTTTTTACTATAAATAAATAAATGGCAATAAATCAATGGAAATAAAGGAAAATAAATCAATAAAAAACACTGAAAGAGAAGAAAATAAAATGAAAAAGTAGATAGAAAAAGAAACACTAATAAAGGATAAAATGAAAAACCTAGAGTAATTTGTTAGCAGTTGGTAGTTTCGATCTATAGAACATCTATATTATGAAGCCAGTAGGCTTTATGGGCGCCACCCTGCTTATGGTGTCCAGCGAAATCTACATTATCTAGCTTGTATGATAGGATTTTTGAGAATTTCTCCGTCGACACCTCAGTGACGCCTTCTTTGCTCATTGATGGATAATGTACGATTGTGTTGTGAAAAATTTCTTGAAAGTTTCTTTTGTTAAAAATAGCTAAATGAATATTGAAATGAAATAAAATGAAAAATCAAAGAGAAAGGGAGAAAAGTTGTAATTTATTAAGCTTATTGCTTAGATGTGGCAAGAAGCCGCCTGAATGGGACGAGCAATGAGACTGAAAGTGAGTGGTGAATTGTTTGCAAGTGTAGCCTGTTAACCATGACACGAGCCGAGGTAAAATTTGTTTCGGAGATGATAGTTTCGCTGAACGGACGTCTAGCTTATGGGGCCAGAACGCTTCCGCTACGCGTGTCTGCTGTGAGACGGCCACTTAATAGATGAAGTAGTTTACTAAGGTTTTGTTGCTTAAATGCGGCACAAGAGCGTAGGAATGGGGCACCGAATGAAAGTAATAGACACTGGTGAAAGTTTTTTAGTTGACCTTGTTAAAAGGTAGAGCAGCAGACTTGAATAAATTGCTAGATTTTCTGAGAGTGTTTATAAAAGAATTTGTTTGTGGCCAGTTGAGTGATGCCTTCTTTGATTATTGACGGGAAATCTACGATTGTCGTGTGAAGAATGTTATTTAAAGTTTCTTTTAGAAAAAATAAATGACTGAATAATTAAAATGAAATGAAAAGAAATATAATAAAATGAAAAGAAAAATAAATAGATAAAAATAAAATAAAATGATATAAATCGAGAGAGAGAGAGAGAAATTAAAAAAATACATTTTAGCAGAGCGTAGTTTCGATCTACGGACCTCTGGGTTATGGGCCCAGCACGCTTCCACTGCGCCACTCTGCTTTTCCACGACAGACACCAGAAATTAACTAGATTCTCTAATAGAATTTATAAAAATTTCTCCGTCACGGCTCGCATGATTATGGATTATGGATCTGGCACTGTGATCTGAAAAATAGAATCTATTTAGGGGTTTTTTTTTTTACTATAAATAAATAAATGGCAATAAATCAATGGAAATAAAGGAAAATAAATCAATAAAAAACACTGAAAGAGAAGAAAATAAAATGAAAAAGTAGATAGAAAAAGAAACACTAATAAAGGATAAAATGAAAAACCTAGAGTAATTTGTTAGCAGTTGGTAGTTTCGATCTATAGAACATCTATATTATGAAGCCAGTAGGCTTTATGGGCGCCACCCTGCTTATGGTGTCCAGCGAAATCTACATTATCTAGCTTGTATGATAGGATTTTTGAGAATTTCTCCGTCGACACCTCAGTGACGCCTTCTTTGCTCATTGATGGATAATGTACGATTGTGTTGTGAAAAATTTCTTGAAAGTTTCTTTTGTTAAAAATAGCTAAATGAATATTGAAATGAAATAAAATGAAAAATCAAAGAGAAAGGGAGAAAAGTTGTAATTTATTAAGCTTATTGCTTAGATGTGGCAAGAAGCCGCCTGAATGGGACGAGCAATGAGACTGAAAGTGAGTGGTGAATTGTTTGCAAGTGTAGCCTGTTAACCATGACACGAGCCGAGGTAAAATTTGTTTCGGAGATGATAGTTTCGCTGAACGGACGTCTAGCTTATGGGGCCAGAACGCTTCCGCTACGCGTGTCTGCTGTGAGACGGCCACTTAATAGATGAAGTAGTTTACTAAGGTTTTGTTGCTTAAATGCGGCACAAGAGCGTAGGAATGGGGCACCGAATGAAAGTAATAGACACTGGTGAAAGTTTTTTAGTTGACCTTGTTAAAAGGTAGAGCAGCAGACTTGAATAAATTGCTAGATTTTCTGAGAGTGTTTATAAAAGAATTTGTTTGTGGCCAGTTGAGTGATGCCTTCTTTGATTATTGACGGGAAATCTACGATTGTCGTGTGAAGAATGTTATTTAAAGTTTCTTTTAGAAAAAATAAATGACTGAATAATTAAAATGAAATGAAAAGAAATATAATAAAATGAAAAGAAAAATAAATAGATAAAAATAAAATAAAATGATATAAATCGAGAGAGAGAGAGAGAGAGAGAGAGAGAAATTAAAAAAATACATTTTAGCAGAGCGTAGTTTCGATCTACGGACCTCTGGGTTATGGGCCCAGCACGCTTCCACTGCGCCACTCTGCTTTTCCACGACAGACACCAGAAATTAACTAGATTCTGTAATAGAATTTATAAAAATTTCTCCGTCACGGCTCGCATGATTATGGATTATGGATCTGGCACTGTGATCTGAAAAATAGAATCTATTTAGGGTTTTTTTTTTTTTACTATAAATAAATAAATGGCAATAAATCAATGGAAATAAAGGAAAATAAATCAATAAAAAACACTGAAAGAGAAGAAAATAAAATGAAAAAGTAGATAGAAAAAGAAACACTAATAAAGGATAAAATGAAAAACCTAGAGTAATTTGTTAGCAGTTGGTAGTTTCGATCTATAGAACATCTATATTATGAAGCCAGTAGGCTTTATGGGCGCCACCCTGCTTATGGTGTCCAGCGAAATCTACATTATCTAGCTTGTATGATAGGATTTTTGAGAATTTCTCCGTCGACACCTCAGTGACGCCTTCTTTGCTCATTGATGGATAATGTACGATTGTGTTGTGAAAAATTTCTTGAAAGTTTCTTTTGTTAAAAATAGCTAAATGAATATTGAAATGAAATAAAATGAAAAATCAAAGAGAAAGGGAGAAAAGTTGTAATTTATTAAGCTTATTGCTTAGATGTGGCAAGAAGCCGCCTGAATGGGGCGAGCAATGAGACTGAAAGTGAGTGGTGAATTGTTTGCAAGTGTAGCCTGTTAACCATGACACGAGCCGAGGTAAAATTTGTTTCGGAGATGATAGTTTCGCTGAACGGACGTCTAGCTTATGGGGCCAGAACGCTTCCGCTACGCGTGTCTGCTGTGAGACGGCCACTTAATAGATGAAGTAGTTTACTAAGGTTTTGTTGCTTAAATGCGGCACAAGAGCGTAGGAATGGGGCACCGAATGAAAGTAATAGACACTGGTGAAAGTTTTTTAGTTGACCTTGTTAAAAGGTAGAGCAGCAGACTTGAATAAATTGCTAGATTTTCTGAGAGTGTTTATAAAAGAATTTGTTTGTGGCCAGTTGAGTGATGCCTTCTTTGATTATTGACGGGAAATCTACGATTGTCGTGTGAAGAATGTTATTTAAAGTTTCTTTTAGAAAAAATAAATGACTGAATAATTAAAATGAAATGAAAAGAAATATAATAAAATGAAAAGAAAAATAAATAGATAAAAATAAAATAAAATGATATAAATCGAGAGAGAGAGAGAGAAATTAAAAAAATACATTTTAGCAGAGCGTAGTTTCGATCTACGGACCTCTGGGTTATGGGCCCAGCACGCTTCCACTGCGCCACTCTGCTTTTCCACGACAGACACCAGAAATTAACTAGATTCTCTAATAGAATTTATAAAAATTTCTCCGTCACGGCTCGCATGATTATGGATTATGGATCTGGCACTGTGATCTGAAAAATAGAATCTATTTAGGTGTTTTTTTTTTTACTATAAATAAATAAATGGCAATAAATCAATGGAAATAAAGGAAAATAAATCAATAAAAAACACTGAAAGAGAAGAAAATAAAATGAAAAAGTAGATAGAAAAAGAAACACTAATAAAGGATAAAATGAAAAACCTAGAGTAATTTGTTAGCAGTTGGTAGTTTCGATCTATAGAACATCTATATTATGAAGCCAGTAGGCTTTATGGGCGCCACCCTGCTTATGGTGTCCAGCGAAATCTACATTATCTAGCTTGTATGATAGGATTTTTGAGAATTTCTCCGTCGACAACTCAGTGACGCCTTCTTTGCTCATTGATGGATAATGTACGATTGTGTTGTGAAAAATTTCTTGAAAGTTTCTTTTGTTAAAAATAGCTAAATGAATATTGAAATGAAATAAAATGAAAAATCAAAGAGAAAGGGAGAAAAGTTGTAATTTATTAAGCTTATTGCTTAGATGTGGCAAGAAGCCGCCTGAATGGGACGAGCAATGAGACTGAAAGTGAGTGGTGAATTGTTTGCAAGTGTAGCCTGTTAACCATGACACGAGCCGAGGTAAAATTTGTTTCGGAGATGATAGTTTCGCTGAACGGACGTCTAGCTTATGGGGCCAGAACGCGTCCGCTACGCGTGTCTGCTGTGAGACGGCCACTTAATAGATGAAGTAGTTTACTAAGGTTTTGTTGCTTAAATGCGGCACAAGAGCGTAGGAATGGGGCACCGAATGAAAGTAATAGACACTGGTGAAAGTTTTTTAGTTGACCTTGTTAAAAGGTAGAGCATCAGACTTGAATAAATTGCTAGATTTTCTGAGAGTGTTTATAAAAGAATTTGTTTGTGGCCAGTTGAGTGATGCCTTCTTTGATTATTGACGGGAAATCTACGATTGTCGTGTGAAGAATGTTATTTAAAGTTTCTTTTAGAAAAAATAAATGACTGAATAATTAAAATGAAATGAAAAGAAATATAATAAAATGAAAAGAAAAATAAATAGATAAAAATAAAATAAAATGATATAAATCGAGAGAGAGAGAGAGAGAGAAATTAAAAAAATACATTTTAGCAGAGCGTAGTTTCGATCTACGGACCTCTGGGTTATGGGCCCAGCACGCTTCCACTGCGCCACTCTGCTTTTCCACGACAGACACCAGAAATTAACTAGATTCTCTAATAGAATTTATAAAAATTTCTCCGTCACGGCTCGCATGATTATGGATTATGGATCTGGCACTGTGATCTGAAAAATAGAATCTATTAACGGTTTTTTTTTTTTACTATAAATAAATAAATGGCAATAAATCAATGGAAATAAAGGAAAATAAATCAATAAAAAACACTGAAAGAGAAGAAAATAAAATGAAAAAGTAGATAGAAAAAGAAACACTAATAAAGGATAAAATGAAAAACCTAGAGTAATTTGTTAGCAGTTGGTAGTTTCGATCTATAGAACATCTATCTTATGAAGCCAGTAGGCTTTATGGGCGCCACCCTGCTTATGGTGTCCAGCGAAATCTACATTATCTAGCTTGTATGATAGGATTTTTGAGAATTTCTCCGTCGACACCTCAGTGACGCCTTCTTTGCTCATTGATGGATAATGTACGATTGTGTTGTGAAAAATTTCTTGAAAGTTTCTTTTGTTAAAAATAGCTAAATGAATATTGAAATGAAATAAAATGAAAAATCAAAGAGAAAGGGAGAAAAGTTGTAATTTATTAAGCTTATTGCTTAGATGTGGCAAGAAGCCGCCTGAATGGGACGAGCAATGAGACTGAAAGTGAGTGGTGAATTGTTTGCAAGTGTAGCCTGTTAACCATGACACGAGCCGAGGTAAAATTTGTTTCGGAGATGATAGTTTCGCTGAACGGACGTCTAGCTTATGGGGCCAGAACGCTTCCGCTACGCGTGTCTGCTGTGAGACGGCCACTTAATAGATGAAGTAGTTTACTAAGGTTTTGTTGCTTAAATGCGGCACAAGAGCGTAGGAATGGGGCACCGAATGAAAGTAATAGACACTGGTGAAAGTTTTTTAGTTGACCTTGTTAAAAGGTAGAGCAGCAGACTTGAATAAATTGCTAGATTTTCTGAGAGTGTTTATAAAAGAATTTGTTTGTGGCCAGTTGAGTGATGCCTTCTTTGATTATTGACGGGAAATCTACGATTGTCGTGTGAAGAATGTTATTTAAAGTTTCTTTTAGAAAAAATAAATGACTGAATAATTAAAATGAAATGAAAAGAAATATAATAAAATGAAAAGAAAAATAAATAGATAAAAATAAAATAAAATGATATAAATCGAGAGAGAGAGAGAAATTAAAAAAATACATTTTAGCAGAGCGTAGTTTCGATCTACGGACCTCTGGGTTATGGGCCCAGCACGCTTCCACTGCGCCACTCTGCTTTTCCACGACAGACACCAGAAATTAACTAGATTCTCTAATAGAATTTATAAAAATTTCTCCGTCACGGCTCGCATGATTATGGATTATGGATCTGGCACTGTGATCTGAAAAATAGAATCTATTTAGGGGTTTTTTTTTTTTACTATAAATAAATAAATGGCAATAAATCAATGGAAATAAAGGAAAATAAATCAATAAAAAACACTGAAAGAGAAGAAAATAAAATGAAAAAGTAGATAGAAAAAGAAACACTAATAAAGGATAAAATGAAAAACCTAGAGTAATTTGTTAGCAGTTGGTAGTTTCGATCTATAGAACATCTATATTATGAAGCCAGTAGGCTTTATGGGCGCCACCCTGCTTATGGTGTCCAGCGAAATCTACATTATCTAGCTTGTATGATAGGATTTTTGAGAATTTCTCCGTCGACAACTCAGTGACGCCTTCTTTGCTCATTGATGGATAATGTACGATTGTGTTGTGAAAAATTTCTTGAAAGTTTCTTTTGTTAAAAATAGCTAAATGAATATTGAAATGAAATAAAATGAAAAATCAAAGAGAAAGGGAGAAAAGTTGTAATTTATTAAGCTTATTGCTTAGATGTGGCAAGAAGCCGCCTGAATGGGACGAGCAATGAGACTGAAAGTGAGTGGTGAATTGTTTGCAAGTGTAGCCTGTTAACCATGACACGAGCCGAGGTAAAATTTGTTTCGGAGATGATAGTTTCGCTGAACGGACGTCTAGCTTATGGGGCCAGAACGCTTCCGCTACGCGTGTCTGCTGTGAGACGGCCACTTAATAGATGAAGTAGTTTACTAAGGTTTTGTTGCTTAAATGCGGCACAAGAGCGTAGGAATGGGGCACCGAATGAAAGTAATAGACACTGGTGAAAGTTTTTTAGTTGACCTTGTTAAAAGGTAGAGCATCAGACTTGAATAAATTGCTAGATTTTCTGAGAGTGTTTATAAAAGAATTTGTTTGTGGCCAGTTGAGTGATGCCTTCTTTGATTATTGACGGGAAATCTACGATTGTCGTGTGAAGAATGTTATTTAAAGTTTCTTTTAGAAAAAATAAATGACTGAATAATTAAAATGAAATGAAAAGAAATATAATAAAATGAAAAGAAAAATAAATAGATAAAAATAAAATAAAATGATATAAATCGAGAGAGAGAGAGAGAGAGAGAGAAATTAAAAAAATACATTTTAGCAGAGCGTAGTTTCGATCTACGGACCTCTGGGTTATGGGCCCAGCACGCTTCCACTGCGCCACTCTGCTTTTCCACGACAGACACCAGAAATTAACTAGATTCTCTAATAGAATTTATAAAAATTTCTCCGTCACGGCTCGCATGATTATGGATTATGGATCTGGCACTGTGATCTGAAAAATAGAATCTATTAACGGTTTTTTTTTTTTACTATAAATAAATAAATGGCAATAAATCAATGGAAATAAAGGAAAATAAATCAATAAAAAACACTGAAAGAGAAGAAAATAAAATGAAAAAGTAGATAGAAAAAGAAACACTAATAAAGGATAAAATGAAAAACCTAGAGTAATTTGTTAGCAGTTGGTAGTTTCGATCTATAGAACATCTATATTATGAAGCCAGTAGGCTTTATGGGCGCCACCCTGCTTATGGTGTCCAGCGAAATCTACATTATCTAGCTTGTATGATAGGATTTTTGAGAATTTCTCCGTCGACACCTCAGTGACGCCTTCTTTGCTCATTGATGGATAATGTACGATTGTGTTGTGAAAAATTTCTTGAAAGTTTCTTTTGTTAAAAATAGCTAAATGAATATTGAAATGAAATAAAATGAAAAATCAAAGAGAAAGGGAGAAAAGTTGTAATTTATTAAGCTTATTGCTTAGATGTGGCAAGAAGCCGCCTGAATGGGACGAGCAATGAGACTGAAAGTGAGTGGTGAATTGTTTGCAAGTGTAGCCTGTTAACCATGACACGAGCCGAGGTAAAATTTGTTTCGGAGATGATAGTTTCGCTGAACGGACGTCTAGCTTATGGGGCCAGAACGCTTCCGCTACGCGTGTCTGCTGTGATACGGCCACTTAATAGATGAAGTAGTTTACTAAGGTTTTGTTGCTTAAATGCGGCACAAGAGCGTAGGAATGGGGCACCGAATGAAAGTAATAGACACTGGTGAAAGTTTTTTAGTTGACCTTGTTAAAAGGTAGAGCATCAGACTTGAATAAATTGCTAGATTTTCTGAGAGTGTTTATAAAAGAATTTGTTTGTGGCCAGTTGAGTGATGCCTTCTTTGATTATTGACGGGAAATCTACGATTGTCGTGTGAAGAATGTTATTTAAAGTTTCTTTTAGAAAAAATAAATGACTGAATAATTAAAATGAAATGAAAAGAAATATAATAAAATGAAAAGAAAAATAAATAGATAAAAATAAAATAAAATGATATAAATCGAGAGAGAGAGAGAAATTAAAAAAATACATTTTAGCAGAGCGTAGTTTCGATCTACGGACCTCTGGGTTATGGGCCCAGCACGCTTCCACTGCGCCACTCTGCTTTTCCACGACAGACACCAGAAATTAACTAGATTCTCTAATAGAATTTATAAAAATTTCTCCGTCACGGCTCGCATGATTATGGATTATGGATCTGGCACTGTGATCTGAAAAATAGAATCTATTTAGGGGTTTTTTTTTTTTACTATAAATAAATAAATGGCAATAAATCAATGGAAATAAAGGAAAATAAATCAATAAAAAACACTGAAAGAGAAGAAAATAAAATGAAAAAGTAGATAGAAAAAGAAACACTAATAAAGGATAAAATGAAAAACCTAGAGTAATTTGTTAGCAGTTGGTAGTTTCGATCTATAGAACATCTATATTATGAAGCCAGTAGGCTTTATGGGCGCCACCCTGCTTATGGTGTCCAGCGAAATCTACATTATCTAGCTTGTATGATAGGATTTTTGAGAATTTCTCCGTCGACAACTCAGTGACGCCTTCTTTGCTCATTGATGGATAATGTACGATTGTGTTGTGAAAAATTTCTTGAAAGTTTCTTTTGTTAAAAATAGCTAAATGAATATTGAAATGAAATAAAATGAAAAATCAAAGAGAAAGGGAGAAAAGTTGTAATTTATTAAGCTTATTGCTTAGATGTGGCAAGAAGCCGCCTGAATGGGACGAGCAATGAGACTGAAAGTGAGTGGTGAATTGTTTGCAAGTGTAGCCTGTTAACCATGACACGAGCCGAGGTAAAATTTGTTTCGGAGATGATAGTTTCGCTGAACGGACGTCTAGCTTATGGGGCCAGAACGCTTCCGCTACGCGTGTCTGCTGTGAGACGGCCACTTAATAGATGAAGTAGTTTAC
>OY757925.1:39395802-39405802 GCA_963585895.1 Sepioteuthis lessoniana
CAAGAAGCCGCCTGAATGGGACGAGCAATGAGACTGAAAGTGAGTGGTGAATTGTTTGCAAGTGTAGCCTGTTAACCATGACACGAGCCGAGGTAAAATTTGTTTCGGAGATGATAGTTTCGCTGAACGGACGTCTAGCTTATGGGGCCAGAACGCTTCCGCTACGCGTGTCTGCTGTGAAACGGCCACTTAATAGATGAAGTAGTTTACTAAGGTTTTGTTGCTTAAATGCGGCACAAGAGCGTAGGAATGGGGCACCGAATGAAAGTAATAGACACTGGTGAAAGTTTTTTAGTTGACCTTGTTAAAAGGTAGAGCAGCAGACTTGAATAAATTGCTAGATTTTCTGAGAGTGTTTATAAAAGAATTTGTTTGTGGCCAGTTGAGTGATGCCTTCTTTGATTATTGACGGGAAATCTACGATTGTCGTGTGAAGAATGTTATTTAAAGTTTCTTTTAGAAAAAATAAATGACTGAATAATTAAAATGAAATGAAAAGAAATATAATAAAATGAAAAGAAAAATAAATAGATAAAAATAAAATAAAATGATATAAATCGAGAGAGAGAGAGAAATTAAAAAAATACATTTTAGCAGAGCGTAGTTTCGATCTACGGACCTCTGGGTTATGGGCCCAGCACGCTTCCACTGCGCCACTCTGCTTTTCCACGACAGACACCAGAAATTAACTAGATTCTCTAATAGAATTTATAAAAATTTCTCCGTCACGGCTCGCATGATTATGGATTATGGATCTGGCACTGTGATCTGAAAAATAGAATCTATTTAGGGGTTTTTTTTTTTACTATAAATAAATAAATGGCAATAAATCAATGGAAATAAAGGAAAATAAATCAATAAAAAACACTGAAAGAGAAGAAAATAAAATGAAAAAGTAGATAGAAAAAGAAACACTAATAAAGGATAAAATGAAAAACCTAGAGTAATTTGTTAGCAGTTGGTAGTTTCGATCTATAGAACATCTATATTATGAAGCCAGTAGGCTTTATGGGCGCCACCCTGCTTATGGTGTCCAGCGAAATCTACATTATCTAGCTTGTATGATAGGATTTTTGAGAATTTCTCCGTCGACACCTCAGTGACGCCTTCTTTGCTCATTGATGGATAATGTACGATTGTGTTGTGAAAAATTTCTTGAAAGTTTCTTTTGTTAAAAATAGCTAAATGAATATTGAAATGAAATAAAATGAAAAATCAAAGAGAAAGGGAGAAAAGTTGTAATTTATTAAGCTTATTGCTTAGATGTGGCAAGAAGCCGCCTGAATGGGACGAGCAATGAGACTGAAAGTGAGTGGTGAATTGTTTGCAAGTGTAGCCTGTTAACCATGACACGAGCCGAGGTAAAATTTGTTTCGGAGATGATAGTTTCGCTGAACGGACGTCTAGCTTATGGGGCCAGAACGCTTCCGCTACGCGTGTCTGCTGTGAGACGGCCACTTAATAGATGAAGTAGTTTACTAAGGTTTTGTTGCTTAAATGCGGCACAAGAGCGTAGGAATGGGGCACCGAATGAAAGTAATAGACACTGGTGAAAGTTTTTTAGTTGACCTTGTTAAAAGGTAGAGCAGCAGACTTGAATAAATTGCTAGATTTTCTGAGAGTGTTTATAAAAGAATTTGTTTGTGGCCAGTTGAGTGATGCCTTCTTTGATTATTGACGGGAAATCTACGATTGTCGTGTGAAGAATGTTATTTAAAGTTTCTTTTAGAAAAAATAAATGACTGAATAATTAAAATGAAATGAAAAGAAATATAATAAAATGAAAAGAAAAATAAATAGATAAAAATAAAATAAAATGATATAAATCGAGAGAGAGAGAGAGAAATTAAAAAAAATACATTTTAGCAGAGCGTAGTTTCGATCTACGGACCTCTGGGTTATGGGCCCAGCACGCTTCCACTGCGCCACTCTGCTTTTCCACGACAGACACCAGAAATTAACTAGATTCTCTAATAGAATTTATAAAAATTTCTCCGTCACGGCTCGCATGATTATGGATTATGGATCTGGCACTGTGATCTGAAAAATAGAATCTATTAACGGTTTTTTTTTTTACTATAAATAAATAAATGGCAATAAATCAATGGAAATAAAGGAAAATAAATCAATAAAAAACACTGAAAGAGAAGAAAATAAAATGAAAAAGTAGATAGAAAAAGAAACACTAATAAAGGATAAAATGAAAAACCTAGAGTAATTTGTTATCAGTTGGTAGTTTCGATCTATAGAACATCTATATTATGAAGCCAGTAGGCTTTATGGGCGCCACCCTGCTTATGGTGTCCAGCGAAATCTACATTATCTAGCTTGTATGATAGGATTTTTGAGAATTTCTCCGTCGACACCTCAGTGACGCCTTCTTTGCTCATTGATGGATAATGTACGATTGTGTTGTGAAAAATTTCTTGAAAGTTTCTTTTGTTAAAAATAGCTAAATGAATATTGAAATGAAATAAAATGAAAAATCAAAGAGAAAGGGAGAAAAGTTGTAATTTATTAAGCTTATTGCTTAGATGTGGCAAGAAGCCGCCTGAATGGGACGAGCAATGAGACTGAAAGTGAGTGGTGAATTGTTTGCAAGTGTAGCCTGTTAACCATGACACGAGCCGAGGTAAAATTTGTTTCGGAGATGATAGTTTCGCTGAACGGACGTCTAGCTTATGGGGCCAGAACGCTTCCGCTACGCGTGTCTGCTGTGAGACGGCCACTTAATAGATGAAGTAGTTTACTAAGGTTTTGTTGCTTAAATGCGGCACAAGAGCGTAGGAATGGGGCACCGAATGAAAGTAATAGACACTGGTGAAAGTTTTTTAGTTGACCTTGTTAAAAGGTAGAGCAGCAGACTTGAATAAATTGCTAGATTTTCTGAGAGTGTTTATAAAAGAATTTGTTTGTGGCCAGTTGAGTGATGCCTTCTTTGATTATTGACGGGAAATCTACGATTGTCGTGTGAAGAATGTTATTTAAAGTTTCTTTTAGAAAAAATAAATGACTGAATAATTAAAATGAAATGAAAAGAAATATAATAAAATGAAAAGAAAAATAAATAGATAAAAATAAAATAAAATGATATAAATCGAGAGAGAGAGAGAGAGAGAGAAATTATAAAAAATACATTTTAGCAGAGCGTAGTTTCGATCTACGGACCTCTGGGTTATGGGCCCAGCACGCTTCCTCTGCGCCACTCTGCTTTTCCACGACAGACACCAGAAATTAACTAGATTCTCTAATAGAATTTATAAAAATTTCTCCGTCACGGCTCGCATGATTATGGATTATGGATCTGGCACTGTGATCTGAAAAATAGAATCTATTAACGGTTTTTTTTTTTTTACTATAAATAAATAAATGGCAATAAATCAATGGAAATAAAGGAAAATAAATCAATAAAAAACACTGAAAGAGAAGAAAATAAAATGAAAAAGTAGATAGAAAAAGAAACACTAATAAAGGATAAAATGAAAAACCTAGAGTAATTTGTTAGCAGTTGGTAGTTTCGATCTATAGAACATCTATATTATGAAGCCAGTAGGCTTTATGGGCGCCACCCTGCTTATGGTGTCCAGCGAAATCTACATTATCTAGCTTGTATGATAGGATTTTTGAGAATTTCTCCGTCGACACCTCAGTGACGCCTTCTTTGCTCATTGATGGATAATGTACGATTGTGTTGTGAAAAATTTCTTGAAAGTTTCTTTTGTTAAAAATAGCTAAATGAATATTGAAATGAAATAAAATGAAAAATCAAAGAGAAAGGGAGAAAAGTTGTAATTTATTAAGCTTATTGCTTAGATGTGGCAAGAAGCCGCCTGAATGGGACGAGCAATGAGACTGAAAGTGAGTGGTGAATTGTTTGCAAGTGTAGCCTGTTAACCATGACACGAGCCGAGGTAAAATTTGTTTCGGAGATGATAGTTTCGCTGAACGGACGTCTAGCTTATGGGGCCAGAACGCTTCCGCTACGCGTGTCTGCTGTGAGACGGCCACTTAATAGATGAAGTAGTTTACTAAGGTTTTGTTGCTTAAATGCGGCACAAGAGCGTAGGAATGGGGCACCGAATGAAAGTAATAGACACTGGTGAAAGTTTTTTAGTTGACCTTGTTAAAAGGTAGAGCAGCAGACTTGAATAAATTGCTAGATTTTCTGAGAGTGTTTATAAAAGAATTTGTTTGTGGCCAGTTGAGTGATGCCTTCTTTGATTATTGACGGGAAATCTACGATTGTCGTGTGAAGAATGTTATTTAAAGTTTCTTTTAGAAAAAATAAATGACTGAATAATTAAAATGAAATGAAAAGAAATATAATAAAATGAAAAGAAAAATAAATAGATAAAAATAAAATAAAATGATATAAATCGAGAGAGAGAGAGAGAAATTAAAAAAAATACATTTTAGCAGAGCGTAGTTTCGATCTACGGACCTCTGGGTTATGGGCCCAGCACGCTTCCACTGCGCCACTCTGCTTTTCCACGACAGACACCAGAAATTAACTAGATTCTCTAATAGAATTTATAAAAATTTCTCCGTCACGGCTCGCATGATTATGGATTATGGATCTGGCACTGTGATCTGAAAAATAGAATCTATTAACGGTTTTTTTTTTTTTTTTTTTTTTACTATAAATAAATAAATGGAAATAAATCAATGGAAATAAAGGAAAATAAATCAATAAAAAACACTGAAAGAGAAGAAAATAAAATGAAAAAGTAGATAGAAAAAGAAACACTAATAAAGGATAAAATGAAAAACCTAGAGTAATTTGTTAGCAGTTGGTAGTTTCGATCTATAGAACATCTATATTATGAAGCCAGTAGGCTTTATGGGCGCCACCCTGCTTATGGTGTCCAGCGAAATCTACATTATCTAGCTTGTATGATAGGATTTTTGAGAATTTCTTCGTCGACACCTCAGTGACGCCTTCTTTGCTCATTGATGGATAATGTACGATTGTGTTGTGAAAAATTTCTTGAAAGTTTCTTTTGTTAAAAATAGCTAAATGAATATTGAAATGAAATAAAATGAAAAATCAAAGAGAAAGGGAGAAAAGTTGTAATTTACTAAGCTTATTGCTTAGATGTGGCAAGAAGCCGCCTGAATGGGACGAGCAATGAGACTGAAAGTGAGTGGTGAATTGTTTGCAAGTGTAGCCTGTTAACCATGACACGAGCCGAGGTAAAATTTGTTTCGGAGATGATAGTTTCGCTGAACGGACGTCTAGCTTATGGGGCCAGAACGCTTCCGCTACGCGTGTCTGCTGTAAGACGGCCACTTAATAGATGAAGTAGTTTACTAAGGTTTTGTTGCTTAAATGCGGCACAAGAGCGTAGGAATGGGGCACCGAATGAAAGTAATAGACACTGGTGAAAGTTTTTTAGTTGACCTTGTTAAAAGGGAGAGCAGCAGACTTGAATAAATTGCTAGATTTTCTGAGAGTGTTTATAAAAGAATTTGTTTGTCGCCAGTTGAGTGATGCCTTCTTTGATTATTGACGGGAAATCTACGATTGTCGTGTGAAGAATGTTATTTAAAGTTTCTTTTAGAAAAAATAAATGACTGAATAATTAAAATGAAATGAAAAGAAATATAATAAAATGAAAAGAAAAATAAATAGATAAAAATAAAATAAAATGATATAAATCGAGAGAGAGAGAGAGAGAGAAATTAAAAAAATACATTTTAGCAGAGCGTAGTTTCGATCTACGGACCTCTGGGTTATGGGCCCAGCACGCTTCCACTGCGCCACTCTGCTTTTCCACGACAGACACCAGAAATTAACTAGATTCTCTAATAGAATTTATAAAAATTTCTCCGTCACGGCTCGCATGATTATGGATTATGGATCTGGCACTGTGATCTGAAAAATAGAATCTATTTAGGTGTTTTTTTTTTTACTATAAATAAATAAATGGCAATAAATCAATGGAAATAAAGGAAAATAAATCAATAAAAAACACTGAAAGAGAAGAAAATAAAATGAAAAAGTAGATAGAAAAAGAAACACTAATAAAGGATAAAATGAAAAACCTAGAGTAATTTGTTAGCAGTTGGTAGTTTCGATCTATAGAACATCTATATTATGAAGCCAGTAGGCTTTATGGGCGCCACCCTGCTTATGGTGTCCAGCGAAATCTACATTATCTTGCTTGTATGATAGGATTTTTGAGAATTTCTCCGTCGACGCCTCAGTGACGCCTTCTTTGCTCATTGATGGATAATGTACGATTGTGTTGTGAAAAATTTCTTGAAAGTTTCTTTTGTTAAAAATAGCTAAATGAATATTGAAATGAAATAAAATGAAAAATCAAAGAGAAAGGGAGAAAAGTTGTAATTTATTAAGCTTATTGCTTAGATGTGGCAAGAAGCCGCCTGAATGGGACGAGCAATGAGACTGAAAGTGAGTGGTGAATTGTTTGCAAGTGTAGCCTGTTAACCATGACACGAGCCGAAGTAAAATTTGTTTCGGAGATGATAGTTTCGCTGAACGGACGTCTAGCTTATGGGGCCAGAACGCTTCCGCTACGCGTGTCTGCTGTGAGACGGCCACTTAATAGATGAAGTAGTTTACTAAGGTTTTGTTGCTTAAATGCGGCACAAGAGCGTAGGAATGGGGCACCGAATGAAAGCAATAGACACTGGTGAAATATTTTTAGTTGACCTTGTTAAAAGGTAGAGCAGCAGACTTGAATAAATTGCTAGATTTTCTGAGAGTGTTTATAAAAGAATTTGTTTGTGGCCAGTTGAGTGATGCCTTCTTTGATTATTGACGGGAAATCTACGATTGTCGTGTGAAGAATGTTATTTAAAGTTTCTTTTAGAATAAATAAATGACTGAATAATTAAAATGAAATGAAAAGAAATATAATAAAATGAAAAGAAAAATAAATAGATAAAAATAAAATAAAATGATATAAATCGAGAGAGAGAGAGAGAGAGATATTAAAAAAGTACATTTTAGCAGAGCGTAGATTCGATCTACGGACCTCTGGGTTATGGGCCCAGCACGCTTCCACTGCGCCACTCTGCTTTTCCACGACAGACACCAGAAATTAACTAGATTCTCTAATAGAATTTATAAAAATTTCTCCGTCACGGCTCGCATGATTATGGATTATGGATCTGGCACTGTGATCTGAAAAGTAGAATCTATTAACGGTTTTTTTGTTGTTTTTTTTACAATAAAAAAATAAATGGCAATAAATCAATGGAAATAAAGGAAAATAAATCAATAAAAAACACTGAAAGAGAAGAAAATAAAATGAAAAAGTAGATAGAAAAAGAAACACTAATAAAGGATAAAATGAAAAACCTAGAGTAATTTGTTAGCAGTTGGTAGTTTCGATCTATAGAACATCTATATTATGAAGCCAGTAAGCTTTATGGGCGCCACCCTGCTTATGGTGTCCAGCGAAATCTACATTATCTAGCTTGTATGATAGGATTTTTGAGAATTTCTCCGTCGACAACTCAGTGACGCCTTCTTTGCTCATTGATGGATAATGTACGATTGTGTTGTGAAAAATTTCTTGAAAGTTTCTTTTGTTAAAAATAGCTAAATGAATATTGAAATGAAATAAAATGAAAAATCAAAGAGAAAGGGAGAAAAGTTGTAATTTATTAAGCTTATTGCTTAGATGTGGCAAGAAGCCGCCTGAATGGGACGAGCAATGAGACTGAAAGTGAGTGGTGAATTGTTTGCAAGTGTAGCCTGTTAACCATGACACGAGCCGAGGTAAAATTTGTTTCGGAGATGATAGTTTCGCTGAACGGACGTCTAGCTTATGGGGCCAGAACGCTTCCGCTACGCGTGTCTGCTGTGAGACGGCCACTTAATAGATGAAGTAGTTTACTAAGGTTTTGTTGCTTAAATGCGGCACAAGAGCGTAGGAATGGGGCACCGAATGAAAGTAATAGACACTGGTGAAAGTTTTTTAGTTGACCTTGTTAAAAGGTAGAGCATCAGACTTGAATAAATTGCTAGATTTTCTGAGAGTGTTTATAAAAGAATTTGTTTGTGGCCAGTTGAGTGATGCCTTCTTTGATTATTGACGGGAAATCTACGATTGTCGTGTGAAGAATGTTATTTAAAGTTTCTTTTAGAAAAAATAAATGACTGAATAATTAAAATGAAATGAAAAGAAATATAATAAAATGAAAAGAAAAATAAATAGATAAAAATAAAATAAAATGATATAAATCGAGAGAGAGAGAGAGAGAGAGAGAAATTAAAAAAATACATTTTAGCAGAGCGTAGTTTCGATCTACGGACCTCTGGGTTATGGGCCCAGCACGCTTCCACTGCGCCACTCTGCTTTTCCACGACAGACACCAGAAATTAACTAGATTCTCTAATAGAATTTATAAAAATTTCTCCGTCACGGCTCGCATGATTATGGATTATGGATCTGGCACTGTGATCTGAAAAATAGAATCTATTAACGGTTTTTTTTTTTTACTATAAATAAATAAATGGCAATAAATCAATGGAAATAAAGGAAAATAAATCAATAAAAAACACTGAAAGAGAAGAAAATAAAATGAAAAAGTAGATAGAAAAAGAAACACTAATAAAGGATAAAATGAAAAACCTAGAGTAATTTGTTAGCAGTTGGTAGTTTCGATCTATAGAACATCTATCTTATGAAGCCAGTAGGCTTTATGGGCGCCACCCTGCTTATGGTGTCCAGCGAAATCTACATTATCTAGCTTGTATGATAGGATTTTTGAGAATTTCTCCGTCGACACCTCAGTGACGCCTTCTTTGCTCATTGATGGATAATGTACGATTGTGTTGTGAAAAATTTCTTGAAAGTTTCTTTTGTTAAAAATAGCTAAATGAATATTGAAATGAAATAAAATGAAAAATCAAAGAGAAAGGGAGAAAAGTTGTAATTTATTAAGCTTATTGCTTAGATGTGGCAAGAAGCCGCCTGAATGGGACGAGCAATGAGACTGAAAGTGAGTGGTGAATTGTTTGCAAGTGTAGCCTGTTAACCATGACACGAGCCGAGGTAAAATTTGTTTCGGAGATGATAGTTTCGCTGAACGGACGTCTAGCTTATGGGGCCAGAACGCTTCCGCTACGCGTGTCTGCTGTGAGACGGCCACTTAATAGATGAAGTAGTTTACTAAGGTTTTGTTGCTTAAATGCGGCACAAGAGCGTAGGAATGGGGCACCGAATGAAAGTAATAGACACTGGTGAAAGTTTTTTAGTTGACCTTGTTAAAAGGTAGAGCAGCAGACTTGAATAAATTGCTAGATTTTCTGAGAGTGTTTATAAAAGAATTTGTTTGTGGCCAGTTGAGTGATGCCTTCTTTGATTATTGACGGGAAATCTACGATTGTCGTGTGAAGAATGTTATTTAAAGTTTCTTTTAGAAAAAATAAATGACTGAATAATTAAAATGAAATGAAAAGAAATATAATAAAATGAAAAGAAAAATAAATAGATAAAAATAAAATAAAATGATATAAATCGAGAGAGAGAGAGAAATTAAAAAAATACATTTTAGCAGAGCGTAGTTTCGATCTACGGACCTCTGGGTTATGGGCCCAGCACGCTTCCACTGCGCCACTCTGCTTTTCCACGACAGACACCAGAAATTAACTAGATTCTCTAATAGAATTTATAAAAATTTCTCCGTCACGGCTCGCATGATTATGGATTATGGATCTGGCACTGTGATCTGAAAAATAGAATCTATTTAGGGGGTTTTTTTTTTTACTATAAATAAATAAATGGCAATAAATCAATGGAAATAAAGGAAAATAAATCAATAAAAAACACTGAAAGAGAAGAAAATAAAATGAAAAAGTAGATAGAAAAAGAAACACTAATAAAGGATAAAATGAAAAACCTAGAGTAATTTGTTAGCAGTTGGTAGTTTCGATCTATAGAACATCTATATTATGAAGCCAGTAGGCTTTATGGGCGCCACCCTGCTTATGGTGTCCAGCGAAATCTACATTATCTAGCTTGTA
>OY757925.1:39408302-39413302 GCA_963585895.1 Sepioteuthis lessoniana
AGGCTTTATGGGCGCCACCCTGCTTATGGTGTCCAGCGAAATCTACATTATCTAGCTTGTATGATAGGATTTTTGAGAATTTCTCCGTCGACACCTCAGTGACGCCTTCTTTGCTCATTGATGGATAATGTACGATTGTGTTGTGAAAAATTTCTTGAAAGTTTCTTTTGTTAAAAATAGCTAAATGAATATTGAAATGAAATAAAATGAAAAATCAAAGAGAAAGGGAGAAAAGTTGTAATTTATTAAGCTTATTGCTTAGATGTGGCAAGAAGCCGCCTGAATGGGACGAGCAATGAGACTGAAAGTGAGTGGTGAATTGTTTGCAAGTGTAGCCTGTTAACCATGACACGAGCCGAGGTAAAATTTGTTTCGGAGATGATAGTTTCGCTGAACGGACGTCTAGCTTATGGGGCCAGAACGCTTCCGCTACGCGTGTCTGCTGTGAGACGGCCACTTAATAGATGAAGTAGTTTACTAAGGTTTTGTTGCTTAAATGCGGCACAAGAGCGTAGGAATGGGGCACCGAATGAAAGTAATAGACACTGGTGAAAGTTTTTTAGTTGACCTTGTTAAAAGGTAGAGCAGCAGACTTGAATAAATTGCTAGATTTTCTGAGAGTGTTTATAAAAGAATTTGTTTGTGGCCAGTTGAGTGATGCCTTCTTTGATTATTGACGGGAAATCTACGATTGTCGTGTGAAGAATGTTATTTAAAGTTTCTTTTAGAAAAAATAAATGACTGAATGATTAAAATGAAATGAAAAGAAATATAATAAAATGAAAAGAAAAATAAATAGATAAAAATAAAATAAAATGATATAAATCGAGAGAGAGAGAGAGAGAGAAATTAAAAAAATACATTTTTGGAGAGCGTAGTTTCGATCTACGGACCTCTGGTTTATGGGCCCAGCACGCTTCCACTGCGCCACTCTGCTTTTCCACGACAGACACCAGAAATTAACTAGATTCTCTAATAGAATTTATAAAAATTTCTCCGTCACGGCTCGCATGATTATGGATTATGGATCTGGCACTGTGATCTGAAAAATAGAATCTATTTAGGGTTTTTTTTTTTTTTTTTACTATAAATAAATAAATGGCAATAAATCAATGGAAATAAAGGAAAATAAATCAATAAAAAACACTGAAAGAGAAGAAAATAAAATGAAAAAGTAGATAGAAAAAGAAACACTAATAAAGGATAAAATGAAAAACCTAGAGTAATTTGTTAGCAGTTGGTAGTTTCGATCTATAGAACATCTATATTATGAAGCCAGTAGGCTTTATGGGCGCCACCCTGCTTATGGTGTCCAGCGAAATCTACATTATCTAGCTTGTATGATAGGATTTTTGAGAATTTCTCCGTCGACACCTCAGTGACGCCTTCTTTGCTCATTGATGGATAATGTACGATTGTGTTGTGAAAAATTTCTTGAAAGTTTCTTTTGTTAAAAATAGCTAAATGAATATTGAAATGAAATAAAATGAAAAATCAAAGAGAAAGGGAGAAAAGTTGTAATTTATTAAGCTTATTGCTTAGATGTGGCAAGAAGCCGCCTGAATGGGACGAGCAATGAGACTGAAAGTGAGTGGTGAATTGTTTGCAAGTGTAGCCTGTTAACCATGACACGAGCCGAGGTAAAATTTGTTTCGGAGATGATAGTTTCGCTGAACGGACGTCTAGCTTATGGGGCCAGAACGCTTCCGCTACGCGTGTCTGCTGTGAGACGGCCACTTAATAGATGAAGTAGTTTACTAAGGTTTTGTTGCTTAAATGCGGCACAAGAGCGTAGGAATGGGGCACCGAATGAAAGTAATAGACACTGGTGAAAGTTTTTTAGTTGACCTTGTTAAAAGGTAGAGCAGCAGACTTGAATAAATTGCTAGATTTTCTGAGAGTGTTTATAAAAGAATTTGTTTGTGGCCAGTTGAGTGATGCCTTCTTTGATTATTGACGGGAAATCTACGATTGTCGTGTGAAGAATGTTATTTAAAGTTTCTTTTAGAAAAAATAAATGACTGAATAATTAAAATGAAATGAAAAGAAATATAATAAAATGAAAAGAAAAATAAATAGATAAAAATAAAATAAAATGATATAAATCGAGAGAGAGAGAGAGAGAGAAATTAAAAAAATACATTTTAGCAGATAGTAGTTTCGATCTACGGACCTCTGGGTTATGGGCCCAGCACGCTTCCACTGCGCCACTCTGCTTTTCCACGACAGACACCAGAAATTAACTAGATTCTCTAATAGAATTTATAAAAATTTCTCCGTCACGGCTCGCATGATTATGGATTATGGATCTGGCACTGTGATCTGAAAAATAGAATCTATTTAGGGTTTTTTTTTTTTTTTTTACTATAAATAAATAAATGGCAATAAATCAATGGAAATAAAGGAAAATAAATCAATAAAAAACACTGAAAGAGAAGAAAATAAAATGAAAAAGTAGATAGAAAAAGAAACACTAATAAAGGATAAAATGAAAAACCTAGAGTAATTTGTTAGCAGTTGGTAGTTTCGATCTATAGAACATCTATATTATGAAGCCAGTAGGCTTTATGGGCGCCACCCTGCTTATGGTGTCCAGCGAAATCTACATTATCTAGCTTGTATGATAGGATTTTTGAGAATTTCTCCGTCGACACCTCAGTGACGCCTTCTTTGCTCATTGATGGATAATGTACGATTGTGTTGTGAAAAATTTCTTGAAAGTTTCTTTTGTTAAAAATAGCTAAATGAATATTGAAATGAAATAAAATGAAAAATCAAAGAGAAAGGGAGAAAAGTTGTAATTTATTAAGCTTATTGCTTAGATGTGGCAAGAAGCCGCCTGAATGGGACGAGCAATGAGACTGAAAGTGAGTGGTGAATTGTTTGCAAGTGTAGCCTGTTAACCATGACACGAGCCGAGGTAAAATTTGTTTCGGAGATGATAGTTTCGCTGAACGGACGTCTAGCTTATGGGGCCAGAACGCTTCCGCTACGCGTGTCTGCTGTGAGACGGCCACTTAATAGATGAAGTAGTTTACTAAGGTTTTGTTGCTTAAATGCGGCACAAGAGCGTAGGAATGGGGCACCGAATGAAAGTAATAGACACTGGTGAAAGTTTTTTAGTTGACCTTGTTAAAAGGTAGAGCAGCAGACTTGAATAAATTGCTAGATTTTCTGAGAGTGTTTATAAAAGAATTTGTTTGTGGCCAGTTGAGTGATGCCTTCTTTGATTATTGACGGGAAATCTACGATTGTCGTGTGAAGAATGTTATTTAAAGTTTCTTTTAGAAAAAATAAATGACTGAATAATTAAAATGAAATGAAAAGAAATATAATAAAATGAAAAGAAAAATAAATAGATAAAAATAAAATAAAATGATATAAATCGAGAGAGAGAGAGAGAGAGAGAGAGAGAGAAATTAAAAAAATACATTTTAGCAGAGCGTAGTTTCGATCTACGGACCTCTGGGTTATGGGCCCAGCACGCTTCCACTGCGCCACTCTGCTTTTCCACGACAGACACCAGAAATTAACTAGATTCTCTAATAGAATTTATAAAAATTTCTCCGTCACGGCTCGCATGATTATGGATTATGGATCTGGCACTGTGATCTGAAAAATAGAATCTATTTAGGGTTTTTTTTTTTTTTTTTTTTACTATAAATAAATAAATGGCAATAAATCAATGGAAATAAAGGAAAATAAATCAATAAAAAACACTGAAAGAGAAGAAAATAAAATGAAAAAGTAGATAGAAAAAGAAACACTAATAAAGGATAAAATGAAAAACCTAGAGTAATTTGTTAGCAGTTGGTAGTTTCGATCTATAGAACATCTATATTATGAAGCCAGTAGGCTTTATGGGCGCCACCCTGCTTATGGTGTCCAGCGAAATCTACATTATCTAGCTTGTATGATAGGATTTTTGAGAATTTCTCCGTCGACACCTCAGTGACGCCTTCTTTGCTCATTGATGGATAATGTACGATTGTGTTGTGAAAAATTTCTTGAAAGTTTCTTTTGTTAAAAATAGCTAAATGAATATTGAAATGAAATAAAATGAAAAATCAAAGAGAAAGGGAGAAAAGTTGTAATTTATTAAGCTTATTGCTTAGATGTGGCAAGAAGCCGCCTGAATGGGACGAGCAATGAGACTGAAAGTGAGTGGTGAATTGTTTGCAAGTGTAGCCTGTTAACCATGACACGAGCCGAGGTAAAATTTGTTTCGGAGATGATAGTTTCGCTGAACGGACGTCTAGCTTATGGGGCCAGAACGCTTCCGCTACGCGTGTCTGCTGTGAGACGGCCACTTAATAGATGAAGTAGTTTACTAAGGTTTTGTTGCTTAAATGCGGCACAAGAGCGTAGGAATGGGGCACCGAATGAAAGTAATAGACACTGGTGAAAGTTTTTTAGTTGACCTTGTTAAAAGGTAGAGCAGCAGACTTGAATAAATTGCTAGATTTTCTGAGAGTGTTTATAAAAGAATTTGTTTGTGGCCAGTTGAGTGATGCCTTCTTTGATTATTGACGGGAAATCTACGATTGTCGTGTGAAGAATGTTATTTAAAGTTTCTTTTAGAAAAAATAAATGACTGAATAATTAAAATGAAATGAAAAGAAATATAATAAAATGAAAAGAAAAATAAATAGATAAAAATAAAATAAAATGATATAAATCGAGAGAGAGAGAGAGAGAGAAATTAAAAAAATACATTTTAGCAGATAGTAGTTTCGATCTACGGACCTCTGGGTTATGGGCCCAGCACGCTTCCACTGCGCCACTCTGCTTTTCCACGACAGACACCAGAAATTAACTAGATTCTCTAATAGAATTTATAAAAATTTCTCCGTCACGGCTCGCATGATTATGGATTATGGATCTGGCACTGTGATCTGAAAAATAGAATCTATTTAGGGGTTTTTTTTTTACTATAAATAAATAAATGGCAATAAATCAATGGAAATAAAGGAAAATAAATCAATAAAAAACACTGAAAG
>OY757925.1:39423302-39425802 GCA_963585895.1 Sepioteuthis lessoniana
CTGCTTTTCCACGACAGACACCAGAAATTAACTAGATTCTCTAATAGAATTTATAAAAATTTCTCCGTCACGGCTCGCATGATTATGGATTATGGATCTGGCACTGTGATCTGAAAAATAGAATCTATTTAGGGTTTTTTTTTTTTTTACTATAAATAAATAAATGGCAATAAATCAATGGAAATAAAGGAAAATAAATCAATAAAAAACACTGAAAGAGAAGAAAATAAAATGAAAAAGTAGATAGAAAAAGAAACACTAATAAAGGATAAAATGAAAAACCTAGAGTAATTTGTTAGCAGTTGGTAGTTTCGATCTATAGAACATCTATATTATGAAGCCAGTAGGCTTTATGGGCGCCACCCTGCTTATGGTGTCCAGCGAAATCTACATTATCTAGCTTGTATGATAGGATTTTTGAGAATTTCTCCGTCGACACCTCAGTGACGCCTTCTTTGCTCATTGATGGATAATGTACGATTGTGTTGTGAAAAATTTCTTGAAAGTTTCTTTTGTTAAAAATAGCTAAATGAATATTGAAATGAAATAAAATGAAAAATCAAAGAGAAAGGGAGAAAAGTTGTAATTTATTAAGCTTATTGCTTAGATGTGGCAAGAAGCCGCCTGAATGGGACGAGCAATGAGACTGAAAGTGAGTGGTGAATTGTTTGCAAGTGTAGCCTGTTAACCATGACACGAGCCGAGGTAAAATTTGTTTCGGAGATGATAGTTTCGCTGAACGGACGTCTAGCTTATGGGGCCAGAACGCTTCCGCTACGCGTGTCTGCTGTGAGACGGCCACTTAATAGATGAAGTAGTTTACTAAGGTTTTGTTGCTTAAATGCGGCACAAGAGCGTAGGAATGGGGCACCGAATGAAAGTAATAGACACTGGTGAAAGTTTTTTAGTTGACCTTGTTAAAAGGTAGAGCAGCAGACTTGAATAAATTGCTAGATTTTCTGAGAGTGTTTATAAAAGAATTTGTTTGTGGCCAGTTGAGTGATGCCTTCTTTGATTATTGACGGGAAATCTACGATTGTCGTGTGAAGAATGTTATTTAAAGTTTCTTTTAGAAAAAATAAATGACTGAATAATTAAAATGAAATGAAAAGAAATATAATAAAATGAAAAGAAAAATAAATAGATAAAAATAAAATAAAATGATATAAATCGAGAGAGAGAGAGAGAGAGAGAAATTTAAAAAATACATTTTAGCAGAGCGTAGTTTCGATCTACGGACCTCTGGGTTATGGGCCCAGCACGCTTCCACTGCGCCACTCTGCTTTTCCACGACAGACACCAGAAATTAACTAGATTCTCTAATAGAATTTATAAAAATTTCTCCGTCACGGCTCGCATGATTATGGATTATGGATCTGGCACTGTGATCTGAAAAATAGAATCTATTTAGGGTTTTTTTTTTTTTTACTATAAATAAATAAATGGCAATAAATCAATGGAAATAAAGGAAAATAAATCAATAAAAAACACTGAAAGAGAAGAAAATAAAATGAAAAAGTAGATAGAAAAAGAAACACTAATAAAGGATAAAATGAAAAACCTAGAGTAATTTGTTAGCAGTTGGTAGTTTCGATCTATAGAACATCTATATTATGAAGCCAGTAGGCTTTATGGGCGCCACCCTGCTTATGGTGTCCAGCGAAATCTACATTATCTAGCTTGTATGATAGGATTTTTGAGAATTTCTCCGTCGACACCTCAGTGACGCCTTCTTTGCTCATTGATGGATAATGTACGATTGTGTTGTGAAAAATTTCTTGAAAGTTTCTTTTGTTAAAAATAGCTAAATGAATATTGAAATGAAATAAAATGAAAAATCAAAGAGAAAGGGAGAAAAGTTGTAATTTATTAAGCTTATTGCTTAGATGTGGCAAGAAGCCGCCTGAATGGGACGAGCAATGAGACTGAAAGTGAGTGGTGAATTGTTTGCAAGTGTAGCCTGTTAACCATGACACGAGCCGAGGTAAAATTTGTTTCGGAGATGATAGTTTCGCTGAACGGACGTCTACCTTATGGGGCCAGAACGCTTCCGCTACGCGTGTCTGCTGTGAGACGGCCACTTAATAGATGAAGTAGTTTACTAAGGTTTTGTTGCTTAAATGCGGCACAAGAGCGTAGGAATGGGGCACCGAATGAAAGTAATAGACACTGGTGAAAGTTTTTTAGTTGACCTTGTTAAAAGGTAGAGCAGCAGACTTGAATAAATTGCTAGATTTTCTGAGAGTGTTTATAAAAGAATTTGTTTGTGGCCAGTTGAGTGATGCCTTCTTTGATTATTGACGGGAAATCTACGATTGTCGTGTGAAGAATGTTATTTAAAGTTTCTTTTAGAAAAAATAAATGACTGAATAATTAAAATGAAATGAAAAGAAATATAATAAAATGAAAAGAAAAATAAATAGATAAAAATAAAATAAAATGATATAAATCGAGAGAGAGAGAGAGAGAGAGAAATTAAAAAAATACATTTTAGCAGAGC
>OY757925.1:39433302-39578302 GCA_963585895.1 Sepioteuthis lessoniana
GAATGTTATTTAAAGTTTCTTTTAGAAAAAATAAATGACTGAATAATTAAAATGAAATGAAAAGAAATATAATAAAATGAAAAGAAAAATAAATAGATAAAAATAAAATAAAATGATATAAATCGAGAGAGAGAGAGAGAGAGAGAGAAATTAAAAAAATACATTTTAGCAGAGCGTAGTTTCGATCTACGGACCTCTGGGTTATGGGCCCAGCACGCTTCCACTGCGCCACTCTGCTTTTCCACGACAGACACCAGAAATTAACTAGATTCTCTAATAGAATTTATAAAAATTTCTCCGTCACGGCTCGCATGATTATGGATTATGGATCTGGCACTGTGATCTGAAAAATAGAATCTATTAACGTTTTTTTTTTTTACTATAAATAAATAAATGGCAATAAGTCAATGGAAATAAAGGAAAATAAATCAATAAAAAACACTGAAAGAGAAGAAAATAAAATGAAAAAGTAGATAGAAAAAGAAACACAAATAAAGGATAAAATGAAAAGCCTAGAGTAATTTGTTAGCAGTTGGTAGTTTCGATCTATAGAACATCTATATTATGAAGCCAGTAGGCTTTATGGGCGCCACCCTGCTTATGGTGTCCAGCGAAATCTACATTATCTAGCTTGTATGATAGGATTTTTGAGAATTTCTCCGTCGACACCTCAGTGACGCATTCTTTGCTCATTGATGGATAATGTACGATTGTGTTGTGAAAAATTTCTTGAAAGTTTCTTTTGTTAAAAATAGCTAAATGAATATTGAAATGAAATAAAATGAAAAATCAAAGAGAAAGGGAGAAAAGTTGTAATTTATTAAGCTTATTGCTTAGATGTGGCAAGAAGCCGCCTGAATGGGACGAGCAATGAGACTGAAAGTGAGTGGTGAATTGTTTGCAAGTGTAGCCTGTTAACCATGACACGAGCCGAAGTAAAATTTGTTTCGAAGATGATAGTTTCGCTGAACGGACGTCTAGCTTATGGGGCCAGAACGCTTCCGCTACGCGTGTCTGCTGTTAGACAGCCACTTAATAGATGAAGTAGTTTACTAAGTTTTTGTTGCTTAAATGCGGCACAAGAGCGTAGGAATGGGGCACCGAATGAAAGTAATAGACACTGGTGAAAGTTTTTTAGTTGACCTTGTTAAAAGGTAGAGCAGCAGACTTGAATAAATTGCTAGATTTTCTGAGAGTGTTTATAAAAGAATTTGTTTGTGGCCAGTTGAGTGATGCCTTCTTTGATTATTGACGGGAAATCTACGATTGTCGTGTGAAGAATGTTATTTAAAGTTTCTTTTAGAAAAAATAAATGACTGAATAATTAAAATGAAATGAAAAGAAATATAATAAAATGAAAAGAAAAATAAATAGATAAAAATAAAATAAAATGATATAAATCGAGAGAGAGAGAGAGAGAAATTAAAAAAATTCATTTTAGCAGAGCGTAATTTCGATCTACGGACCTCTGAGTTATGGGCCCAGCACGCTTCCACTGCGCCACTCTGCTTTTCCACGACAGACACCAGAAATTAACTAGATTCTCTAATAGAATTTATAAAAATTTCTCCGTCACGGCTCGCATGATTATGGATTATGGATCTGGCACTGTGATCTGAAAAATAGAATCTATTAACGGTTTTTTTGTTTTTTTTTTACTATGAATAAATAAATGGCAATAAATCAATGGAAATAAAGGAAAATAAATCAATAAAAAAAACTGAAAGAGAAGAAAATAAAATGAAAAAGTAGATAGAAAAAGAAACACAAATAAAGGATAAAATGAAAAACCTAGATTAATTTGTTAGCAGTTGGTAGTTTCGATCTATAGAACATCTATATTATGAAGCCAGTAGGCTTTATGGGCGCCACCCTGCTTATGGTGTCCAGCGAAATCTACATTATCTAGCTTGTATGATAGGATTTTTGAGAATTTCTCCGTCGACACCTCAGTGACGCCTTCTTTGCTCATTGATGGATAATGTACGATTGTGTTGTGAAAAATTTCTTGAAAGTTTCTTTTGTTAAAAATAGCTAAATGAATATTGAAATGAAATAAAATGAAAAATCAAAGAGAAAGGGAGAAAAGTTGTAATTTATTAAGCTTATTGCTTAGATGTGGCAAGAAGCCGCCTGAATGGGACGAGCAATGAGACTGAAAGTGAGTGGTGAATTGTTTGCAAGTGTAGCCTGTTAACCATGACACGAGCCGAGGTAAAATTTGTTTCGGAGATGATAGTTTCGCTGAACGGACGTCTAGCTTATGGGGCCAGAACGCTTCCGCTACGCGTGTCTGCTGTGAGACGGCCACTTAATAGATGAAGTAGTTTACTAAGGTTTTGTTGCTTAAATGCGGCACAAGAGCGTAGGAATGGGGCACCGAATGAAAGTAATAGACACTGGTGAAAGTTTTTTAGTTGACCTTGTTAAAAGGTAGAGCAGCAGACTTGAATAAATTGCTAGATTTTCTGAGAGTGTTTATAAAAGAATTTGTTTGTGGCCAGTTGAGTGATGCCTTCTTTGATTATTGACGGGAAATCTACGATTGTCGTGTGAAGAATGTTATTTAAAGTTTCTTTTAGAAAAAATAAATGACTGAATAATTAAAATGAAATGAAAAGAAATATAATAAAATGAAAAGAAAAATAAATAGATAAAAATAAAATAAAATGATATAAATCGAGAGAGAGAGAGAGAGAGAAATTAAAAAAATACATTTTAGCAGAGCGTAGTTTCGATCTACGGACCTCTGGGTTATGGGCCCAGCACGCTTCCACTGCGCCACTCTGCTTTTCCACGACATACACCAGAAATTAACTAGATTCTCTAATAGAATTTATAAAAATTTCTCCGTCACGGCTCGCATGATTATGGATTATGGATCTGGCACTGTGATCTGAAAAATAGAATCTATTAACGGTTTTTTTGTTTTTTTTTTACTATGAATAAATAAATGGCAATAAATCAATGGAAATAAAGGAAAATAAATCAATAAAAAAAACTGAAAGAGAAGAAAATAAAATGAAAAAGTAGATAGAAAAAGAAACACAAATAAAGGATAAAATGAAAAACCTAGATTAATTTGTTAGCAGTTGGTAGTTTCGATCTATAGAACATCTATATTATGACGCCAGTAGGCTTTATGGGCGCCACCCTGCTTATGGTGTCCAGCGAAATCTACATTATCTAGCTTGTATGATAGGATTTTTGAGAATTTCTCCGTCGACACCTCAGTGACGCCTTCTTTGCTCATTGATGGATAATGTACGATTGTGTTGTGAAAAATTTCTTGAAAGTTTCTTTTGTTAAAAATAGCTAAATGAATATTGAAATGAAATAAAATGAAAAATCAAAGAGAAAGGGAGAAAAGTTGTAATTTATTAAGCTTATTGCTTAGATGTGGCAAGAAGCCGCCTGAATGGGACGAGCAATGAGACTGAAAGTGAGTGGTAAATTGTTTGCAAGTGTAGCCTGTTAACCATGACACGAGCCGAGGTAAAATTTGTTTCGGAGATGATAGTTTCGCTGAACGGACGTCTAGCTTATGGGGCCAGAACGCTTCCGCTACGCGTGTCTGCTGTGAGACGGCCACTTAATAGAAAGTAGTTTACTAAGGTTTTGTTGCTTAAATGCGGCACAAGAGCGTAGGAATGGGGCACCGAATGAAAGTAATAGACACTGGTGAAAGTTTTTTCGTTGACCTTGTTAAAAGGTAGAGCAGCAGACTTGAATAAATTGCTAGATTTTCTGAGAGTGTTTATAAAAGAATTTGTTTGTGGCCAGTTGAGTGATGCCTTCTTTGATTATTGACGGGAAATCTACGATTGTCGTGTGAAGAATGTTATTTAAAGTTTCTTTTAGAAAAAATAAATGACTGAATAATTAAAATGAAATGAAAAGAAATATAATAAAATGAAAAGAAAAATAAATAGATAAAAATAAAATAAAATGATATAAATCGAGAGAGAGAGAGAGAGAGAAATTTAAAAAATACATTTTAGCAGAGCGTAGTTTCGATCTACGGACCTCTGGGTTATGGGCCCAGCACGCTTCCACTGCGCCACTCTGCTTTTCCACGACAGACACCAGAAATTAACTAGATTCTCTAATAGAATTTATAAAAATTTCTCCGTCACGGCTCGCATGATTATGGATTATGGATCTGGCACTGTGATCTGAAAAATAGAATCTATTAACGGTTTTTTTGTTTTTTTTTTACTATGAATAAATAAATGGCAATAAATCAATGGAAATAAAGGAAAATAAATCAATAAAAAACACTGAAAGAGAAGAAAATAAAATGAAAAAGTAGATAGAAAAAGAAACACAAATAAAGGATAAAATGAAAAACCTAGATTAATTTGTTAGCAGTTGGTAGTTTCGATCTTTAGAACATCTATATTATGAAGCCAGTAGGCTTTATGGGCGCCACCCTGCTTATGGTGTCCAGCGAAATCTACATTATCTAGCTTGTATGATAGGATTTTTGAGAATTTCTCCGTCGACACCTCAGTGACGCCTTCTTTGCTCATTGATGGATAATGTACGATTGTGTTGTGAAAAATTTCTTGAAAGTTTCTTTTGTTAAAAATAGCTAAATGAATATTGAAATGAAATAAAATGAAAAATCAAAGAGAAAGGGAGAAAAGTTGTAATTTATTAAGCTTATTGCTTAGATGTGGCAAGAAGCCGCCTGAATGGGACGAGCAATGAGACTGAAAGTGAGTGGTGAATTGTTTGCAAGTGTAGCCTGTTAACCATGACACGAGCCGAGGTAAAATTTGTTTCGGAGATGATAGTTTCGCTGAACGGACGTCTAGCTTATGGGGCCAGAACGCTTCCGCTACGCGTGTCTGCTGTGAGACGGCCACTTAATAGATGAAGTAGTTTACTAAGGTTTTGTTGCTTAAATGCGGCACAAGAGCGTAGGAATGGGGCACCGAATGAAAGTAATAGATAGACACTGGTGAAAGTTTTTTAGTTGACCTTGTTAAAAGGGAGAGCAGCAGACTTGAATAAATTGCTAGATTTTCTGAGAGTGTTTATAAAAGAATTTGTTTGTGGCCAGTTGAGTGATGCCTTCTTTGATTATTGACGGGAAATCTACGATTGTCGTGTGAAGAATGTTATTTAAAGTTTCTTTTAGAAAAAATAAATGACTGAATAATTAAAATGAAATGAAAAGAAATATAATAAAATGAAAAGAAAAATAAATAGATAAAAATAAAATAAAATGATATAAATCGAGAGAGAGAGAGAGAGAGAAATTAAAAAAATACATTTTAGCAGAGCGTAGTTTCGATCTACGGACCTCTGGGTTATGGGCCCAGCACGCTTCCACTGCGCCACTCTGCTTTTCCACGACAGACACCAGAAATTAACTAGATTCTCTAATAGAATTTATAAAAATTTCTCCGTCACGGCTCGCATGATTATGGATTATGGATCTGGCACTGTGATCTGAAAAATAGAATCTATTAACGGTTTTTTTGTTTTTTTTTTACTATAAATAAATAAATGGCAATAAATCAATGGAAATAAAGGAAAATAAATCAATAAAAAACACTGAAAGAGAAGAAAATAAAATGAAAAAGTAGATAGAAAAAGAAACACTAATAAAGGATAAAATGAAAAACCTAGAGTAATTTGTTAGCAGTTGGTAGTTTCGATCTATAGAACATCTATATTATGAAGCCAGTAGGCTTTATGGGCGCCACCCTGCTTATGGTGTCCAGCGAAATCTACATTATCTAGCTTGTATGATAGGATTTTTGAGAATTTCTCCGTCGACACCTCAGTGACGCCTTCTTTGCTCATTGATGGATAATGTACGATTGTGTTGTGAAAAATTTCTTGAAAGTTTCTTTTGTTAAAAATAGCTAAATGAATATTGAAATGAAATAAAATGAAAAATCAAAGAGAAAGGGAGAAAAGTTGTAATTTATTAAGCTTATTGCTTAGATGTGGCAAGAAGCCGCCTGAATGGGACGAGCAATGAGACTGAAAGTGAGTGGTGAATTGTTTGCAATTGTAGCCTGTTAACCATGACACGAGCCGAAGTAAAATTTGTTTCGGAGATGATAGTTTCGCTGAACGGACGTCTAGCTTATGGGGCCAGAACGCTTCCGCTACGCGTGTCTGCTGTGAGACGGCCACTTAATAGAAAGTAGTTTACTAAGGTTTTGTTGCTTAAATGCGGCACAAGAGCGTAGGAATGGGGCACCGAATGAAAGTAATAGACACTGGTGAAAGTTTTTTAGTTGACCTTGTTAAAAGGTAGAGCAGCAGACTTGAATAAATTGCTAGATTTTCTGAGAGTGTTTATAAAAGAATTTGTTTGTGGCCAGTTGAGTGATGCCTTCTTTGATTATTGACGGGAAATCTACGATTGTCGTGTGAAGAATGTTATTTAAAGTTTCTTTTAGAAAAAATAAATGACTGAATAATTAAAATGAAATGAAAAGAAATATAATAAAATGAAAAGAAAAATAAATAGATAAAAATAAAATAAAATGATATAAATCGAGAGAGGGAGAGAGAGAAATTAAAAAAATACATTTTAGCAGAGCGTAGTTTCGATCTACGGACCTCTGGTTTATGGGCCCAGCACGCTTCCACTTCGCCACTCTGCTTTTTCACGACTGACACCAGAAATTAACTAGATTCTCTAATAGAATTTATAAAAATTTCTCCGTCACGGCTCGCATGATTATGGATTATGGATCTGGCACTGTGATCTGAAAAATAGAATCTATTAACGGTTTTTTTTTTTTTTTACTATAAATAAATAAATGGCAATAAATCAATGGAAATAAAGGAAAATAAATAAAAAAAAACACTGAAAAAGAAGAAAATAAAATGAAAAAGTAGATAGAAAAAGAAACACAAATAAAGGATAAAATGAAAAACCTAGAGTAATTTGTTAGCAGTTGGTAGTTTCGATCTTTAGAACATCTATATTATGAAGCCAGTAGGCTTTATGGGCGCCACCCTGCTTATGGTGTCCAGCGAAATCTACATTATCTAGCTTGTATGATAGGATTTTTGAGAATTTCTCCGTCGACACCTCAGTGACGCCTTCTTTGCTCATTGATGGATAATGTACGATTGTGTTGTGAAAAATTTCTTGAAAGTTTCTTTTGTTAAAAATAGCTAAATGAATATTGAAATGAAATAAAATGAAAAATCAAAGAGAAAGGGAGAAAAGTTGTAATTTATTTAGCTTATTGCTTAGATGTGGCAAGAAGCCGCCTGAATGGGACGAGCAATGAGACTGAAAGTGAGTGGTGAATTTTTGCAAGTGTAGCCTGTTAACCATGACACGAGCCGAAGTAAAATTTGTTTCGGAGATGATAGTTTCGCTGAACGGACGTCTAGCTTATGGGGCCAGAACGCTTCCGCTACGCGTGTCTGCTGTGAGTCGGCCACTTAATAGATGAAGTAGTTTACTAAGGTTTTGTTGCTTAAATGCGGCACAAGAGCGTAGGAATGGGGCACCGAATGAAAGTAATCGACACTGGTGGAAGTTTTTTAGTTAACCTTGTTAAAAGGTAGAGCAGCAGACTTGAATAAATTTGCTAGATTTTCTGAGAGTGTTTATAAAAGAATTTGCTTGTGGCCAGTTGAGTGATGCCTTCTTTGATGATTGACGGGAAATCTACGATTGTCGTGTGAAGAATGTTATTTAAAGTTTCTTTTAGAAAAAATAAATGACTGAATAATTAAAATGAAATGAAAAGAAATATAATAAAATGAAAAGAAAAATAAATAGATAAAAATAAAATAAAATGATATAAATCGAGAGAGAGAGAGAGAGAAAATAAAAAAATACATTTTAGCAGAGCGTAGTTTCGATCTACGGACCTCTGGGTTATAGGCCCAGCACGCCTCCACTGCGCCACTTTGCTTTTCCACGACAGACACCAGAAATTAACTAGATTCTCTAATAGAATTTATAAAGATTTCTCCGTCACGGCTTGCATGATTATGGATTATGGATCTGGCACTGTGATCTGAAAAATAGAATCTATTAACGGTTTTTTTGTTTTTTTTTACTATAAATAAATAAATGGCAATAAATCAATGGAAATAAAGGAAAATAAATCAATAAAAAACACTGAAAAAGAAGAAAATAAAATGAAAAAGTAGATAGAAAAAGAAACACAAATAAAGGATAAAATGAAAAACCTAGAGTAATTTGTTAGCAGTTGGTAGTTTCGATCTATAGAACATCTATATTATGAAGCCAGTAGGCTTTATGGGCGCCACCCTGCTTATGGTGTCCAGCGAAATCTACATTATCTAGCTTGTATGATAGGATTTTTGAGAATTTCTCCGTCGACACCTCAGTGACGCCTTCTTTGCTCATTGATGGATAATGTACGATTGTGTTGTGAAAAATTTCTTGAAAGTTTCTTTTGTTAAAAATAGCTAAATGAATATTGAAATGAAATAAAATGAAAAATCAAAGAGAAAGGGAGAAAAGTTGTAATTTATTAAGCTTATTGCTTAGATGTGGCAAGAAGCCGCCTGAATGGGACGAGCAATGAGACTGAAAGTGAGTGGTGAATTGTTTGCAAGTGTAGCCTGTTAACCATGACACGAGCCGAAGTAAAATTTGTTTCGGAGATGATAGTTTCGCTGAACGGACGTCTAGCTTATGGGGCCAGAACGCTTCCGCTACGCGTGTCTGCTGTGAGACGGCCACTTAATAGATGAAGTAGTTTACTAAGGTTTTGTTGCTTAAATGCGGCACAAGAGCGTAGGAATGGGGCACCGAATGAAAGTAATAGACACTGGTGAAAGTTTTTTAGTTGACCTTGTTAAAAGGCAGAGCAGCAGACTTGAATAAATTGCTAGATTTTCTGAGAGTGTTTATAAAAGAATTTGTTTGTGGCCAGTTGAGTGATGCCTTCTTTGATTATTGACGGAAAATCTACGATTGTCGTGTGAAGAATGTTATTTAAATTTTCTTTTAGAAAAAATAAATGACTGAATAATTAAAATGTAATGAAAAGAAATATAGTAAAATGAAAAGAAAAATAAATAGATAAAAAGAAAATAAATTGATATAAATCGAGTGAGAGAGAAATTAGGAAACCTAGAGTCATTTTTTATTTGTAGGTACTTTCGATCCATAAAACATCTATATTATGAAGTCAGTATTCTTTATGGGTGCCAGTTTTCTGATGGTGTCCAGCGAACTCTACATTATATAGCTTGTATGATAGGAACCGGTGTTTTTTACTATACATAAGTAAATGGCGAGAAGAAAATGGCAACAAGTCATTGGAATTAATGGAAAAGAAGTCAATAAAAAACACTGAATCAGAAGAAAATAGAATAAAAAATATATAGAAATAGATAAACTAATAAAATATAAAATGCAAAACCTAGAGTAATTTTTTGCAGTTGGTAGTTTCGGTGTATATGTTATGTTTTGACTTTTTGACCCTGCCAAAAATTTCATTCAAGGTGATTCACCGGAAGGATTTGACACATTCTAATGGCAGTTATGAGAGGTAATTGCGTGGGTGGAAATTGGCTAATGAAATGGGACGAAGTAATAAAAAATCCTATTATACTCTCATAGACTGACGCACCAGAAGAGAGTGACTTCTGAACTGCATTGCAGTTATTTCCGCTCGGTGACGATCACACAGTCCATTCCAAAGATAGCGAAAGTGACACACCCCGATCGCTAGATATCGGAAGAAATTGTGACGGCGTGGAGGCGTGTCCATATCATTGCGTGGGAGTTTGAAGGTAATATAAGGCCGACGAATTGAACAGAAGTATTCAGTTGAGTTCGAGTTCCAGTTGTTGAGAGATGTGATAGGGAAAGCCACACCCGGCCGAAGGGACTCCAGGGCTCCGGTTGAGCAGCATTGGAGAACGAGAAAGACACAACGCTGGCAGCAATCACTTCGGGGTGAAAATATTTCAGTTATGTTCGGTGTCCACCTCCCTCTCACACGCAAACCTTGAACAACACTTTCGAACCCTTGCAATAAAGTCAGAGGTATATATTTTTATAAAGAAGTCTTCCTGCGTCTTTATCATTGCGTCGGTATGTATCTAGTATATATATATGTATATTTCTGCATGAATCAGCAGATGACAATACAACATATAGAACATTTATATTATGAAGCCAGTACGCTTTATGGGCGCCACTCTGCTTATGGTGTCCAGCGAACTCTACATTATCTAGCCTGTATGATAGGAATTTTAAGAATTTCTCCGTCGACACTTCAGTGACGCCTTCTTTGCTCATTGATGGATAATGTACAATTGTCGTGTGAAAAATTTCTTGAAAGTTTCATTTCGCTTGTGAGTTAGTTCGGAATGTATTAGTACATCAGGAGGGTTTTCTGTACATAACAGGTGTATTAATTACATTATCTCATAGTGTTTAACATTTTTCTGTCGTCCTTTGATTCACGGCTCCGATGATTATTGATGGATAATCTCTCGTTCTCACCCGAAAAACTCATTTAAATTTTTTTTTACAATAATCTGAAAAATAAATATTTACGATAAAAATTAAATAACATGAAATAGGAGTCTAGGAGAGCGTAGTTTTTATCTGCGGATCACTGGTTCTTGTATTGTGGACGTTTCTAATACTTCACTTTGTTGTTTGTTGAACCATGCTTTACATTAACTATATTTTCTTATTGTTTTTATCACAATTTATCAGTCGCCTCTTTAGTCGCACCTCCATTTATTATTGAAGGGCGATCAACCACCGTCATCTGACTAGAATATTCTGGACGAAGACCGAATAATTATGATAGAAAAATACTTTTCCAGAGCGTGGTTTCTATCTAAGGACCTTAGTTTTATTGGACTATTATGTTTCCAATTCGATCCCCAGCTACCTGGCTTTAATTTGAAAAAATCCACTCGACTTTTTTTATAAGACAACAAACACTCTCAACTGCAAATATGTTTTTGTTTGATAAAGATTTCTGAGAAATAGTTTCTTTTTCGCCCATCTTTTGAGGCATTCGTAGATTACGCTTCCTATCATAGGCCTCCAGGGAAACTGTTACTTTTGCATTTGCTTATTTTATTTTTTCATGTTATTGTCTTTTTAATTTTCATTCAACTCCCGCAACTTTCAAAACCTGTAACAGCTCTTGTGAATCTGATGTTAGCCATTGTAGCAGACGCATGAATTGTCTGTCATAGAGAACATTTTTCAACAGACGACAAAGATTCTGATAAATGTTGTTGTTTGAATATCTTAAATCATTTTTTCAACCAAGAAAATTGGACTTAAACGTTTAGAAGAAGATGTCTGCTTTGTTTTTTTCTTTCTTTCAAAATGCGTTAAAAATTTGATCATTTTGATAATCATTTCCAATAAAGCTTTTAAATATCCCAATAAAGAGAGAAAAAAATTCAATTTCAGATATTAGTCAGGGAACCTAAAATAATTTATTCTTAAAGAAGTCTCAATCTGCTTCACACACACACACACACACACACACACACACACACACACACAAACAAACACACACACACACACACATACGTGTCTAACTAATAAGTATGAGTAAATATAAGTTTCAATAAAAAATTCAGTGTATTAATCTATTGAGTTTAATGTTACAAGTCATGGATATGAGTTTATTGTGTTTCACGCGGTATAAATCCCCACATCAGTATCATCTCTAAGCTTTAGTTGATAATAACACTGGTTTACAAAAATAAATTTTTGTCTGAGGAAAGAATGGGGAGAGGTGCTTTTTGTTATTTACTCCTTTAGAGTTTTTCACATCAGCGCAAGTTGATGGTCTTCCACTGGAATTTGAGTGACAGCAAGTCTCCTCAAGCTTCCTGGACTCTTCTCAGTATTCTGTCCGTTCTCAATAATGCTGTCGTTTGGATAGTCTCCACTTGTCCGCCAACTTCCAAGTCCCCCAGGCCCTTTAACAATCCTTTAGTTACTGTACCAAAAGCATCAATTACAATTGGTATAATTGTCACCTGAATGTTCCACAGTTTTTTCAATTCCCAAGAAAGGTCGAGGTACTTATCCTTCTTTTCACATTCTTTCTGTTTTATTCTATAGTCATCCGGGAAAGCGAATTTTGCAATTTCTATTTTTTTTTGTTGATTATTACACTGGTTTACAAAAATAAATTTTTGGTCTGAGGCAAGAATGGGGATAGGTGCTTTTTGTTAATTTGGGTGTGCTGAATTCAAAGTTATAAATAGTTTTGCTCTATCACCTCTAGATTTCTGGCTTTTAAATAGTCTCATTTTAGTATAAACAGAGAATATATGTACATATTTCAAGAGTTGCAGCAGCTTATAACAGATAAAACAGGATAGATAAAGAACACTGATTGAATCAGTATACTTGGATGACACAATTACACAATTCATAGTACCACAGACAGTCAAAAGTGTGTTTTCTTAGAACATCTGGTGTATTTTGCCTCCGGGATGTCACTCAAGAGCATCCAGCAAAAGTCTCCCGTCATGCCGGGGTTCCATTTGCCTTGATAGTTGCTCGCCATCTTTGTAATGTCTTGGTGGAATCTTTCTCTATGCTCATCACTCACTATGCCAAAGTTTGGTGGGAAGAAGTTGAGGTGGAAATGGAGAAAATGAATCTTAAGTGACATTCACCACCCCATATCCTCGTAAGACTTTAGCAACTTCTCAATACAGGCTTGGTAATCTGGTACGCGTGTGTTAGCAAGGAAGCCATTAGAGACTGACTTGAATGCTTCCCATGCTCTCAGTTCCTTTAAGTTAAGAAGCTCCTCAAAATCAGTATCCTTCAGCACTTCTCGGATCTGAGGTCCGACAAAGATGCCCTCTTTGAGCTTAGCAGCACTAAGACCTGGGAACACAGTAGACAAGTGTTGGAAGGCAGCAGCATTTTTGTGCAACGCCTTCACAAAATTCTTCATCAAACCAAGCTTGATGTGAAGAGGAGGAAGAAGCACCTTATTCATGTCCACCAGAGGATTCTCCTTGAGGCTGTGTTCGCCAGGAACAAAAGTGCTTCTAGACCCCCAGACTTTCTGCTTGTAATGCTGGGATACAGCTCGACTATCCCAGAGACAGAGAAAACAACAGTACTTTGTGAAGCCCGCTTGTATACTCATAAGAAGACCAATGACCTTATTTGTTCCGATTCCTGAAACTGGTGATCCTTACATCTTCCTGGACTAGGATCCACGGTTTAAGCCGAGAAGCCAAGAGTTCTGACTGCTGTTTTGACAGATACAAATCACGAGCAAGATCATTCAGGTCTTCTTGCGTGATCCAGTGTGGCTCATTGCCACTTGTTCCTGAATATGTAGACTCAATATTTTCCAAAGATATTAACTCGGCAGAATCCTCTCTTGAAGGCGTTTCTTCATCTGATGAGGAAAGAAGATCCTTATTTACTGGAGGTGTGGGTACAAGAAGATCATCTGAATGAGGAACGGGTCTCATAGCAGATTGAAGGTTGGGATATTTGATCTTTTTCCTAGAAGATGCATTGAAACTAGTTATATTAGTTAAATAAAAATAACAATCATCTGCGTGGTTTCGCGGCTCTCTCCAAACCATCGGGACTGCAAAGTTAAAAGCCGCTTTCTTGCCATTAAACAATGCAGTTAGTCAATTGTAGCAGGGTTTACAACAGATGTGTGGAGCCCAAGACTTGTCCTGATCACCAATTTTACAGTCAAAATAGTGAAAGTAGGCGGTTCTGAGGAGGGAAGTGATGGTTCGACGCTCTGCAACTGTTGTAAAGTTCCCACACACGTAGCAGAAAGAATTGGCCTTGTTGAGGCATCCTCGACATTTTGACGTGCTTGAAGCCATTGGAGAATCTGAAAATATAACAAAGTAAAACTAAATGTGCATTTGAAAATGTAATACTAATATTTAGTAACCCAAAAGATGTGTAACACGATAGTTGAGGGACACCAACCTCCTGCGCCGCCTGCGAGACAACCTCTCTCAATGACTGCCAGAGTGTGGATTGAGACCCGTTGCCTTAACTGTCAAAATACGTCTTGATATATATATATATATATATATATATATATATATATATATATATATATATATAATGCAATGCTATCACTTACATTTAGTGCATAATAACTAAAAAATAAGCCATCAGTCTCACAATATGAGAATTAACCCTGAATTCATACATCCGTTCAAACGGCCGCCAAGATCTCAATTCAAATATATATATATATATATATATATATATATATATATATATATATATATATATATATATATTTGAATATATATATTTGAATATATATATATATATATATATATATATATATATATATATATATATATATATATATATATATATATATATTTGAATTGAGATCATGGCGGCCGTTTGAAGGGATGTATGTAAACAATAGTAATTGTGATTCATAACCGTTTTAAAAATGTACTTCGTTGCTAATATCTCCTCGTAGCTAAATGGTTAGAAGCTTTGGCTTGGTGTTTCAGTCAACTGGGTTTCGATCCCAGCTACGGGGAGATACTGTCTAGCCACACTGATGAGTTCTGATAGAACGAAATAGATCTGTTTGTGGATCACTATATATAAGTATATATATAATGTAATTCTATCACTTAACATTTAGTGCATAATAACTAAAAAATAAGCCATCAGTCTCACAATATTTGAATTAACCCTGAATTCATATACGCCTTTTTGTACCGTATATGCACAAAATGCACACTATGCATATCTAAAAAAAAAAAAAAAAAATAGAGCGGATTAGTAAAGACGGATTTCAAATTTGAATTCAGCACCCTCAAATTAGGTAAAAACGGGTATTTTTGTGCTTGCCTCAATTTCTTTGTAAACCAGTGTAATTTATCAGTTAATGGACTTCGTTATTTTTGCAAACCTTAAAAGTGTAATTGGAGGAAAGCGAAATGGTACATCAATTCTTGTCAGAGAACTAAAAAAAAAGCAAAACAAAAAATGAATAAACAAACAAAAATAACAAAACAAAACAAAACAAAAGACAGTATACAAATTAAGGAATATGAAGGTGACAGTGATAATGGAAATAGTTGGAGCTCTTGGAACAATCTCAAAGAGCCTGGAAAAGAAAATGGGGAATTTGAAGATCTTTGGAAGGATTGGTGCTGTTCACACCATGGTACTGTTGCAATCGACTAAACTACTGAAAAAAAATTAGAAATTTGTGACTTCATTTGCACGACAGTCAATGTCCATCAGTTCGTACTGGCGTGCAAGAATAATTATTCGGAAAACAAAATGCAATTAATCTTATAATATTTAATTTACAGTATATATATATATATATATATATATATATTATATATATATATATATATATATACTTAAACGGAATTATTCAATCTAAGTGCTCAATGTAAAGTTTATAATAGATGTAAAGATATATAAATAAGCTTGTACAGAGCAAAATATCATTGATATATTAATTTTCTTGTTTCTCAGTTATATATATATATATATATATATATATATATATATATATATATTATGGAGAAACAAGAAAATTAATTAGTATATTCCATTGTAAATTTATTTCTCCCGTTTGCTGAGATCGTCTGAAATTCCATTTGAATATCCCGGCAAACGGGGGAAACAAATTTATAATGGAATATACTTATGGACTTTCTAGTTTGTCAATTATATATATATATATATATATATATATATATATATATATATATATATATAAAGACAAACAAGGCAGACTGTCCCCTTGTTAAAAAAACAACATCTACTATTGAAAGATATTTTACGGAGAGGAGATATTATAGTCTTTATTTAGCGAATCCAGTCACATGGTCAGTTTTGATTGCGTCCAAAATTCTCTAAAAAACTTTGTTTCTCTAGAGATACAATTGGTGTTAAAAACATTTTGAATGACTGAGATTGTAATATTACGGAAGCGTTGTTGGTGGCCTCTCAACACACTAGCAGCTATTTGGGGAAAGTAAGAAGGGAGGAGTAATTCTATAAGTTCTTTGTTGAACATTCAATGGTAGGAGAATTTGAAACATTCCGTTAAATGAAGCCCGAAATTGGCGAAAGGGTGTGTCACGAAGTTTCATATTGGCCACCGCTCATTGTCGCCATTTTATTCTACCCAGAATACAATATGAGAGTAGACAGGCGTCTGCGTAAATATTATGTGATAATATTACCTATCACTCCACTTTCCTAATATATATATATATATATATATATATATATATATAAGTTTATGTGTGTATAAAAGGTATTGAAACTAAAGCTGTATTCATCAAAACAGAGATGAATGAAACGTCCGTTTTCTTCATAGACTCATAGCCATTCCACATACTTATTCCAGTGAGTTTTCGTTTGGTCGAAGCAAATCTGTAATTCCTTTTTGGATACGGAGTGAAGATGTGCTTTAAATTTCTTTCTCTTGAGATGAATACTCAAATTAAGAAAGAAGAAAAAGTCACACTGAACAAGGTCTGGTGAGGATAGAGATTGTTGCACTTGCACAATTCTGTGTTTTTCCCCAAACTGCTTTGATAAAATGAGTAGAATACATAAGTTCTTTGTCATGAGGAATCTGTCACTGAATTGCGAATAACATGTCTGGTTGGTAATGATGTTCAGCCCCACAGAGACAGTACGAGACTTGCAAGTAGAGAGGAACATATCCATAATTTTGTGAAAAAAGTCTGTGAGGAGAATTTTGGTCTTGTTTTGAACTCAGTAAGCGTTCTTTGCCCTTAGGAATTGCAGAGACTTTTAGACAGATGACCGAGACTTTTAATTTTTTGGTTATACCATTTAGTGGTACTGGGATAATTATTTTGCCTTCAAATTTTGCTTTGTCTCCTGTTACCGTTCGCACCGTTATTGTCATCTTTATTATTGGCCTATTTAATTTTCTCCAAGATTGTAAGTTTATTATTGATAGATCAGAGCCAGAGTCTAACTGAAATCTTACCGACTTATTTAGTACTTTGACTGTTATGTATTTACGAACGACTTTGTCTGACTTATCCTCGCTTTTTGTATGTCTGACTCTGTTTTTAATTATTTTTCTGTTTCTACACTGTGAGCCCTTATGTCCGAATTTATCGCAGTTTTGACATTTTTTTGTATGATAGGGACAGTCCTTGGCCCAGTGTACTTTTCCACAGTGGTAGCAAGCGCTGGGTGTTTTTTTTTTGGTTGTCACTAGTCTGCCTGTATTGAAATTTTGGGTAATCATATTTTTTCTCTCTTTTACCGGAGAGTATGATTGGGATCTATGCTTGACTTTCTTTAAGTAAGCAACACCAGACTCCTAGATGTTTTTTGAGTCTTTTCTGACACTCACTATCCTCTGACAGTCTTCAGCCAGTTTTTGAAGTGTGAGATCGGGTTCGTTCTCTAATTTCGACAGAACTCTGCGTTTGATTCCCGCGTCTTTTTCCGACACTAGGCCTTGTGCGAATATCAGACATATGAAGTTATCCGCTGATAATTCACCTAGTTTAAAATCGTCGCAGTTTTTATTGACGACCGAGACAAACCCTAAATAATCATCACTGTCCCTTTTTGTTAAGTTGAGACATTTCCATCTTTTGTGAAATAGAGACGTTTTGGAGCTGAATAATTCTGACAGTTTCTAAAAAGCTAAGTTCGCAAGTTTTTTTTGCTAAGATATAATCTACAAACTTTTGTTCCACAGTTCCTAGCTTTCGTAGAAGTAGCCGGACTTTTTTGCATCAGTCCAATCGACACAGTCGGTAATATAGAGATTTTCATATCTTCTGTAATATGCCTCAAAGGTCTTATCCTCATCTGGTACGTAGGAAAATGTTTCGAGTGCGTTCCATACTGCATTTTGAGTGAAAATAGTAGTAATATCTGTAGGCTGGTTATTACTTAGACTTTTAAAAAGTGCTTCTTGTTGTTTTTGTAATTCAAGGAAGAACCGTTGTTGTTTTTTCTCGTTTTTTAATATTCTTTTTCCGTTTTATTTCTGAATTTGTTGTTGTTTTTCCTCGTTTTTTAAGATTCTTTCTTCGTTTTCTTTCGGAAGTTGAAGGAGTTTTTTCTCATTTTTTTGTTGAGACTCCATTTGGAACTTCATCATTTGTGCAAACATTTCTTTAAGGTCTTCCATTATTTTTAGACTTAAAAAAAATTTCTATTCAAAAAAATCTTTTTTTTTTCTGGAGGCTGAGGCTTTTTTTCTTCAGTAAATATCCCCAGAAACCAAAAATAATTACTGTGAGTGTGTATGTGTTTTGTACAACGCAAACTGTAAGCGGCGAATCAAATTTTTCTCTCTAAACTGGGAAGAAAGAAAAATATGAAAATCACTTTTTGATTACGTTACAATCTTACAGATTTTCTTTTAAACATCCACTATCCGACACACTCCGTCTTTTGTACAATTTGATACCTTGTACTTGTTTAACAAAAATCTTGTTCGGTTCGATGTATGCTGGAACTTTGTCGTAGATTCTTTAACAACTCATAGTTGGGTATCTCTTTGTTGTTGCGATGTATCTTCGCCAGTATGTTATGCGATTAACCCCTTTTGCTTGTTGGGGAGTCCCTTTTTCCGTTAGAGTTCCTCGTCGCCAGTATGTTGTGGCCCTGGAAAGGATCACTAATGAAAACACAAACATGGATATTACACAAGAAAGATAGAGTTACATAGAAAAGGTACTATTTGGATAACACCGATATTGATTTGCGGTGTTTGATGTCTGCCCCACCCAACGGGCATGTGTGCCACAAGGCCTTTTTTTGGTGGGTCCGGGCGCAGGGCCGGAGTCCAAACGCATCCGGCATTTCCAAAAAATGCCTACGGCCCCGTCGGCATTTTCCTTATTAGGGACGCCTCAGGCGCCGGGCAATAACCCTCCGAAGGGGATAAAAGCTTGGGGGAAGGCCCCCTGAGGCCAAAGGAAATCTCCAGGTACCGAGACACACTCGGCCAGATCCGTGCCGCAGATAAAACGGCCGGCAACTGGAGAGGTGCAGACCGATATTGATCTGCCCCTTGGCAGCGAAATATCTCCGTACTAATAACGATGAGAAGAGTCCATTATAGTGAGATGGGTAAGGCTCCCACAACAAAATGCTTGATATTTGCTCAAGGTCTTGTCTCTGCAAAAAATTCGAAGATAAGACGGAGAGTACTGTCAAAGTTAAAAAGTTAACCAGGGCTCATATTACAGAAACTGGCCGAAGACTGTCAACGCGCAGTTAGCGTCAAAAACGACTCCAAAAACATCGAGGAATCGGGAGTACCGTATGTCAGATGGACAAGCTACAAGCCAAAAAATTACACCCCTTGGAAAAGCAGTGGAAACAAAAAGTGCGACCAGACACAAGCAAAGAATCGGCGACCAATCCAAAAACCGAAATTACCCACATGTCCATGCAGTTGTTGCGGTGGTCAAAAAATTGTTTCTACAAGAACAAAACTTGCAACGAGTGTGGTAAAATTGGCCACAAAGCAACATGCTGTAGGAACAAAGGAAATAAAAACCGAGTCAGACAAGCAAGATCGAATATTAAAAGACAAAGAAATCGACGAAAGTATGTAACAGTCCACATTTTGGATAAAAAAAAGTGGACCTACAATTAGATTCAGGTTCGGACATATCAATCAATAATCTGCAAACATGGAAAAAAAACCCAAAAAACCCCCAGAAAAACAACGATGAGAAAAACAAACAAAACTGCCCGTGCGGTAACTGGTGACAAAATGAAGTTCGAGGGTGAACTAACACTACCTCTAACCCTGAATGGTACCCCTAAAAAAGTAAAAGTTTTCGTTCACAAACAGTCCGAAAATTTATTTGGAACTGATTGGATGAAACGTTTCAAACTATGGGACCAACCAATCAACAATTTCTGCCACTAGATAGAAAACCCAACTACAGAGGCGCAAGAATTAAAAGACGATCTAAAAGCAAGATTTCCTGAATTTTTTTCGGCGGGACTCGGGAAATGCACTAAAGCAATAGCCAGATTCGAACTAAAAGAAAATGCTCTGCCCGTCTTCAAAAAGAAAAGAAATATGCCATTCGCGGCAGTCGAAAAAATTGATGAAGAGCTGGATCGACTGAAAAGACCGGCATACTGTCCAAAGTAAGCTCTAGTGAATGGGCTGCGCCCACTGTATACGTCAGGAAGAAGTCTATTCAAATTCGCGTCTGTGCAGATTTTCTACGGGCCTTAACGCAGCTTTGAAAGATTACCACTATCCCCTTCCGACACCGGAGGTGGTATTTAACAAACTGAATGGTGGTGTAGTATTTTCCAAAGTGGACTTGAGCGATGCCTATCTTCAGATCCCTGTCGAGGTGGAGTGTTCAAAACTCCAGTGTATCAACACCCACAGGGGCATTTATAAGTTTGAAAGGTTAGCTTTTGGGATCAAGGTCGCACCTGCGATCTTTCAGCAGGTCATGGATACCATGCTGGGCGGTCTTAATTTTGCATGTGTCTACCTGGCTGACATTGTGATTGCTAGCAAATCTACCGAAGAACATCGCAGACTAATACGCGAGGTTTTCGAAAGAATACACAATTTTGGGTTCAGAATAAAAGAAACGAAATGTGAATTCCTCATGAATGAGATAAGGTACCTCGGACATATAATCGACAAAAATGGAAGACGTCTGGATCCAGAGAAGGCAGAAGCTATAAAAAACATGCCCCCAAGAAATGTCACCGAACTCCAAAGCTTTCTGGGATTAACTAATTTTTGTCAGGTGTTCATCAAACATATGCACGAATTGTGCGCCTCTCCTAAACGACTTATTGAAGAAGGATAAAAAGTGGAAATGGACACCTGAGTGCCAGACAGCATTTGAGAAGATAAAAACCACTTTCATTTCGGAACTATTCTTGACTCATTTTGACCCTAAATTAAATATTATTGTTGCTTCCGATGCAAGTTCGTATTGTATCGGCGCATGCATACTACATTTGATGCTTGATGGATCAAAAAAACCCATTGCGCATGCGTCTAGAACTTTACTGTCAGCTGAAAAAGCGTACAGCCAGATCGAAAAAGAAGCTCTCAGCATAATCTTTGCAGTAACAAAATTTCACAGGTATTTGCATGGAAGGTTTTTCAACCTACAAACTAACCATAAGCTAACGATATTCGGCTCAAAAAAGGAACTTCCAATTTATACGGCTAATAGACTTTTGAAATGGGGTACTATCCTCCTCAACTACAACTTCAAACTGGAATATTTACCAACCAACAAAATTGGCCATGCCGATGGTCTTTCTAGACTAATCCCTTGAAGACTCAGTCATAGCAGCACTTCGGTCGGACTCTGAAATCAAATCCATCATTGAAGATACTGTTCGAGATCTACCGGTAACGCTGTCGGAGATAAAGAACGAAGCGATCGAAAATGACTTCATCAACGAAATAAAACAAAAAAATCGCATCAATAGACAACAGCGTTTCAGAGGTGTACTCATTGTGTGATAGCATTTTATTGTACAGCGACAGAGTTGTAATTCCTAAGAAATTACAAGAACGAATTTTGAAGGATTTCCATGCAGGACATCCCGGAAAATATTGCATGAAAAGCCTGATGCGGAGTTATGTCTACTGACCAGCTTTGGACAGAGGCATAAGCGACATGATTGACGCATGTAGAGAGTGCGCTTTGGCGGCCAAAGCACCAGTTACCACTTTCAAACCCTGGCCAAAAACAGATCAGCCATGGTCACGCATTCATATTGACTTTGCTGGCTCACAAGAGAATCACTACTACCTTATTGCGGTAGACAGCTACTCCAAGTGGCCAGAGGTTTTAAGATGCAAGAGGCCGACAACAGCCATTAACATTGGTTTCTTGCATGAACTGTTTGCAAGATTCGGTGTGCCAGACAGTGTCGTCAGTGACAATGGCACACAATTTACATCAGCTGGATTCAAGGATTTTTGTAACACTGGAATGTGTTACAAAAATCCTTGAATTCAGCCGAAACATGTAACAACGCCGAAACATGTAACAACGCCACAATATCACTCAAGATCGAATGGTCAGGCGGGGAGGTTCGTCGACACACTAAAAAGAGCATTCAAGAAAGCACCAGGAACACCGACCGACAGAGCCTTACAACAATTCCTACAGGTGTATCGTATAACACCGAACCCGAATACACCTTCAACTGGTTCACCGGCAGAAATCATGTTCGCCAGGAAAATAAGGTCTGCATTCGACAAATTAATACCGAAACAATCTAAGATAAATATGACAGAACATGTTACAAGAAAGCGATTTCTCCCAGGTCAGAAGATTTTTTTCAAAAATTTTCAGAAAAATATGCCATTGCAATCTGGCCTGGAATGGTAGCACCTGATAGGGCCCTATCTATGGGTTAAATAGAACTAACTACATACTTCTGTTAAACTGAATTGTTTGAATTAGAACTGTTGGACTGAATTGAATAGCTTGAAGTAGAAATGTTTTTGACAATTAATCTGTACTTACACTAAACTGAATGATTTAATATAGAACTTTTTTGACATTTAACTGTGCGTTAACAAAATCAGAACTGATACTAAACTGAATTAGCTGAACTAGAACTGTTTAATTTAACTGAATCGCTTGAAATAGAATTTTTTTTTTTTGACAATTAAACTGTGTACTCATGCTAAACTTGTTTGAAATAGAACTAATTATTTGTATAAAAATGGATTTAGCGTTAAATGACCTACAAAGGTTGATATGTCATAAAAAAAAACCCAACCAACCAACCAACCAACTAACCAAATATACTTATATAATCTAAGAATACTCAGCTGAACGGGAATTCTAAGAAACAAATTCATATCAGCACTAATGAACTGATTTTTAGACAGTTTAGAAAATAGAAGTCACGTTACCTTCTAGACAGACCTCGCACACACACACACACACACACACACACACACACACACACACACACACACACACACATATATATATATATTAAATGTTAGTGTTTTTCAATGATACTTCCACTCATAATTCTTCCAAAATTACAAACTTCTACACAATAAAGTTATGAAAAGATAAAGGAAGAGACGATAAAGAAAAAAATAGTCATTTGTTTGCACTCAATTTAAATGTCAAACAATTCTTTTTGAATCATTGATAGGACCCTATCAGGTGCTACCACTTCGGGCCAGAGTGGACCTGAGTGCATCACTATTAGATTGTTTAGTGTCGGAGGCGGGATCTAACCCCCCAGAAGAATCGCAGTTAGTGTATTCTACAGCCCGACCCGACTGGGCTGCGTTGGTGTTTAATTTGCATTAACGAAACTAAGTAAGACATGGATCTACTTGTCCTTTCGTTCTGTCTGAGGGCTGATGAAAAAAACCCCAAAAAACCCCCCCAAAAAACAGCGCAAACCACTCTCCCATAACTACCTTAAAATCTTAAATAGTGTCATTAGAAAGATTTCTAGATATTGTTATAATATTAACCTTGACAGATGCTCGTCAAAGAAAAAATAGTTTGCATATTTAAGGAAGAAAGTTTTTTTTCTTATTTTTCTTGATAATAATTTTCTTGATATAACGACAGAAGACAAAATTTAAAAAAAGAATCTTTAACCGTTTTCAGACCTGATATTTACCGAATAATATGGGTAATTGCATAAGGAATTATATCGCTAATTTGTATTTTGATCAGAAACATTTGCTATATATTTCTTTTTAGGCATATGATTTTTGACTGTATTTTCCACTCTGTAAGACGCATATAATGCTTTATTTTGGATTTGTTTAGTTCCCATTCTGAGAGAGAGAGAGAGAGAGAGAGAGAGAGAGAGAGAGAGAGAGAGAGAGAGAGAGAGAGAGAGCAAATGAGAATGAAAAAATTGATGGCACCCAATATGCACACAAATTTAGGTATTTATTATAATGCCGATTTTAAGTTTTTATCAGAACTACGATTTCGCCTTTTCCCACGCACGTAAATAAACATGAATTTATGGACCTTTTTAATTAATAGATTATCTAAATTGAATATTACACACCCAGAACTCCACGTAAATAGCGTTCCTTAAAGGTGATTCTATTGTCGTTGACGACACTTTATGAGCAAAAGATATTAGATTAATTTCCATGGCGAACATCTGATAACGTTATAAAAATAGAAAATCAAAAAATCAGAAAGGTAGTTTTTGTTACTTGCAACCAACATTCTCGAATAAATCTTAACGATCGGTTTAACTCCACCTCTTTGACGATGACATACTTAACGACGACAACGACACAGACAGGAAAAGAATAAGCGGGATTTTTTCTTCACAAAAGGCAAATCTTCTCTAAAGGTCTCCAGGTTAATTGGTCAACAATGAAATATTTTGTTTCAAACGAACCGATCACAAAGCAGGTGACGCACGGCTATGTCTACTATTTTGTTTGATCAAGAAAACATGTGTGAGAGTTTCTGATGTTTTACTATCAACTCCAGAAATAAATATTTCAGCATGTGATATTTTTTATTCTAATTTCGCGGCATATTGACTATTATTATTACTCATCACTCCTTGCGATTTTATCACACTAGTTTTAATGTTCGTCTTTCTCTGGAATTTAAGTGACAGCAAGTCTCCTCAGATCTCCAGGACTCTTCTGAGTATTTTAGCTGATCTTAACAATGCTGTGTTTTGAATGGTATCGATGCTTCTTCTGATTTCCAAATTCTCCAGTTTCTTGGGGGGGGGGGGCATTCCGAGAGCACCAACAACAATTGGTATCACCGTCACCCTCATGTTCCATAGCTTTTTTTTAATTCCCTGGTAAGGTCCGAGTATTTATCGATCTTATCGTTTTCTTTTATTTTCTCTCTGTGGTCCCCCGAAACAGCAATTATTATCATTATTATTATTTACTCATTAGAGTTTTTCACATCGGCTTTAGCTGATGTTCTTTCACTCGTGTTTGAGTGACAGCAAGTCTCCTCAAGCTTCCTGGACTCTTCTCAGTATTTTGGCCGTTCTCAATAATGTAGTAGTTTGGATGGTCTCCACTTGTCCGCCAACTTCCAAATCCTCCAGTCCCTTTTGTAACCCTTTAGTTAGTGTACCAAAAGCACCAATTACAATTGGTATAATTGTCAGCTGCATGTTCCACAGTTTTTTTTTCAATTCTCTAGCAAGGTCGAGGTATTTATCCTTCTTTTCATATTCTTTCAGTTTATTCTGTGATCAGCCGAGACAGCAAAATCCACAATTTTGCAAGTTCTCTTTTATTATTATTATTATTATTATTATTATTATTATTATTACTATTATTATTATTATTCACTCATTAGAGCTTTTCACATCAGCGTTAGCCGATGGTTTTTCACTGGAGTCTGAGTGACAGCAAGTCTCCTCAAGTCTCCAGGACTCTTCTTAGTATTCCGGCCGTTCTCAATAATGCTGTCGTTTGGATGTTCTCCACTCGTCCTCCAACTTCCAAGTCCCCCAGTCCCTTTAGTAATCCTTCAGTTACTGTTCCAAAAGCACCATTTACAATTGGTATAACTGTCACCTGCTTGTTTCATAGTTTTTTTTTAATTCCCTAACAAGGTCGAGGTACTTATCCTTCTTTTCGCATTCTTTCAGTTTTATTCTGTGGTCATCCAGGACACCAAAGTCGACAATTTTGCAATTTCTCTTTCTTTTGTTGTTTTTTTAATTATTTACTCCTTTAGAGTTTTTCACATCAGCGCAAGTTGATGGTCTTCCACTGGAATTTGAGTGACAGCAAGTCTCCTTAAGCTTCCTGGACTCTTCTCAGTATTCTGTCCGTTCTCAATAATGCTGTCGTTTGGATGGTCTCCACTTGTCCGCCAACTTCCAAGTCCCCCAGGCCCTTTAACAATCCTTTAGTTACTGTACCAAAAGCATCAATTACAATTGGTATAATTGTCACCTTCATGTTCCATAGTTTTTTCAATTCCCTAGCAAGGTCGAGGTACTTATCCTTCTTTTCACATTCTTTCTGTTTTATTCTGTAGTCATCCGGGAAAGCGAATTTTGCAATTTCTATTTTTTTTTTTGTTGATTATTACACTGGTTTACAAAAATAAATTTTTGGTCTGAGGAAAGAATGGGGATAGGTGTTTTTTGTTAATTTGGGTGTGCTGAATTCAAAGTTATAAATAGTTTTGCTGTATCACCTCTAGTTTTCTGGGTTTTAAATAGTCTCATTTTAGTATAAACAGAGAATATATGTGCATATTTCAAGAGTTGCAGCAGCTTATAACAGATAAAACAGGATAGATAAAGAACACTGATTGAATCAGTATACTTGGATGACACAATTACACAATTCATAGTACCACAGACAGTCAAAAGTGTGTTTTCTTAGAACATCTGGTGTATTTTGCCTCCGGGATGTCACTCAAGAGCATCCAGCAGAAGTCTCCCGTCATGCCGGGGTTCCATTTGCCTTGATAGTTGCTCTCCATCTTCGTAATGTCTTGGTGAAATCTTTCTCCATGCTCATCACTCACTGCTCCAAGGTTTGGCAGGAAGAAGTTGAAGTGGGAATGAGAAAATGAATCTGGAGTAACATTCACCACCCCATATCCTCGTAAGACTTTAGCAACTTCTCAATACAGGCTTGGTAATCTGGTACGCGTGTGTTAGCAAGGAAGCCATTAGAGACTGACTTGAATGCTTCCCATGCTCTCAGTTCCTTTAATTTAAGAAACTCTTCAAAATTAGTATCCTTCAGCACTTCTCGGATCTGAGGTCCGACAAAGATGCCCTCTTTGAGCTTAGCAGCACTAAGACCTGGGAACACAGTAGACAAGTGTTGGAAGGCAGCAGCATTTTTGTGCAACGCCTTCACAAAATTCTTCATCAAACCAAGCTTGATGTGAAGAGGAAGAAGCACCTTATTCATGTCCACCAGAGGATTCTCCTTGAGGCTGTGTTCGCCAGGAGCAAAAGTGCTTCTAGACCCCCAGACTTTCTGCTTGTAAGGCTGGGATACAGCTCGACTATCCCAGAGACAGAGAAAACAACAGTACTTTGTGAAGCCCGCTTGTATACCCATAAAAAGACCAATGACCTTATTTGTTCCGATTCCTGAAACTGGTGATCCTTACATCTTCCTGGACTAGGATCCACAGTTTAAGCCGAGAAGCCAAGAGCTCTGACTGCTGTTTTGACAGATACAAATCACGAGCAAGATCATTCAGGTCTTCTTGCGTGATCCAGTGTGGCTCATTGCCACTTGTTCCTGAATATGTAGACTCAATATCTTCCAAAGATATTGACTCGGCAGAATCCTCTCTTGAAGGTATTTCTTCATCTGATGAGGAAAGAAGATCCTTATTTACTGGGGGTGTGGGTACAAGAAAATCATCTGAATGAGGAACGGGTCTCATAGCAGATCGAAGGAATATTTGATCTTTTTCCTAGAAGATGCATTGAAACCAGTTATATTAGTTAAACAAAAATAACAATCATCTGCGTGGTTTCGCGGCTCTCTCCAAACCATCGGGACTGCAAAGTTGAAAGCCGCTTTCTTGCCATTAAACCATGCAGTTAGTCGATTGTAGCAGGGTTTACAACAGATGTGTGGAGCCCAAGACTTGTCCTGATCACCAATTTTACAGTCAAAATAGTGAAAGTAGGCGGTTCTGAGGAGGGAAGTGATGGTTCGACGCTGTGCAACTGTTGTGAAGTCCCCACACACTTAGCAGAAAGAATTGGCCTTGTTGAGGCATCCTCGACATTTTGACGTGCTTGAAGCCATTGGAGAATCTGAAAATATAACAAAGTAAAACTAAATGTGCATTTGAAAATGTAATACTAATATTTAGTAACCCAAAAGATGTGTAACACGATAGTTGAGGGACACCAACCTCCTGCGCCGCCTGCGAGACAACCTCTCCCAATGAGTGCCAGAGTGTGGATTGAGACCTGTTGCCTTAACTGTCAAAATACGTCTTGATATATTATATATATATATTTAATGCAATGCTATCACTTACATTTAGTGCATAATAACTAAAAAATAAGCCATCAGTCTCACAATATGAGAATTAACCCTGAATTCATATACGCCTTTATGTACCGTATATGCACAAAATGCACACTATGCATATCTAAAAAAAACTAGAGGGGATGAGTAAAAACGGATTTCAAATTTGAATTCAGCACCCTCAAATTAGGTAAAAAAGGGTATTTTTGTGCTTGACTCAATTTCTTTGTAAACCAGTGTTATTAGGTCTGGTCTTCTGGCCGAGATTTGGTGATCTGTGTGTATGTCAAAGTCCCATAGGAGTTTATATGTGTTATTTTCTAGGACAAGTGCTGGACTGTGCATATACCATTTATTGGTATGGTATTATTATTATTATTAGTAGTAGAAGTTGAAGTTTTGTGGAATTACTAGAAAAATATTTAAGAAATAATCAGAAAAATAAAAAATACAATAAAAATTCGATTATATTCTTTTTGCTTTCACTGGTCTGTTTTTTTCTTATCAGTGAAAAAAAATTTCAACTCGTGTATCCTCCTCTCGGTGTGATGAACATTGCAAAACTGATCAAGAATGTATCAACAAAATCAACTGTTGCAAATCATATATAGGGGCAAAAGGATCGTGTTTCTCTGGTTATGAAGTAACCTCATTCACGACTAAGAGAAACAATTGCAAATGGGAAAATAAAGAAATTCACACACACGGAACAACAGATGAGACAAAAAGAAATACTTAAAAACAACCTCTCTATGAAAATATTTCTGTTGAAAACTGGACATGCATGCTTTTATGTAAAGATGCGTTTTATGTGCTCCAATTTTGCAAAATACATCGGGGCAGTCGTCAGTGATGTAATTGATATGTGATCCTTGGGAATTTCGGGTTTTCAACATCAGGCGATCCAATCGGTGCTGATCTGACTCCATTCTATCTCCAGCATTTGATATTTGCAATCTTAGCCACCATTTTTACATCTGCTGAAAATTAAAGCCGTTTGGGGGTTCCGCAATTTTACATGTTTTTGTTACAACACCGACCAAAGACATTCGAGTTTTGTTGAACCGCTCGTTATAAAAAGTATTCTGTTTGTGGGTTCGAGTTTTGGCGCTTTTTCTTTACGTAAATAAATCGACTTTAGATCTGATTGGATATTTTCTTTTCCTGGAATTTTCTTTTACATAGATATAATGAGATAACTATTTTTTGTTTCACTTTATTTGTTCATTTATTTCGGAATAAATTAAGCTATCAGATTATCATATAACTCAGCAGGTTACACATCTTCTCCCCCACCTCTCTGTATGTGTGAAGTAAGAATATGTTTAAAGATGATTTGGTACAATAAATTCGGCATTATGAAGCGATCGTCAGCGATTGCCCGGTCAAATCTTAGTTTTTGCACAATTCTAATGGTTCCCTGTTCTCCCCATTCATATCTATATTTCATTATTTCTGAGAGAGTCATGCTATTTTATGTACGCCACATAACTAGCACGTAAGTCTAACACAATGATATCGATAATTAGAAACACAAGCACGTTATCATGCCAATCAAACACAAGAATAAAAATCACAAACCAGTGCTATTGCTATGAATATATAATAATACTACACAGGTGCGTGGACGTGCTCTTCTTTTGTTTTTGTTTCATTGTTTTTAGTTGTTTTTTTTTTTTGTCTTTTTCATGCTACATCAATGGTAGACTCTTTTCTTTTTTCACGACAGAAAACTTGAAAATGTTTCTTATTTTCCTTTCTTTGTTTGACCTGCTAATTTTGGGCTTCTCTTTTTTTTTGGTGCTATTTTCCAATTTCCTCCGGCGTCAACGAAGGCCGGAGCTGGCAACCCTTCCGCACACGTAGAGGAAAAAGGCGAATTAAAATACGGCCGTGCCGAGTCTAGATTTAGAAGAGCAGCCATTAGACCGGGCAACCGTCCTTTATTTACTGAAGGAATATGCGATTTAGGACAGTTTTCTGCCATTGTTTATAAGATGATGGCTTTCGTGTGTTTGAGAGTGGTGCATCTTTAGATACGGGTTAAGCCGCAAGTGCCATTGCGTAAGAAGAAAACGAAAAAGGAAGAAAATATAGAGGTGAAGGGGGTGAAAGAAAGTGATGGAGAGAGAAAATCAGAGAGAGGAGGAAGGAAACGAAAGGAAGAAAACGAAATATTGAATAAGAAAAGAGAAATTTCAACAAAACAAAACAAAAAAAAAAGCCAGAAAAGAAGAAAATCAGCGCAACACAATTTTACTATTCGCATTTAACTTTACATGGATTTAAATAATACTTTTCTAAGATCTATCTATCTATCTATCTATCTATTGCGTATTGAAATAGTTAGCTAAATAAGCTAGCTGAACATTTTAGTGAGTTTGATTCTCACTGGATGCCCTTTATATCTCTCCATTTGTGTGAAATAATGCTTAACAAATCTCTCTCTCTCTCTCTCTCTCTCTATATATATATATATATATATGTGTGTGTGTGTGTGAAACTAAATAAAGGATTGTCTGTAGAAAAAATTGATAACAAGGTAATCCAAGTGGAAGGAGAGATTTATTGAGAAGTCGACACTATAGCGTTTCGGTTCTACTGAACCATCATCAGGACCATGAGGGGTGATATTAGCGATGTTAAGTCAACGATGGACGTTTAAAAATGCAAAATACAAAAACCTAGGGGAAAATTTGTATAATAAGAAAAAGTTCACCGTTTAATTGGTGAATCAGCGTTTGTCATTTTAAATTACGTCATTTGACTTATTAGGAATATTGTATAGAATTTGTTATGTTTGTTTATCGAGAAAGATTTCGAGTCAAAAGGAAGAAAAAGAAAACGAGAGACAAAAAAAAAGAAGAAAAATAGAAAGCATAAAAATTGATATATACATATATATATACATTTTACTCCTCAGTTTCATCTGATGATTGTATCTTAGCTGGTACGTATGAAACCAATATAAAAAAAACGTGAGATCTTAGTTTTTTTAAAGGTTTTATCTTGCTCAGATGATCAGCATTTGAAGAGTTTTTTGATTCATAAAAACATTTTAAAATAATTTCTTAGTTCATCTGTTATATATATATATATATATATATATATATATATATATATGTGTGTGTGTGTGTGTGTGTGTGTGTGTGTGTGTGTGTTTAAAACTAAAAAGGGTAAAGGAAACAGATGTTAGTATTAGAGAGAGATAGAGAGAGAAAGAGAGAAGAAATGGTACATAGAAAGAGAAAAACAAAAGAAATAGAAAAAAAAAGGAAGAACGAGTAAGAGCGCAAAGGAAGAGGTTGAAAAAAAAAAGGAAAGAAATTTTAAAAAATTAAAGAGAGAATGAGTGTGAGAAAGAAAGCGTGAAAGACAACAAAAAATAGGAAGCAAAACGAAAAACGACTTAGCGAGAAAAAGACACAGAAAAATTAAGAGAGAAAGAAAATGAGAGGAAGAGAGCATGAGAACTAGAAATAATCAGATATTATGATGTATGAGAGAAAGAGAGAGAGAGAGAGAGAGAGAAAGAGAGAGAGAGAGAGAGAAAGAGAGAGAGAGAGAGAGAGATTGTCACTAGAAAAAAGTAGTCTGAGAAAATATGTTAGAAGGTAGAGATTGTCGTATAGATAGACGGTCAAATTTTATAAGCATATTATTTTAGTGAAAATTGTTTCATATTAATGTCTAAGAGGTTAGCCAACCAAACTTCAGACTCGGTGTACACAATCGAAGTTATTTGAATCCTCAAAGACTATCTTCTGGTCTCAGAGAAAAACACACACAACCTTTTCAGCCATCAAGAAGGGGTCCCCTTGGTTTAGCGAGCTGGACAGCGATATCATAGCAAGCGTGTTCGAGCTGTTACGTTCACTTTCGGGAAAGGCATGAACTCCCTTTGGTTTAAATAGTATGACCACTACTCTTCTCCAATGATGGCTTTGACATTAAATAACCCCCGAAGGTTAATATGCCATTAAATAGAAAAAAATCAAACAAAAAAATCAAACAAAACCAACCAACCAACCAACCAACCATCAAGCCGACCAGATTGACAATGTGCCTCCATACAACACTTGACAAATGATAGAAACAAAAGAAAATTGAAATTGATTTTTGAAAAATTTGGTGTAAATAAGATAGAGCAAACGTATGAAGGTCAGTGAATAAAGGAGGTCTTTGCATTGGCTTTTGACCAGCAAACACTATTTTTGTTTTGTTTATGTCAGACGGACATGTCCAAAGCGATTTTACCGCGACAAACGAACGTGACCTTAGATGTGGGAAAACAGCTGATACTTTGGCTGAAGTCGTTTTTCCAATTTTGCATTGTCACCTTAATAACACCGGATACAAAGCCTTCATACATTGTCTGCACTTATACAAATAATTATTATAGGTTGATTTGGAAGTTTATCGGGGTCTATTTCTATTCAAAAACCGGGAAGGAAGCAGTTTTTATATTATTTCGAGGTTTGAAATATAGTTTAAAAAAAAAAAATCCAATACCTGAACGGCGTCTACTCATTATCACTAGTTTTTCTTAAGCTGAACTCAAATTTTTTTCTTCATTCTTTTTTTGTCAAGGTTTCGCTTCGATCCCTGCTGAGTTTTTGGTTCTTCATTTTTGCTATCCTTATTTTGGAAACTCCCTTCTCAGTTTTTGTAGCAACATTTTTAACATGCTGCTTTCCGATAATGTGTTAGTTAAAAACGTAAATGGATGACTAGAAGATAAATATAAGATGCATAAGTTGCCATGTCAGAGGAAAACTGTTCAAGGCAAATTTAGAATGTTAAATTCAAATAAATAATGCCTATAACATCTATCTATCTATCTATCTATCTATCTATCTATCTATCTATCTATCTATCTATCTATCTATCTATCATAATAATAATAACAATAATAGCAATAATTACGATTAGTGGATTATATGTTAAATAAGGAATAAAGGAGGAAGGAAACTCGCCAGCGAAAGGGAGTGTGTGAATGCGGCAACTCCGAGACTAAAATAATACACAAGAAAGAGGAAAGAGAGGCTGATTATGATACCCCCCCTAAAAAGCAACAACAACAAACACAAGTAAAAACAAGAAAACGGGAATCTTAAAATCTAGAAAATTAAAAGGAGAGAAAAAGATAATTATATAGACACTTCAAAAAACAAACAAAGGACATTGCATACGAGATGACGCGAAAATGGTTACGCAGAGGAAACCTGTTGAGAGAAACAATTATTAGCAGACCGGAATAATATCATTAGAACGAACCATTTAAAAGCTAAAATAGTTAAGACACAGGAGAATAGTAATTGCAGGTTATGGGGAGAGAGGGAGATGAAACAGTCAACAACGCAATAAGCATATGCAGTAAACTTTCACAGTAGGTGTAAAAGTGCAGACACTACTGGGTGTGAAAGGGGATCTAGTGAGAATTATGCAAGCACCTAATCTTTGGTCATGCTTAAGAATTGTGTATGCACAAATTAGAATTCCTGGAAAATGAGAACACAAAATACTTTTGGATTTTGAGATAAATACGGAACCATGTCAAGTTTTAATTGACAAGAAGAAAATAATTTTTCTACAAGTAAATCTTGCCGGCGGACCATAGAGTGAAAATAAAGGAAAGCAAAAAACTAGACAAATACTTGGACCTTGCTAGAGGGTTAAAAAGCTAAGGAACATGAAAATGACTGTGATACCAACCATAGACGGAGCCCTTGGAATAATTCTGAAAAACCTGGAAAAGAGACAGGGAAACGGAGATCCGAGGAAGAACTCTGATTATCCGGACAGAATACTAATGAGATCAGCTAGAATACTTAGAGGAGTCTTGGAGAGCTAACGAATGTAGAGGATACTCGGATTTCTGAGAAAATCTCGACTGGTGTTAAAAACTCGACAATTTGTTGTGCCACAAGATCACAAAGTGGATGTGAAAAAAGGTTAAAAGTTGTACAAATATCTGGACCTTATCAAATAACTGAAAAAGCTGCGGAACACGAAGGGGACAGTGATAGCAGTGATACTTAGGGCCCTTGAAACAGTCCCCAAGAAACTGGAAAAAAACCCTCGATTAACTGGAGATTAGAGGAAGAACTGAAACCACCTAGACCACAGCACTGTTAAGATAGGATTGGATACTTAGGAGAGTCCGGGTAACCTAAGCAGCCTTGCTATCACTTAGACTCTAGTGAAAAATCATCAGTTAGAAATGGTGTGAAAAACTCACGAAGGGTGAAATTATAAATATATGTTCAATTTGGAATAGATCAACATTCAAATGGCTTACCTTCGTTTTGCTATAAATATTGTAGCCTGATGACTGGAGATATATCCTCTCAACGGTACCACCTTTGTGAAAGAGTTTATTCTGATATTAACTTCAAAGACCAAAGAATCCAAATATTTTAATGCCACCGCATAAAAAAAAAAACAAACTTGTGCGATTCTAAAACAGTACCAAAGCCAAAGAAATACCCTGAGGTTGACAGTCAGATTCATGTGAATCAGTGGATTACAGTTGTTTTGCATGATTCAGTCTGAGTAACAGTCAAGGGTAGCTGTATGTTAGAATATCAATTTACAAAACAAGAGAATTTGTTTTTCACCGGATGCTTCATGAACCTGGCCTTGTATCACACTTAACTTTGTTAAACAAATATCGATTCGGACTGATTCCGATTTTTATGTTCACGTTAGAACTAGAGGCTCAATGAAGTTGATGTACAGAAAATGAAACAATTGATAAAAGTCAAATAAAAAATGGGGAGACCTCGTGCGTATTAGCTAACGTACTGGACCGTGACATCTTAATAAGCGAGTTCGATTCCTAGTCACGCTGTTACGTTCACTTTCGGACTAATACCCTTGGGAAAGGTATGAACCATCTTATGAGTTAAATAATTGTACTACTGTCCTTCGACAAGGAGAGTTTTGGCATTAAATTACCCACGAAGATTGATGTGCCTTTAAACAAAGAAACCAATCAAATGAAAAAAAGGAAGTAAAAAAGAGTAATTGATAAAGGTTTCTCTATTAGTCACTCTCTTTATCATCACTGACAATAAATGCAAAAGTTATATTTCTCCATAAAAAAACAACTTTCGTGTCGAAAAAGAAAAAAAAAAATTAAATGCAAAAGTATATATAAAAATTTCCGTCGGTTAGTCTAATCTAGCATAAGGCCAAAATGGCTGAGAATTTAGTGAGGATAAAATAGTCTACATTGTAAAATTGTCAGCAAGCGCTCATGGCAGACACTTTCTCTGTATATTTACAAAGCTTAATTTAGTTTGACACAAAGCCACAACAATAAGTATCGTGTCTGTGAGTATTTTTGTATAAGATAAAGACTGAGGAGACTGAAACAAATAACTGATTTTTACGCATGCGTAGTAGATTAAACATTGGCGGGAATTGGCAAAAACGACTAAGAAAAGGAAAGAAAAAAATGAAAGTCAGCAGCAAAAGAAGAAAATTGGTGCGTTGCGTGGGATTAAAAAAGAGAGAAAAAGAAAAGAAAAAGAGAAAGAAAACTTTAAATAAACAAGATTGTATATAGTGACCCGGATATCAAATCACTTCGATTAATTGAATATTGTAAATGATCGTTATTTTCAATGAATGGCTATTAAAACAACACGAAAAGTTTTTCACTCTTTATTGATCGATTTTCGATTAATAGTTTTGCTGATTCCATTCTTACTGAACACCTGGAAGCGCGTCTCTCATAATAGAGTTTCATTTTCGAGCAGTATTGGTCGACAAATATATTTCTCTTGTTCCTCGGCACAATCTGCATGAAAGACAAATAAAAGCTACAAAGATCTTTTCAAAGATTAAACGAGGCAGATATAGTCGGTGTTCGAGCTCAAATAGAGTCCAGGATTTTCAGGCACACTTCTCTTTTTTTCCCACTTCTCGAGGCGTCAGTATGATTTTATATGCCGAATCTATTTTTAAATGCGAATAGATCTATCTATCTATCTAATTCTATTCTTATCTATATCAGTCAGTTTCTATCTATCTATCTATCTAGAAAAAAGATGTCACACACACACACACACACACACACACACTCTCTCTCTCTCTCTCTCTCTCTCTCTCTCTCAACCGTTAAAATACGTTAAACCTCCTTTTGAATAATTAATGCCCTAAAACATTCAAAATTACTTGGAACGATACATTCAAAAATCAAGCAGTGCTTAATCAAAGTAAACTTTTTCTGGATGAAAGTGACTGCCACCACAAGACACAAGATTTAGAAAAACGTGATGAGCCAGTTTATTACACCCCCTGAAAAAGAAGTCATAGATTATTTTGAAAAGTGAAAAGTACTCATCATGTCGTGCCGCTAGCACAGATATCCCTAACCCTCTCTCACCACTTCTCCCTATCATTCATCGCTTTTGGCAGGTCTTCAGGGCTACCTCCCGTATCCTCACAAAGCTGCTGTATGTATATTCGAGCTGGTCGTCCTGCGTGTCTGGTTCGTCTAACTTGTATAGTTTTCGTGATGGGAGGCAAGTGGCCTTATAGTTGGTGTCTTGTTGGGTGTTGCCGCCAGGACTTGTTCAATATTGCTCTCATAGTAACAATTAAACATGAGTCATTTGTTTGCACACATTTAGATGGTTATACATACATGATTTTTAAATGAATAGTTTGTCGAGGATTTCATTTTTAAATCAGAAGTAATTTGATTGCACACTAGAATTGCTATTGTCCTTATACAGTTAAATGGCTTCAAACATTGTTATCTAACTCTAATAATTCTATTTAATATCAATCATTTGTTTGCACACGGTGAAGTGGTTACAACTAATGCTTTTTAGCATTAATTATTCAATTCAACATTACTTATTCGTTTGCTCACAGTCAAATATTTCCAGGTATTGCTATGTAATCCCAATAATTCTATTTTGTATACATTTAAGCGGTTCTATGGTATTAAACGGTATTGATATGTATCACTAACAATTCAATTTGACAGTCATTTGTTTACACATGGTCGAGTAATCGAACAGTTCTATTTCTAACTATTCAATTTAACATAAGTCATTTGTTTGCATACAGTTTAAAGGTGAAAAGGTTCAATTTGACCCCTAAATGGGACCCTATCATGTGCTACCATCCGGGTTAGAGTTCACCTGAGAACAATGGCAATGAAGGGTGTACGCCATATTCTACAAAGCTCCAAGACAGATGGTTTAATGTCATATTCAGGACACTCGTTGGTACTGGTAGTTCGGGTCTTACTTTGCTGTTGAGATGCAGTCAGTGCATCTTACATCTCCAACCGACTGGGCTGTGACACTATTAGGTACTACCACTCCAGGTCAGAGTGAACCTGCAAGTAATGGTAATGAAAGGGTGCTCCACATTCTCCAAAGTTCCAGGACTCGATCCTCTCCATCGGATGGTTTAATGTCATATCCAGGACACTTACGGGCGGGAGGGGGCTTAAACCTTTGCATGATTTCATTAGTATTAAAATATTGGTAGAAATAGTAAAAGTTAGTAAAGTTGGCGACTGTAGTCGAGGGTGACCCGAGGGCTCCCTTTTCGATAGCTACTACACCAAGGTATAGGGAAAGGCGCTATTCCTATCCCTGGATTGCTCCACTTCACCCTTGATCCTTACCTTAAAATGCTGAGTGTTAAGCAAGGTAGTATCAATTACCATTTTTTGAGTCTTTGGTCTTCCGGGCCATTGGCGAACACTCTAACCATTCATGTATATTGATAAACTGTTTGAAATAATTTTCATCAATTGTTTTTCTCGATGTGATTGACCTCTTGCAACCATCTTTTAGCAACAAGAAGATTAAAAGAGTTGAGTGTTTATCATGAGAGGAATTTGTAGAATTCGGTGGGGACTTAATTATATTGGTGCTAGGGCTTGACATGACTAGCCGATTGGTCGAATCGGACCTCTCCGACCGCCCGTCTAGCCCAAGTAAGAGCCGAATTGGAGTGTTTCAGGTCACGTGTACCCGGGTCATGGACCGCTCAGCTTTTAGGATCCCAACCTGAAGCAGTACGGATCACCACCCAAGGCCAATAGGTTACGCTATTGGTGGTGGTGGGTCTTGTTCCTCTGTAGAGGTGCTGTCAGCGTATTCTACAACTCCGGTCAACAGAACAGCTAAGGGTTGTAAAATAAGCGTAACGAATTATCAGAATGTAAGTACCATTGAAAATCTTTATTGCATTGAACCCTCGATTAATTTTTATTGTCTTCCTTGCTTAGACATTCCTCGCAATAAGCTTTCACATAGTGTTGATTGGTTGGTGTATTTGTATAGATTGTTGTGAATATATATGTTTCCTTGGCTTTTTTTCTCTTTCTCTCCCTCCTATATATCATCATCATCATCATGTTGTGCTGGTAGCACGGATATCCCTGACCCTCTCTCGCCACTCCTCCCTATCGTTCATCGCCCTAGGCAGGTCTTCAGGACAACATCCCGTATCCTCACATAGCTGCTGAATGTATGTTCGTGCTGGTCGTCCTGCTTTTGCACGGCCATGTGTGGGGGTCCATAAGAGTACATCTCTTATGAGTTCGTCCCAGCTTCTCCAGCAGTATCCTGCATGTCTGGTTCGTCTAACTTGAATAGTTTTCGTGATAGGAGGCAGGTGGCCGTAGAGTTGGTGTCTTGTGGGGTGTTGCCACCAGGAATGGTTCAAGATTGCTCGCAGCATTCTTGTGTAATTGCCGTCTAGCTTCTTCTCCAGCCGTTTTGTTAGAGTCCATGTAGTGCATCCCTCCTATATATCACGGTGTGTGTGCGTGCGTGTCCAAGCGGTTTGGACGGAAAAATTAGTATCGATGTGACCGCTGCCTGGAAGAAACTGCGTTTCATTTTATCGGTTTAAATCCGATGGTACATTAATATAAAATACGAAAAAAGAAAAATATTTAGAAGATGCGATTTTTATATATGAGCTTTGCTAATGTTTCAGTTTTTTAAAACCATCTTTAGGGCAATGCAACTGATGATAAATGTTTCATCTGAAAAATAGTTTTCAAATGAAAAATGAAACAAAAATTTGAAAGAATTAAAAGCGTTAGCAAATCTCATGAAAATACATCCTTTTAATATTTTCTCTGTCTGTCTGTCAGTCTCTCTCTCTATATATATGTATATATATAAATATCTAACTGCTAATGTGTATCTCAATTTTTTCTCATTAATCTCTCACCATTGTGTATCTCTCCTTATTTTTTTCAGTTTGCTCTTATCTCAGTCTCCTCAGGTTGATCTTCACGTCTCTTAAAAAAAAAACAAAAAAAAAAAAAAACGTGTGTGTGTGTGTTCACCTTAGTTCTTACCTATTTGAACCAAATCTTTGAATCTCAAACGTTAAAACCAAATCATCATCAACGTCTATCTTCTCCGATTCTTCACCCTCGGAACCAAATTAAGAAGCAAACTTCTGAGGTGTCATGTCTCATGTAATTTTGGATTATTTTATTTCACCAAGGGAAAATTCGTTAATTCAGATGAAAATGGAACCTTCTCATTTAAAATACGGGTGTCTAAGGTAGCTATCCGATTTAGTTGATAGAGGACCACCCTAAATATGCTAGTAATGTCCACCATTAAAGCTATCCCTGCTGGGTAACGAAGGTGTCATCAGACTCCTTAAAGCAAGTAGAAGACTGACCCCAGGGTCAAACAACAGATTTATCATGCCACAAGCCGATCTTGTTTCGACCTTGATTCGCTCCCCGACCGTGGATCATGGATGTCACCACAGCAAGAACTATGATCACGCCTAGTCAGCCGACCTACCTCGAATTGTTTCACGAAAAAATAGAAGGAAATCTAATCTGTAAAAGCCAGTTAGATTCCCCGATTAAATAAAAAGCAATTATATTTGCCTTATTTGTATATTTTGCTTGTGGGTTTTGTTGAGGAGCGTATGATTTAATTTTTCCGTCCAAACCGCTTGGACACGCACGCACACACACCGTGATAATCATTTGGTTATTAGCTAAAAGGAAATTGCTCTAACTTTTAAACAAACAACGCTTTGTGTATCCATCCATTTATATCGATGTTTGGCAGACCTCTGGTGGCTTAGAATAAAAGATGAAATTGTATATTTCACTGCAATAAAAAGAAGAGGAAAAAGAAAAAAGAACAGTGTGTGGTTTAGCTTAACCATTATTTTCATGGCAAATAGAACTGGCGAACAGAGTTCGAATTACACCTAAGACAGTTCATACTTACATTTTTATTAGATTATATACAGGGAGAGATTAGAGAAATTAAGATTAACGGGCTCATTGGCCTAGTGGGTAGAGTGTTCGCCAATGGTCCGGGAGACCTGGATTCGATCACTGGTCGCGTCATACCAAAGAATCTAAAAATAGTACTTGATACCTCCTTGTTTCACACATCCATAGTATTTTAATTGGTGCTTCTCCTCATAGGGCGCCATATTTCACTTCTTTTGCGACGAAAAGAGAGCATGGAGAGCTTTGGAAGTCTGCAATCGAGATGTTGAAAATAGCTGTCTTCTTTCTGTGGAATTCACAGATTTTCGTTTAAATCTCGTGCTATTAATCTTTGATATTCTTTTGAAAACAGCCTATGCTTATTGAAAGCCTTTCAGAACGCAGGTTGTTTTGAACAGATTCTCGGCAAACCTTAAAGCGTCGATACAAAAATTTATCTGAGCTTCTTTCACTGAATTTTCCTCGAAAACCTTTTTTAATCATTCGAAGTTTTTACGGTTTTTTATGTTCAAGTTTCGAGCATTTGTTTCAAATTTCAGTATGTGTGACAGTTACCCACTTCACAAACTTATTCAATGGGGTCTCACTGCCGACTGAGTAACCCTACTGAAAAGATTTTTTTCAGGTATGCGAAGTAAGGTCTTCTTTGGTTTTCCAGGTTACGTAAAGGCTGCTGGTTTTTAATTTTGTTCTCCATCTTAAAAAAACAAGGTGAACACAGCCGAAGTACATATTTTCATTGTTAGTGCCAACAGTGCAATTTCTAAAAGTCAATACAACCGAAGGTAGGTTTTTACAAACGTGTCTCATATTGTTTTTACACTATTACTCGTGGAGATTTCCTATATATATATATATATATATATATATATATATATATATATATATATATATATATATATATATCTATCACCTTTTGTTTTGAAGTAATTACAGTTCTATCTTAAAGATCTTGATACAATATCTTGTGAAATGTGTATTCATTTGTCATTTGCTTGCTTTAAGTGATATTTTCTGATTTAAAAATGCGTAATAAGCAGTATTTGATTATTGAAAACTGTGTACCGTTCATACAGTATCATACCATTTTAAAAATGAAGTTATTGGGTAATAGTAAGAAAAAAGAAAATATCAGAAAAACCGAAATGAGTAAACCCAAGTTGTCATGAATTCACAGATCCATAAATCCATAACTTATCATCAGGTCATGATCCTGGACAATCATTGCAGAAGAAATCACACCGACCAATAACATTACGAGACAAAATAGGGATCTATTTTTCCCATATTTATCCAACCCCTCCGCTCGGGCAGGATATGACACAAGGTCAATTTTTTAAGCGGAGTTTAACAGGTTTGAATTCAGAGTAGCTGTTCCTTCTCCGAGACTAGTTGCCTCATCAAGGCTGAAGAACCCAGTCTGTCCTACTATTTACTCATAGCATAGGGAGAGTAATTGGATTCATACCTTTCCAAAGGGTGTTAGTGCTATGTGAAATGCAATCAGTCTCATCCAGGATTTGAACTCGTGTCGCCGTGTCCATTTCTTATGACGATAACCATTGCACCACGGGATCTATTTTTCATTTACTTCGCTTCTTGCAAGCTTTTAACACTAGCGCCACTTGGTTGTCATTCATTGAAGCTTGAATGACAGCAAGTCTTCTCAGGTCTCCAAGCCTCTTCTGAGTACTGGGTTAGTCAAAATAGATGCAACCAATTTATAATATGATAATGATTTATCACTAAAACAAGCACAATAGCGTTCATTTGAAATACGTCCTGTAAAAATGCATCCTTTGAGCTAGAGATATTAAGTCAATTTTTTTAATTATCATTATCCGATTAATGGGTTGCATCTATTTAGAGACAGTTTTGAATGATTTTGTCTCCAAATAAGTTGTGACAAAATACATTTTCCCTCTCTTGTCCAAGGCATTGTGATCTAGGATTAATAGTTGTTATAGTTGACTATTTTCAAATCTGAAACGAAAAAGAACACAGCATTATTAGTAGTAGAGTTATTAGCAGTCACATGGGTCCCATGTATATTGAGACGCCTAATATTCTGACTGATCTTATCAATAATGTGGTCTAGATTCTTCTCCTGATTTCAGATTCATCTAATCTCTTTTCCAAACCCTTGGGGACCGTTCCAAGTGTACCAACTACAATCTTTACCACCGTTGCCCTAATATTCCACTGCTTATTTTTAGATCCCTCTCGATTATTTGTTTACCTTTTCGCTTTCATACATTTTTATTCAGTGGTCCCCTGGACGAACAAAATACACTAAAAAGCAAATGCTTTTTTTTTTTTGTAAATTAACATTAAGTCTGGTCGGTATTAGGTGATCAGTTTATGTCTCAAAATCCAAGAGAATTTTTGGTACCTCTTTTTCTTGGACAGATTCTGGCTAGTGGATATATCATTTGGTATTATGATCAAATTTAGATCTCTTGCACCATTACCAGTGGATCTCCTTTCTTACCCAGTCATGTCTTCTCTTATATTCTTTTTGTGTCAGTTTGGTGTAATTCGCGTATTATGCGATCAATAGATTTATCTCTGTTACCACACAACCTACACTTACGATTCTGTTGGGTATTATCAATTTTTGCTTCGATATAATTATAAGTCCTTAACAAATTATTTTGGACGGATATTAATATAGTTTCAGATTTTCCCCTTCTTCGCCATGTTTTAGTCATCTCATGAACAATTTATTTAATTTATCGTATTTTTTCTCATTTTCGTTTTCTCGATTTTTGTTCGTTGTTTTCCTATTTGTCTTAGTAAATTAAGTTGATATTCCTGTTGTTGACTAATTAGTGCTTAAAAATAAATTTGAAATAAATTTGAAATAAATAAGGTATGTAATTAACACTCGACCAGTTCATTGGTCTAATGGGTAGAGTGTTCGCCAATGGTCCGTGAGATCTGGGTTCAATCCCAGGTCGCGTCATACCAAAGACTTTAAAAATGGTTCTTGATACCTCCTTGCTTAACACTCAGTAATACAAGGTATGTATCAAGGGTAAAGAGGAGTAATCCAGGGGAAGGAGTAGCGCCCTCCCCTATACCTCGTTGTTGTAGCTGTTGAAAAGGGAGCCTTCGTATCGCCTTCGGATCGCCTTCGACAACGGTCGCCAACTTTACTTTCAACCGACTCATTTTCCAAATTGGTACAGTATTCGCCTAGTGGTCCAGAGACCTGGGTTCAATCCCAGGTTGCATAATATCAAAGATTTTTAAAATGGTACTTGATACCTCCTTGCTTAACACTCAGCAATATAAGGTACATATCAAGGGTAAAGAACGGTGTGTGGTTTATCTTAACTTTTATTTTCATGGCAAATAGAACTGGCGAACAGAGTTCGAATTACACCTAAGACAGTTCATACTTACATTTTTATTAGATTATATACAGGGAGAGATTAGAGAAATTAGGATTAACGGGCTCATTGGCCTAGTGGGTAGAGTGTTCACTAATGGTCCGGGAGACCTGGGTTCATTCCCAAGTTGCGTCATACCAAAGACTTTAAAAATGGTACTTGATACATCCTTGCTTAACACTCAGCAGTATAAGGTACGAATCAAGGGTAAAATGGAGCAATCCAGAGGAAGGAGTAGCGCCCTACCCTACACCTCAGTGTAGTAGCTATTGAAAAGGGAGCCTTCGGGTCCCCCTTGACTACGGTCACCAACTTTACTTTTATTAATACTCATTGTGTAAAAACAATAATAACGAACCTGACAGCGATGAATTGGTAGCTTTCTTGGTTTTGTTTGGACAACTCCAATACAATTGCTCTCGTAGATTAACCGTAAAGTAGTTGATATTTAAAACCAGGATTCACTAAAGCAAAAGGAAACGTATTTGAATCTTACAAGGATCTTATCCTTAATTGTTTCTGATACGCACTGTTGCTTGCTGTCCGTGAGATTACGACCAGAGTGAGTTTTGATTAAAAAGCTACAGAATGACAATAACTAGGAAACAAAAATGGGAAGGAAAACAACTCTATGGGCGTTTTAAACGACTAATAAACATCTCACACGGCAAAACCTGGATGGCTAAGAAAAGGAAACATTCAGAGAGAAACAGAATATCTCCTGATGACAGCACAAAACAGCGCCATAAGAACCAATCATATCAAGGCGAGGATAGATAAGACACAACAAAACAGCAAATGTAGGCTATGCGGTGACAGAGATGAAACCATCAATTACATAATAAGCGAATGCAGCAAATTGGCACAGGAGTACAAGGCTAGACACGACTGGGTGTGCAAGGTGATCTACTGGGAAATGTGCAAGAAATCTAAATGTGACCATGCCAACAAATGGTATATGCACAACCCAGCACCTGTCCTAGAAAATGACACACACAAACTCCTATGGGACTTTGACATACATACGGATCACCTAATCTCGGCCAGAAGACCAGACATTATCATAATCAATAACAAAAAAAAAAAAAAAGAAGAAAAATTGCAAAATTGTCGACTTTGCTGTCCCGGCTGACCACAGAATAAAACTGAAAGAATGTGAAAGGAGAGGTAAGTACCTTGACCTTGCTATAAAATTGAAAAAAACTATGGAACATGAAGGTGACAATTATACCAATTGTGTTTGGTGCGTTTGGCACGGTAACTAAAGAATTATCAAAGGACCTGGAGGATTTGGAAGTTGGCGGCCGAGTGGAGACCATAAAAAACAACAGCATTATTAAAAACGGCTAGAATACTGAGATGAGTCCTGGAGACTTGAGGAGACTTGCAGTCACTCAATCTCCAGTGAAAGACCATCAGCTAACCCTGAGGTGAAAAACTCTAATGAGTAAATAAATAAATAGATAAATAATAATAATAATAATAATAATAGTGGAGTCCTCGTGGTGTTGTAGCAAACATCATGGACTTCGAAATCGTAGGAAGCGAATTCGAACTCCAGTCGCGCCACCACGTTCACTTTTGAACGAATGCCATTGGGAAAGATATGAACTTTCTGGATTTGGCATTAAATAATTCTCGAAGGTTGATGCGCCATTAAGCAAAGAAATCAAAACATAGAAATTAATATAATAAAATTGAAGTCACTCGCCAAATGCACTACGGTGAGGACGGTCATAGTAGTGATTTTTTCTTTTGATGGCGGGAATAATGTTCATGAAGAATGCCAAATGAATAATGCTACCAGAACTCGCGTTAACTTAATGGAACAAATGAAGTGGCCATTAACGTTTCGGGTGGAAAACTTGAACAAAAAAAAAAACAAACAAAAAAAAACAACATTTTATTGAATCAAGCGATTTTTTTTTATAGAGCAGAGTCTATAAAGAGAGTGAAAATGAAACATTATTAAAGGGTGGTTTGCTGGTTATAAGAGTTTCAAGTATTGCAATGTTTGTGGCTATCATTCTATCATTGATTTTAGCTTCGAATCACAAAGGAAGTATACTATTTACGGAATTTTTGATAATTCAGGTAGGATTTCATTCATAAATATTCAGCTATTTTATGTATGAATATGATATATCTAGTAGTAATATATATATATAACAAAACAGTCTATCTTTTGATAACAACGTACATGCTCTCCTCTCCACTGGGTTGAGCACTCGAGTAGGAAATTGCCAGCCGCAACATACGCATAAATGCAAAGCTCTTCTCATGAATTGAGCACTCCAGTAGCCGATAGCATATATGTAAAAATATATATACGTAAAAAATTCCTTGGTTTAAGCTGAGAATGACGATAACTCTTAAGTAAGATATTCGGCTGACTTTACGTCAGTCTGGTTTCGATCCTATCTTGAAGCATGTCGCGCGTCTAGTCCAACTGAAGAGTTTCGAGACAAGTCCGTCTGTGGATGATAATATATATTTACAGATTTTCATAAAAAAAAACTTTTTGGTCGCCTACAGCACACCAATTTCCTCCATTATGTATAGATTTGGTGCCGATTTTGCTTACATCATGAGTAGGGAACTTGCAGTTTTAAGGCCGAATGCAGACTTCTAAATCATCAACTACAGCCTTCTGAAGTTTATGAAAAGACAAACTGTGCACTTCTAGAATCTGATTTCTCAATAAGTAAGTAAAGTTGGCGACCTCAGTCGAGGGTGACCTGAAAGCTCCCTTTTCAATAGCTACTACACCGAGGTGTAGGGGAGGGCACTACTCCATTCCCTGGATTGCTCCACTTTACCCATGGTCCTTGCCTTATAATGCTGAGTGTTAAGCAAGGTGACATCAAGTACCATTTTTTGAGTCTTTGGTATGACTCGACCGAGGATTGAACCCTGGTCTCCCAGACCATTGGCGAACGCTCTAACTTGATCTCAAAAATGAATAAATGAATGCATAAAAAAATGGATAACATTTTCTTTGGAATAATATATATCATATGAATTTGAATTAATTTATTAAGTAAAAATTTTAATTTTCGATTTTGTTATAAACACCGTAGCTATTCATTGAGTTCGGCCTAGTTAGTTGACCATAACTTTCAATGTGACCTTTAACCAGGAAAAATCTCCGCCCCATCTCTCGATTCCATCTTTTTTTTGGGGGGGGGCGGGCATTTAAGGCGTAAAGTCAAGAAACCCTTACCAACTTTCATATAGTTATAAACAGACTGAAATAAATAAAATCGATAAATCGACCTATCTTTTTTCTCAAAAAAGAATATTGATTATGTAAAATTCTTCTTTTTTTTTTTTCATTATAAGCTACGTTCATTTGCAAAACTACTCATTGAAGATAGAAATCATTTTAAACGTTTGTAATTTTGCAAATTTTAAACTTAATAGAAGAAATAGATATCGGACTCTGCGTTTCTCATTTCATCAAGAAGAATGGGTTAGTTTCTTGGGTTTTGTTTTTTGTTTTTTATTTAAATTTAAAAAATTTCTTTTTTCAATTTTTTTTTTACGAGAGTATAATAGAAAGCGACACTAATGAAACACACATATCAAAACTTTAGTTACTACACACCTCCGTCCTTTCTCCTTCCATAGAACCACATGTGAAAGGAACTATATTAACACTCCTTGTCCAGATGAATAATTTGAAGTAGAAACCAAGCAGACAACAAAGAAATTTCGCCAATATATCAACCATATAAATGACAAAAGAAAATGTTGGGAAATGTTGCCGTCGAGATTTCTCTTCTAATTTTTTATCTAAAAGGGAGTGTTTAACTTTCTCGACTTTCAAAAGTCATGCGACAAGTTGGCCGTCAAACATGTTTTTTTTTCCTCCCTTCTTTTTTGATGAAAACAAATGAATACCTTCAACAGAATTATGCAATTGTAAAAACAACATATATTTGAGTGTATGTGTGTATAAGTTGCTGTGTGAATGTGTGTCTGTAAGTTGATCTGCGTATATTTATATATGAGTATTAATGTATGTGTTGGCACGTGTGTTATTGTGTGTCTCTATGGGTACAGTATCACTCGCTAATAAGTAGAGCCCAACAGTTATTTTTTAAAATAAAAGAACAATGTTCTTCTAAACCAAAGATACATTCTACAATACAAATGGATATCATTAGATGTCATTTATCATATTTACCAACCCCTCCGCTTGGGTAGACACAAGGTCAATTTTTAAGCGGAGTTTAACAGGTTTGAATTCAGAGTTTTCCTTCTCCTAGATTAGTTGCCTCACCAAGGCTGAAGAACCTAGTCTGCCCTACTATTTACCCATAGCTGGAGGGAGAATAATTGGGTTCATACCTTTCCCAAAAGTATTAGTGCCATGTGAAATACAATCAGTCTCGTCCAGGATTTGAACTCGTGTCGCCATGTCCACTTCCTGCGACGATAACCATTACACCACGGGCACCTCCTAATTAGATGTCATTTATTACCAAACTCTACAGCCTCCCACTCCAGCAGTATTTCAATTCTGTCTTGTTCGATAGTCGTTATTAATCTACATTACCTTTAAATGTAATGCTTGAAATACCACATATTCATATTTTTTGTGAGAAGGTTTCAGTGCCGTAGAGTTTGGAGATAAATAAGACCTAACAATATACGTTTTGATTGTATAATATTCCACAAGAAATGATGAGAGTATGTATCTTTGATTTTGAAGGAAATTATTTAAAAAAAAAAAATGAGAGGGTTGCTCTTATTTAAGTGCGCTGCTGCACATATTTGTGTGCGTGTGTACATACGCGTGTACACTGGTGTATATGAGTGTATGTGTGTATGTATATGCGTGTACATGTGCACTAGCCTGTGCATGTGTGCTGTGTATCTGTTTGTGTGTATGTGTGTATTCATTGGATGTGTGTTTATGGTCTTTTTTGTATTTCAATATGTGTGTGTGAGTGCAGATGAGTACCAGTTGTTTACTCTAGTGCATGGCTTAGAAAAACCTGTCTCACGAAACAAGTTGCTTGTGTAGTGAGTTCGGTTCTCACTAGATGTCCTAATACTATGACGTTCAGACATTAGCATATTGGTTAGAGTGTTTGCCAATGGCCCGGGAGACCTGGGTTCAATTCCAGGTCGAATCATACCAAAGACTCAAAAAATGGTACTTGATGCCCCCTTGCTTAACACAGCATTATAAGGTACGGATCAAGGGTGCCTTGAAACTTGATCTGTGATGCTCCAAATTATTTTGTAACATTTCCAATTACTGTATAATGTTTGGCGATGTTTTATTTTTTTTTTTTGTTTTGTTTTGTTTTTCTGATCTTTAATCAACATTAATTGATCTTTTAATATTTGCGATTTGAATATATTTTGTTCTGCTTCTTTTTTTGTGTATTTCAATTGCATAATACCTGTATGAGGCTTATTCTATGCTGAATAAATTTGTACGAACCTTGTATAAATCTTAAAATGAAGCTTAGCTTCATCTGACTCAGAATCAAGAACTTATCCAGTAGAGATCGAATTCAATATTCTAGTGAATATTTAGTAACCCCGACTTGTTAACCCTATTTACCCCCACCCCGCTCGGGCAGGATATGACACAAGGTCGATTTTTAAGCGAAGTTTAATAGGTTTGAATTCAGAGTTTTCCTTCTCCTAGACAAGTTGCCTCACCAAGGCTGAAGAACCTAGTCTGCCCTACTATTTACCCATAGCTGGAGGGAGAATAATTGGGTTCATACCTTTCCCAAGGGTATTAGTGCTATGTGAATTGCAGTCATTCTCGTCCAGGATTTGAACTCGAGTAGCCGTGTCCATTTCCTACAACGATAACCATTACAATACGGGCACCCCGACTTGTTAACCACATAATGATTTTATTATTCAGGGTGGTGGGGGTCTGTTGTTTGAAGAAACTTTGAAATAAAATATTTGCATATTTCCTTTTAAAATAGTATCGCATTTTTGTTGTTTTGATTGTTACGTAACGGCTGGTTTGCTCTTCGACCTTCCGAGTGTTGTATGAATTTGAAGTACTGTTTCTGTTCAGGATATTATCATGATCTTTATTAGTTGAATCACAGCATTTTCAAATTAGGTGTGAATGGCATCTGGTCATCTTTGAGTTTTTCTCGTCCTTTTTTTCCAGCACAAATTTGGCATTCACCAATGTAATGAGAAATCGCAGAAACGTGTTCAATTTGGACTAGACCATCTATTAGTAGTTAATAATTATTATACATTAGTTTATTGAAAATGTCGTTCAAAAATTGATTTAAAAAAAGTTTCGGCTGTCGGAAATCTATCTGTAATGGTCTCAGAAAATGAATTCCATATGAAGTTACTGGAAAAAAAAAGTTAGCATGTAGCAACTTATTTTTCTCTTTTTGTTAAAATTGAACACAATAGCAGGCAATACCCCCCCACCCAATGGATGTATTATGGCAATCAAAAAGAAAAAAATATCATAGCTCAGACGTTCAACATCTTAACCTAAACGGTTTCAACCGAGGAAAAAATCTTTGTATTTCGAGGGATTCAAAAGGAATTTTTGAATTTGATCATTTCAGGAACCCAGGAAAATTGTTACCGAACAATGTTTTTGCAAGTAATTGGTTTGATTGAAACGCTGAAGCAAAAAAGTTTTTGTTTCTGAGCAAGGAAGCCGATCGATGATTTTGCTATTTCTTCGTATTGCAAATGCGACGCAGCAAAAGATCATGCAGCCGGCAAGGGAAGTCATACATCAGCCGTATTATTTATATACCGTCACTTTAAAATTATCCCTTATTTTCGCTCAATACAAAATTTATTGACAAATCAGTGATTTCAAAAATTAAAAATATCTTTTTTTAAAAATTCGTAGATGTCAACCAAAAAAAAAAAAAAAAAAAAAAATTAGAATTTTTCTTTTGTGATGGAATACACAATTTATCTGAAATGTAGCATAAAAAGATAGGCCGGAAAATTATTTTAATGATCGAATAAGGTAATGAATTTATTTGAATAAAAGGTTTTGTATTTAAACATAAAAGGAAGTAAAGAGTCAGGAAGGTTAAAGAACGCAACGACAAAATATAATATAAACAAGGATACTTATTCGAATAAGTCTAAAAAAAGTGACCGAGTCAGACGCTATAAAATTTTTTGTTCCGTTCTCGCAAAAATACATTTTTTGTATCAAGAAATATAAAATGACAGAGACTGAAAAATATTTTGCACTTTTGGGTCTTTACTTATCAGGATTAAGAACCTCACTTTCAAATTTCCATTTTATAGGAGAATCTTGATATTACTTTTTTCAGAGAGAATTTTTCTTTTATTTTGACTCAGTTTCTCATTGATTGGAAAAGACGTATCTTATTCTTGATTATCAAATGGTTAAATTAATACAACATTTTAAAGCGTTTTTTAAAAAAATCTCTCTCGAGTTTTCTGCTTACATAGTTTTAAAAAAAGGATGGTCCAAGTAACTTTTGAAAACGCTTCATAAAACTAAAATTACAATCATAATAACATTTCCATCAGTTTCAAAAAATAAAAAAAAAATCTCACAAACTTTATGTACATTGGATAACATAAATCCGAACACACCTTATTATTTTCATAGTACCAAAACGAACGTGTTTTGGATTAATTTATAAACATTTATATAAACAATAATTATTATTTGTGGGTATAAAAGTTCGCTGCACCTCCTCTATTTTTGTGAAAACTAGAGACCGAATACAATATAGAAAACATTTTACTTTTTCTTTAAATAAAGATCACCGGAAACTTTTGTTCACACTAAATATCAACAAGAATCTGGACGACAGGAATTCAAACAGGATGAAAAGTAAATAAAATAATTGTATGTCGAAAAATATAAAAACGTGAAAAGAGGATTAAATTGCCCGTATCTCTTTGTGGAGCAAGTTTTGCAGCGGGTGGTCATTTTCGTGCCCGGGTGGCCGGGTGGCCGGATGGGCAAGAAATTGCTGCAGGTTTTTTATTACTTCTACATCTCTTGAATAATTTCGCTGTAATGATTATAGAAGCAAATCCAGATGAAAAAAAATGGGTGGACAGAGGTTAAGGGATGCAGGTGCTCTGTGAATAATGAATGCATCTTGGGTCAAGCTGGAAGAGAGGGAAATCTATAGAAAAAAAAGGCTATTGATTACTATTAATTAGATTGTTGTCCTGTTAAGATACCTCAATCATAGCCTCGTCTCGCTATTTGTTTCATCTTTATTTCTCTCTCTTTCTCTCTCTCTAACTATATCACTCTATGTTTTATCAAGAACACACACACACAGACACGCACACGTATTCACACTGACATACACGTATATACATATATATATATATATATATATATATATATATATATATATATATGTGTGTGTGTGTATGTCAGTATATATATATACATGTATGTCAGTATATATATATATATATATATATATATATATATATATATAATTTTCTCCTCTTTATTCTTGTAGACTCCTTGTAGTGCATTAGCTGCATCTGGACCACGCCAATTATAATGTTGCAGTTTTCGTACCAAGCAAGTTTTACGGGTGAGAGTTGCTCGCCCTCCATCCATTTTTTAAAATCTATTTATCCATAGGCCATTGTTGGGGTAAGAAGAACATTTTAGATAGCTCTAATTCTGGTCTCCAATTCGGAGTTATCTTAAACTGGTCGCCAGCCAAAGCTAAAAAGCCTTATTTACTCTGCTACTTAACCTGTAAGCCGAGTAAAGGTAGATTGTTTGATGTATTTTTCTAAGGGCATTAGTGTAAAGTAAGCAAAAACTGTATCATCCAAAATCTGAACTTGGTTTGCTGGTTCTATTTTCTGAACTGTTCGAAAGCTTCTACATAATGCTTATAATTTCCGAGCTGACGTTGTTCGTTTGTCGGCTGAGCGGTATGATACAAAGTTTAACGTAAAGTTGGGCGGATTTCGATCCCAGCTTCAAGCGTCCTACGTGTCTAGCCACACTGAAAAGTTGTGATAAAACGAAACAGTCTTTCTGTGGATGACAATATATATATATATATATATATATATATATTTATATATATCGTGTGTCTAGCCATACTGATGAGTTGTGACAAAACAAAACAGTCTGTCAAATGTGGATGACAATATATATTTTCCCTCCCCCCCATGGAGGTTGAACACTCTGGCGAAGAAATTACCGGTTGCCACACGCGTAATGCAAAGCTCTTCTAATGAATTGACTACTCGGTGGCGGTTGGGCGTAAATGTAAATAAAAAATACATATACGTTAAATCCCTTCACTTACGCTTAGATTGCTGATGGCTGTGGAGTAAGATATTTGACTGGCGTAAAGTCAGCCGGGTTTCGATCCCACCTTGTCGCATATCACGTGTCTAGCCACACTGATGAGTTGTGATACAACGAAACAGTCTGTCTGTGGATGACAATATATTCATATTTATTTATTTATCTAAAGTATAAAAATGTATATCTTGTTGAAGTGAGTGCGGTTATAAAACTGTATTTCATTGCTAAAGGTTCATTCAGGTCAGTCTTACCATTTCTTGTCATTAACTAAATTGAACCTAGTTTGGCTAAAGGCCAGAAGTAATTGACTTCACTGACAATAGTCTGCTATTCATAGTTAGTTAACCATTGTATCACGTGATGAACCGAGGCCTACCATTGGAGGAGTCTCTGTGGCTAAAATGCTGGACTGCGGCATCGTAGTAAGCGATTAAATTCCCCTTCGGGCTAATGCCTTTGGGAAAAGTATGAACCCTCTTATCCCCTCCATCAATGCATTAGATAGTACCACTGCTGTTCTTCTGCAAGGATGGTTTTAAATAATCCACGAAGGTTCATATGCCATTAAACAAAGAAACCAAACCAAAGTTACCATTTGTTAGAGCTTTAAAAACCCTTTATTTGCAATCCTATTAAGTTGTGCGATACATATTAAAGACTCGTTTTAAAATGGAATCTGAGTTCTTGATCAACGCTTACCCATAAAAACAACTTTTGGGAACTTGGATACATTCAGGCTTACGTCGAGGTTCAGCGCATACAGCTGTTGGTAATGCGTTCAAACTCAAGCTTGTGTGTGTTCGTGTGTGCTTCAGAGACGCATTTAGCATGATACTTATCGTCGTAGGAAATGGAATCACCGATACGAGTTCAAACCCTAACAAAGATTGTTTGCGTTTCACTTAGTACAACTGCTCTTGAGAAAGGTATGAATCTATCAGTTATCTCTTCAGTTATAGGTAAATTGTAGGACAGGCTGGATTCTTTAGCCTTGGTTAAGCAACTGCTTAAAGATTTATATTCCGTTACGTCCTGCCTGTGTTTTGCCACATCTCTCTCTCTCTCTCTCTATATATATATATATATATATATATATATATATATATAGAGAGAGAGAGAGAGAGAGAGAACATCACCAACATGACCTCCAACAACCCCAAAGCCAGCCTGATCGCCGCCATCCGCCGAGTATTCGCCGAGCTCCCACCGGCGCTTGTGGAAAAGGCATGCTCCTAGTTCTGGATCCGTATCGAGGCGGTGATTGAAGCTGAAGGCGGCTACATTGAATAGATGTCAGCTCTACTACATAAATTAAGTTACCTGAATTGATTTCTTCAATGAAAGTTTTAAAATAAAGCTGTAGTGTTGTTTTCTTTAGGACGATCATTTAATCGTTCCACCCTGTACATACATATATATATATTACCCAGTTATAACCAAACGAATTCGGTAGAAATAAGGAAACAATTGTCTCGTAAATTGCCGATCAATTTTTCAGTTTTAGTTTCAATATTTAAGGATCGGAGACAGTCAATGATAAAATGGAAGTCCTCAATCATCATCGAATTTTGTTATTCTCATTTCAACCCTTACAATTATTATCTAGTTGTTAATAAAATTTTAGCTTTGAGCGAAAACAAACGATTAGATAAAAGATCTTCTCAATACGAGACAGAACAAAGACAATATTGACCCCCACCCTTTCCGCCAAAAAAAAAAAAAAAATTCTAAATGTGCGATTATTTTTAATATATCCGATATATTCTTGTATTATTTTTTCATTTCTCTTTCGCAATTTCGTTGTAGTTTTATATTTTTATTTATATTTATTTATTTATTTTTGAAGAGACAGACTATGGCTCATTTGTTAGCTGGGTCAGACCCCTACTGAGCTTAGCCCTCCTCACGAGACATGCCCAACAACGCCATGTGCGGATTATGTTACAAATACACGCTGAATCAAGTCTACAATTCATGTCGAAATGCCTTCAAAAAGGCGCCATTTATTCGCTCTCAGGACGCGATTACGGCTTCGTTCCGTCTGCCCCTTTACATGAGAGAGAGAGAGAGAGAGAGAGAGAGAGAGAGAGAGAGAGGGAGAGAGTTTTTATTCAATAATTATTAGTATTTTATCTAGTTCTTTTTCTTTTTAAATCGTATAATTTCAGATAAAAAGTTAAATCAGAACACACAAACAAACAAACAAATAGGTAAACAAGTTTTGCAGAAGAAAAAAAAAGTCAGACAAAAGTGAAAAAGAAAAGAAAATAATCATCCAGAATGAAAGTTGTGACCAATAAAAAACGCAAACCTACATAATGACTGATGCAGAATTGAAAGAAATGGAAAGAGTACCCCCCCCCAAAAAAAACAAATAAAAAAAACCCAAACAAACAAACAAACAAACAAACGAACGAAAAAAAACAAAAAAAAACAAAAACAAACAAACAAACAAATCTAAACAAACAAAAAACAGGAAATTCAAAATAAAAATTTAAGAAAAAATGAGAAGATTTAAATCATTATTGAGAATTCGATCAAAACAAACAAATCGACAATGTTGTGTTTATTGGAATTTCATTGACGGCAGGCAATTTCTCCAACCCTGTTTCTTTTAATACATCGGGGAGGTACATAAAGAGTAACTGACATCAAGTAGGAAATTGACTAGTAAAAAATCAAATTTAAGTGCCAACTGTTCATATCACCATTTTTAGGATTATCGAAAGGGAGTTCTGCCCGGTTTCTTTTGCACAGGAAACACACCAGTAAGTGAAGCATTCTGACAGATACGAATTAGTGAGTCGTAGGTTTTACTTGTAATCATTGTTCTTAATTAGACTCTAGAATTAAAGATAGTAAATAACTAGAACTGTAATTTGAATGAAATACTTTGATACAGACACCAGGGATGCGGAGGGATTCCATTATGTTTGAATCTGTATATTTATATTGCGTTAGCTGTTACTGAGTTGAATTTCTAGAAGTGAACTGTTAGAGAAAAGGGGCTATGATCAAATTGACACATAGTGATTTTGTGGATATAACCCGCCTCAACAAAACAAACATTATGAATAGAAAAGTATATTTTATTTTTTCTGTGTCTACGGGAAGAGAGACAGAGACTGCGAGAGAAACACGGAGAGCTCTTATTTTTAATATACTAAAGTTTTCTGAAAAAATTGTAACCTACTAAAATATTCGAATGAAATGCTATTATGTCCCTTAGATGATTTATATGTCAGCTAGGGGTTCATAAGGTGTCATATGACCATCACCCAAACCCCTTCTCGATTTCTTTTGCCTCTGTTCTTTGAACAGTAGAGATGTACCAGGGATCATTCCAAGGAACGGTAAAGCCATATGACTCTTTTACTTTCTGTCATCAAATAAGATTTTTTCGAATTTTGTACCCCTTCTACATACTGCTTGTTCATGGAACAGTAAGTTTATATTTCTAGCAATTAGGACTCATTGCCCGAATGAGTAGAGTGTACGTCAATGGCCCAGGAGACCGAGGTTAAATCCCAGGTCGAGTCATACCAAAGACTTAAAAATGGTACTTGATACCTCCTTGTTTAACAGCATTATGAGGTACGTATCGAGGGTAAAGTGGAACAATCCAGGGAAAGGAGTAGCATCCTCCCTTACACTTCGGTGTAGTAGCTATTGAAAAGGGAGCCTTCGGGTCGGCCTCGACTGCAGTTGCCAACCTTACTTATATATAAAATGTTTAATATTCTTGTATGTATGAATGCGTTTATCTTGTTTCTCTTTCTGTTGTGATCAGTGTTCAACATCATGGATAAACTAATGCTAATATTTGTTTGGTTTGGTTTGGTTTGTTTGGTTTTATGGCACATCAACCTTTGTAGGTTATTTAACGCCAAATCCATTTTTATGTAAATAATCTGTTCTATTGAAAACAGTTCAGTTTAGCATAAGTACATAGTTTAATTGTCAAAAACATTTCCATTTCAAACTATTCAAGCAGTTATATGTAAATACAGTTTTAATGTCGAAAAACAGTTCAATTTGAAATAATTCAGTTAAGCCTAAGCACGCAGTTTAAGTGTAAGTACGGTTTAATTGTCAAAAATGTTTCTATTTCAAGCTATTCAGTTTACTCAAACAATTCAGTTTAGCATGAGTATGCTGTTAGTTCTATTTAACCCATAGATAGGGCCCTATCAGGTGCTACCACTCCGGGCCAGAGTGGACCTGGGAGCGATGGCAGTGAAGGGGTACTCCGCATTCCCCAAAGCTCCAGCACTGCTGGAACCTCACCATCAGATTGTTTAGTGTCATATCCAGGACACTCGTTAGGGGGGGGCTTACCCCTCTGCAGAGGTGCAGTCAGTGTATTCTACAGCCCCAGCTGACTGGGCAAGCTAATATTTGTGAGTGAGGATTCGGTTAAATATCTTCCAAAGCATCAAGTGTACCAATACCGTAAATATAACTGATGATTCATCTATCTTTCACTATACAATATATGGCTACTTGACTGCTTTTTTGACGGCATATCAACCTTCGTGGGTTATTTAAAGCAAAAGACATTTTTTTTCAGAAAAACAGCAGTGATACTATTCAACAGATAGGAATAATGGGGTTTATATTTTTATTTTTCCGAAAGTAAACGTAATACCATGACTGGAATTCGAACTCGCTTTCGTTGAGGTCGTAGTCCACCGCTTTAGCGATAAGGCTACGTACAATCTGTGTTTTACAGCCTATTGAAAGATGGTTGTTCAATATTTAAATATTCAACTGTAAATATTAATTCTTCATACAAATGCAATGTCCCAAAATGTTTTGATTGACCCCACCACCACCAAAATAAATAAATAAAATAAATAGATAAAACCAACAAAAAACTTAAAATTCATTTTAGTGGTGTCCTCGTGATGTAATGATTAAAGCGATGGACTGCGGAATCGTAGTAAGCAAGTTCGAACTCCAGTCGCGTTATTACTTTCGGGCAGATACCCTTGGGAAAGGTATGAACCCTCTTATCCTCCCAGCTATGGAGTAAGTAGTATCTCACTGTTCTTCTAGGAGAATGGGTTTGGCATTAAATAACCTACAAAGCTTGATATGCCATAAAATAAAGAAACCAAACCAAAATTCATTTTAATTCTCTGCTTAAATCTTGTTTCTAAACACTGGAAAAAAAATCGTGAAAGTTAAAGAAATAAGCTGTGTCTTTGATAAGATGCATCAGATATTTGCTCTGATGTTCAAATACTGAATACTTTTATTTCGTAGATCACACAAATCTCTAATCTTATTTGATGGAGAAATGCTAAAATGTATTTTTTAGGGGAAGAATGTTCACTATTCCACATAGATATAAAAAAAAGGTTTAGTATCTTGACAATCAGCACGGTAAACGTATTGTTCTATGAAGCAACAAGCTCCGATGGTTCTAGTTTCATCTAAAGCAAATTCTTTTTTTCTGAATTATTACAATTTTATGTAAAAGCCAAAGAATAGTTCGACCAAAAAAGATTTTTATGAAAAGATGAAGATCAGAGAAAGAAGAAAAGAAATATCAGTGATAAACTTTTGATATCGATAAACTTTTTGTAAATTGTATTTTTAATGGATAAACAAAAACTTATGAAAATGATTGCGTATAAAGTCAGGCTCGTCGACTTCAAAGTTCTGTAATTTTCCAAATTATTATCATAATTATAATTATGATTATTCCTCGCAAGGTTTTCGTACCAGCGTTAGTAGATGGTCTTTTACTGGAGTTTGAGTGACAGCAAGTCTCTTCAAATCTCAGTATTCTGGCCGATCTTAATAATGTAGAAGTCTGGATAATCTCTGCTCGTCCTCCGATTTTCAACTCTTCCAGCCCCTTTACCATGCCTTTGGGTATCATTTCGAGCGCACCAACAACAATAGGTATCACTGTCACCGTCATGTTCCAAAGATTTTTTTAGTTCTCTGGCCAGCTGTAAGTACTTACCTGTGTTTTCGTTTTCTTGGATTTCACCTATGTGATCCACCGGGACAACAAAGTCCACTAGTTGGCAGGTTTTCTTTGTTTTTGTTATCTATTACTAGGTCTGGTTTTCTGACCGTGATTTGGTGATCCGTTTATGTCTCAATTTCCAGAGAATGTTATGCGTCTCATTCTCAGACGGATTCTGTTTTGTGCATTTAGCATTTGGTAGTATGGTCAAATTTAAATTTCTTGTACAATTCCCAGTATATCCCTTTTCCCATCCTGTCATATCTACTCTTGTACTCTTTTTGCTCTAATTTGCTGAATTCGCTGATTATGCGATTAATGGTTTCATCTCTTTCACTACATAATCTACATTTGCTATTCTGTTGTGTCTTATTTATTTTAGTTTTAACATAGTTAGTCCTTATGGCGTTGTTTTGCGCTGTCACTTGGGAGATCCCTTTTTACTCTCTTCTCACATCAAAAAAAAATAATAATAATAATAATAAAATAAATAAATAAAGGAAAAAGAAAAAAGAAAAAGAAGCAAATATTTGCACGGAACATATACAATATTGATACAATAGCTATATTCAGATCGAATTCTGTCTTATTTTGACTCTAATAATCAAACTGCGATTAAAAAAAAAGAAAAAAAGAAAAAAATTTTTTTTCGACTTGTCACAATTAAAAACAAGGAAAAAGGGAAGAAATTTTTCTTGGTTTCCGGGACAATCATTAAAAAAATAATTATAATTTAATTCTGAATTCTTTTCGTTAAAGTCTGCATATTGTGACTTACGTATACAATAGTCGAAGGTAACCCGAAGGTTCCCTTTTCAATAGTTACCACTCCGAGGTGTAGGGGAGGGCACTCCTCAATTCCCTGGATTGCTCCACTTTACCCCTGTTCCTTACCTTATAATGCTGAGTGTTAAACAAGGCTGCATCAAGTACCATTTTTGAGAGTTTGGTTTGACTCGATCTGGAATTGAACCCCAGTCTCCCGGACCATTGACGAACACTCTACTCATTAGACCCATAGTCTGGTTCTTGAGCAGAAAAAACTGAAGATTTTGTTCTTGATTTAAAATTTACAAGATAACCTGAATGTTATTATTTTTCTAATGCTTGGATGAGTATATTAATTTGTTTCTGCCGATCTAATCTTTGTTCTTTCTATGAAGAATGTGCAGGGTGAAGCGTTTATTATTATTCCTCTCATCATTCAAACTATTGTTTGTGTTTTGAACATAGAGCTTTAACATATATTCTTCAGCTTTCCTAATGCTTTACTAGTGTATCCGTATTTCTTTTGAAGTCAACAAGTGTATTTTTTCTTTTTTCCTTTTATTTTCTTTTGCTGAGGCTTTTCATGTCTGGGTGTGTAGTCAAAGGCGAAAATTTTCAGGCGCTTCTAAATTTTCTTCCAATCAGATTTGGTCATTTGTTAAACAGCAGTTTTTTTTTAAAAGATGAGAAGGAAAAGGGTATTAAGAAATTTCTAAAGGCCACTGGATGCAATTTATACCAGAGGAAGACCGAAGATATAAATCTGCCGAAACCTCGTAAAACATTATAGATATGAAGTTACAAGATAGAAAAATGTATAGAATAATGAAAAGACTTCATCTCTGAACTTATGATGTGATTATCACATGACCACAATTCTATATCTTTTTACTTATTACAGATTTCTCTGCCTCCCCCTCTTTCTATTTTGCTTTGTTAGTCTTTCTATCTTTTTATTCCTCTCATTATTTTTCAATCCATGTATTTCTTTTGTTCTCTCTCTCTCTCTCTCTCTCTCTCTCTCGCTCTCGCTCTCTCTCTCTCTCTCTCTCTCTCTCCAAGCGGCTCAACGTCGAAAGAAATACGAATTCGTTATGGCCTTTTCTCTCGATGTTTTCTTTGCATTAATTTGGGATCGGCTTTAACTTCCACCTCCACAAAACCTCCAATATCTGAAGAACGGGAATGGATTTTGATCCGCCCAAAGTTTACAGGTAAGCACTCAGCATCTCATCGCCCCACCATTCCATAAACGCGTGAAGCAATAACTGTCCTTTATCTATCTGCTACTATCAAAGCACACACACACACACGCGCGCGCGCGTATGAGGACAAACATAAATATATTCACGCATACAAATACACACATCCAGTCATACATACATATATACATAAAAAGCTCATACAGTCATCTTCAGTCCAATAACACTTTTGTTACATAATGTGAGAAGATGCTGACCATACAGTGATGGTTAACAAGGTGATTATCCTTTGATAGTGAGTTTAATCCTTAGTCCTCGACAGTTTTAGTCTTGTGCCAGATTAAGCTTGAATTATCCACTAAAAATAATGTGTACTGACTTCACTAGTCAGACATTTGACGATACGTTGTTAGACTTTGACAGCAGATGTTAGTTTGTTCAACTCACTTGGGAGAAAAAAAAGAGGAAAACTCAATGTGTTTTCTTTTCGCTTGTTTGCTAACTCAAGCGAGTTTCCATTGACAAAAATAGATCAAGCTGTCCTCTCATCTTACTTCCATTTTAAGTCCATGTACGCATCGATCCCCGAGGAAGATCGAAATCTTCCTCGAAAAAAACATATAAATATTCTGTTTTATATGATTATGCTCTTTCAATTTTATGTAGTGTCTATAACAAATCAGCGTGGGTTTGTTTGGTACAAGTTCATCAAAAGGAGAAAAAAAACAATTTGGTAAAATTATGCCCCACCAATTTTGTGGAAAGTGGCTATCTGCCTTGAAAACTAGTATTCAATATTATGGGTGAGTCAAAAGTTTTTCCATATTTTACTAACATGAGACAAAATTCAGCAGATCTGGATGATTTTGCTGATGTGAAGGTGACGAACCACACTGGACTGTGGTATGTCGTTCTCGCCTGGTACTCTCCGATTGCTATGCGCCAAATTTGCCTCTATTCTTTGGAGTACGGCTTCGGAAATCTACAGTTTCAGATCTGCCCAACCTTGCCTGATGGTCAAGGTTGTTGCATCCCGAGCAGAATTTCTTGAACTATCAGGTTTCTGTACAGGGATCATCTGCGCCTTTATCTTAAACACAACAAATGTATTTGGTTGCTTCCGCTGTGTTATGGCGCAGTTTGATCTCGTAAAGCATACGTTCTTGAAATAGACTTCGTAACACATTCACTTGTCATAGTTTTTAAATAACACACACACACACAGTGAAGTAATGCATAACGTGTCAGCGTACCAACTACCATGATACTTCTAACTTCAGCGGTTACCTTTAACAACTTGAACTGCTTCATTCATTGCAAACTAGCGCGCACCAAAAAATTTGGAAATCCTTTGACTCCCTCTATTATTTGGATTTGAACATCGACTTTTAGCACCGACGGAAAATACACTCCTACCCTAGCTACCGGACAGGACAAATATTCATGCAAACTCGCTTGCACACGAATTTTTCAACACAACAATTGCAACTCACATTAAGAAAACACTTTATGTATAGAGAAGAGTTTAAATTGTAAAAAGGGAGTCTCAAATTAAAAAGACAACTTTAATCAGTGAGTCGTGAGCGTTTAAATGAGTTTTTTTTTTTTTAATGTTCCACCCGGCTCATCTACCTGCCAAACAATCACGCGAAAATTAAATCAAAACCTTAAAACGGGTAGCTGCAACCTCCACCCGTAATTACCAATGGCATTCAAATGATTTGTTCTTTGCTTCCGAGCCGAACGTTCCGCCCCAACTGTCTAGGGCCGGGTATAGTTATTTTTGAAAATTTATTATTATTGTTATTGTTATTATTATTATTATTATTATTATTATTATTATTATTATTATTATTATCTCTTCGGCTAACATCAACTCTGAACGAGGATCTATTAGAAGCAAACGAAAACTGATTTTTCTTCGCTCCGATTAGCGATTATAAATTCTTCAGCTCATTTCTTTTTTGCTGTCTTTGGGCTGTCCGATTTGAAAAGCTTTCTTGGTGAGGCGTGACAGTGTCTCTTCCTTTATTTTCTCAAACACCCATTTTCTCGCCACCATCTCCGCACCTCAGCCGTTTTGTTTGCTGACTGAGCTAATTGTTAACACCTATTAAACAATTCATAAATTAATGGTCTATATAAAAGGTAAGAAAACGGTTGAAAGGAAAGGACGGGAGATTAAATGGGGACCCGGGTGGGAAAACAGTAGAAATATCTCAAATAAAAAAAAAGAAAGAGAAAAAAATTATAAAGGAAAGGATTGGAAGAGAAGAGAGAAGACGAAGAAAAAAGGAAATAGAAGAAACAAGGAAAAGAAGAAAATTGAAAGAAAAAGAAAAAGAAAAATGAAGGGATGGATTGGAAAGAAAGAGAAGAATAAAAAAGGAAAGGAAGAAAAACCAAAAGAAAAAAAGAGAAAAGGATTGAAAGAAAAATTAATAGAAAAATACAGAAAAGAGAAAAGATTAAGAAAAAGGGAAAAGTAGAAGAAAAGAAAGGAAGAAAACCGAAAAAAAAAAAGAACGTTTGAGAGAAAAAAGAAATAGAAGTTAAGTAAAGGATTGGAATAAAAGAGAGAATACTATAAAAAAAGGAAAGAGAAGAAAAGAAAATGGAGAAAACTGAAAAGAGAAGAAAACTTTAAAGAAGGAAGAAAAGAGGTAAAAGAAAAAAAAGAAAAAAAAAAAGAAAAAAGTTGGCAGAAAGGGAAGAAAAGCAAGAAATAAAAAGAAAAAGAATGGGGGTGGGGAAAGGAAAAAAACTGTGAAAGGAAAAAGAAGGGAAAGGCTTAAAGGAAGGGAAGACAAGCGAGAAATAATAAAAAAGGACTGGAAGAAAAAGATGAGGGCTGGGAAGAAAAAAAAAGAAGCGAGTGATTTAAAGGAAAAGCAAAAGGGCAGGAAGAAGAAGTAAAAAAAAAAAGAAGAAAATAGTATGAGTTTTGAAAGGAATAGAAAGAGAGAGAGAGAGAGAGAGAGAGAGAGAGAGAGAGAGAGAGAGAGAGAGAGAGAGAGATAATGTAGTTGAAAGGAAACCAAGTTGTACGAAAAATAGGCAGAACCAGCAAAAGAGAAAAATATAACGAGAAAGGATAATAGAAAGAGACAGACATGAAGAAAGAATGAGAGAAAGAGGGGGAAAAAGAAAAGGTCAGAGAAAGAAAAAGAGAAAAAAAAAGAATACAGAAAGGGAAACAGAAAAATGAGAGGAAGAGAGCAAAAGAAAGAGGGAGCGAAATGGAAAAAGGAATGTATATATATATATATATATATATATATATATATATATACATATATATATATATATACATACATATATATATATATATATATATATATATATATATATATATATACACACACATATATATATATATATATATATATATATATATATATATATACATTCCTAATATATATATATATATATATATATATATATATATATATAGAGAGAGAGAGAGAGAGAGATGGGGAGGGACGGAGATAGAGACAGAATGACAGAGTGATTGGTGAAGAGGAAATCATTTTATTTTTCACTTTATTCTTCAATAAGTCGACCTATATTTAATTATGGCAACAAAAAAGCAACAACGTTTTGTAATCACGTTCATCACATTTAAATGGTAGAATTCTTGAAAGGCTTCAATGTTCGTATAAATTCCTTTTTATTGGATTCTATTACAACAGTTGAGCTGTGAAAATAACTGTTGCTATGAAACCAATGTCTTTCCTCGTTTCTTTGTATTCTTTCTTGCTTTTTTCTTTGACCGACGAGGGTAACACAAACAAGGGAGGTAAGCAAGTTAGGACAAAGTAAATCGAAAGAAATCCCCTTTTTTTTGTATTTAATCGTCCATCCCGACGGAAACCTTTCCTCTTCAGTTCTGGATGGAGAATTGCATGGAAAACTGACTGGGTAGGAAGAACAAAATGGGACGGGAGGACTGTCGGTAAACTAAAGGCAAGATAATTGTTTCATAAAATAAAAGGAAAGAAAATGCAATCTTTTTCCTTTTGTATGTGTGTGTGTGTGTGTGTGTGTGTGTGTGTGTGTGTGTGTGTGTGTGTGTGTTTCTCGGTCGATTCTGTGACAACTGCACAATGATTTCTTTAAATTAATGATGAAATTATTAAATTAAAATAAAAAATTATTAATAAAAAAAATTGAAAAATCCATAATATTCATATTTCTCTAGGTATTGATATAGGTTTAAGTTTTTGCTAAGATCATCTTAGTCAGGCACAAGGTCACAAATACAGCAGACTTAGTGAAGATTTAGCACATTTCAGAACCGAGACTAATTTGTTCTTCGACGGGCGCCCTTTAAAACTGAACGTTTTTTTATTGCTGCTTCAAAAAGTTTTATCATCAAGCCACAGGCTAAGAGCGATGAACATAGTATGATATTTGTCTCTGCCTCCCACCAGACGGGACTTGACTCAAGGTCATTGACCCGAAGGTCAGCTTAAAGTGGGGATTAGGAGAGGGGAAAGTCGGGCACGAGACGAGGTTCGAGCCCTGTTGGACTTTTCTGGTCATCGACCCACTTAGTGCAATGTGGGCCTGATGAGCCAGGCAGGATATGGACCCAAATCTGGGTCTAGGCACACCCAAAGGTGGCCAAGCTGAAGCCGGGGGCCTTTCGACCTTGAGTCTGCCATTAATATTCAATACCCGTCTGACACAAATGCCAGACGGCCCAGCTAATGCCGGGTGAGTAAGCGATGAACATAGTATGATATTTGTCGCGGCCTCCCGAAGGCCGATTATTGTGGGGATTTAGGGGAGGGGAAGGTCGGGCACTAGCCGAGGTTCGAACCCTGCTGGTCTGTGCTGCTCATCGACCTACTTAGTGCAATGTAGGCCTAATGAGCCAAGCTGTTTCTTGGACCCAAATCTGAGCCCAGGTACGGATGCTGGGTTATAGCTTAAACTAGACAGCAAGGTCTAGTACTATACGTAGGGGACAGAGGTGTCAATGTTGCTGCTGGCCCACCCGAAGGTGGCCAGCCGAAGCCGGTAGCCTTTCGGCCTCGAATCTGCCATTGATTTCGATACTCCATCCGGCACGAATGCCAGACGGCCCAGCTAATGCCCGGTGAGTAAGCGATGAATATAGTATTCTTTTTCGTTATTCTATTTTCTAATTTATAAGTTGAGAAAGTCTATTATGCTTCACCGTCACTATCTGCTCATCTACTTAACACTAAAAAATAACAACAGCATTTCTCTGAAGTAAAAGACTATCATTAGATCAAGAAGCTGATCCTACTTTTCTTAATATAATGGGGAGGTGCTATTTGGGAGGTGGATCACCGGTTACCTTTCGTCTTGCTGACCAGCTGCCCACTCAAAGCCAGAACAGTGGGTGCTTATCAGGGAACAATGTTAAATGGGGAAATTGTAGGATGGAAGATTGTGTTGCGCTAATATTATAACTAAGAAAGAGCTGCCTCCTTTAAATGTCGTTATTTGAAATGCTAGTCTTAAATCAGGTCTCAAACATGAACCTATTACGCCAAGGGGAAATACACAAAAATACTTCAACCACAAAGTAAACCTGTTGGTTCATTAATAAGATTAATATCTCTTGTGATTGGAAATAAAAACATGAGAATGTTAGTAAGTTTCAATACAAAAAAATTTAAATCAGGTATTCGTTAAGTGGTAGAGCAGTGAATATGTGTCTCAAAAGAAAGAGCTTAAAAAACAAAACAAAAAGCGAAAAACAAAACAAAAATAACAAAACAAAACGAAACAAAAAAAAAACTATCACAACAAAAATAAAAAAGATAGAAATCAAAAAATCATTTAAAAAACAAATCTCTATAGAGAAATATTTTGGAAATTTACAAATTTTTCTTGATTATTAGTTTGTAAAAACGTAACAATTTTGATATGCATGTAAAATATAACCTTTTAATTGATAATTAAAACTTTCATTTAACTTCTTTTTAGAACGTTTTCTCAGTTTATGCCTTTCTCCAACCCTAACACTCTTCATGTCTCTGTCTACCTGTCTTTTACGTTCAACTTTCTTTACCTTTCACCATGTCTCTCCGTTTGTCTGTCTCTCTTTTCTCTCTCTCTCTCTCTCTCTCTCTCTATATATATATATATATATATATATATGTATATATATTGTTTTGTTGTCGTGGTATATTTTTAAACAGAACCATTCGTCATTGTCCAATTCCAGGTAAAATGCTGATTTTCAAGACTGGAAGATTTAGAAGATAGGCACGATACAATTAATGTGCCCCTTAATTTCTTTTACTTGTATATAATGGACTACAGTGAGTTAAATAAATATTTGCAAATATATCTTTATTATTCTATAAAGCGTTCATACTCCGTTTAAAATTGACCTAGTGTCGCATCCTTCTCGTGTGGTGGGGTAGGTAAATATATATAAAGTGTTCACAATCAAAAGTCCATCACTACAAATCTTCGAGGTGCCCGTGGTGTAATGGTTATCGTCGTAGGAAATGGACACGGCGACATGAGTTCAAACCCTGGACGAGGCTGACTGCATTTCTCATAGCACTAATACCCTTGGGAAAGGTATTGTGACGCGAAATTGACTAAAATCCCAAAACGGGACTTTATTTTCGCACGTGTGAAGACGGGGCAGGTTGGCACTTGATCCCCTACAGAATAAGTCCTGTTCAGAGTTCTTCTCTCAGGCATATAAGAACTGGCATATTACGTGAGGGAATAATTTAGGACCAGACTGACCACCGCTGGCAAGGGGTTCCGAATTTCACACTATCACACACCCACCAGGCCGCTTTCTTTCTTCCCCGAGACAATGGAAGATAATGAGCCTATAGGTTGTAGTTGTGATAATATTAATATTGCAGTTGTCGGCAACTCCGGTTCCCCGTGTGATACTTTCGGAATTAATAGGACAATTCTAAGCAAGATAACATAAGGCGAATAGAAGCTGGAAAGAAAGCATGAAGTAACAACATAGACCACATGGTAAAATGAAAATACATAAATTCCTTTACTACTTATATATACACGTTCAGAGTGTCAAAAACATATAATTGGACAGTCCACGAATATAAATGTCTTTTCTGACTTTTGTCCTTCTTTAAATTGAGAGAGAGAGAGAGTGGTAAACGAAATTTGAGTATAAAGGAAAAATGTCCCCAAAGTTACTTATCTTATTTTCGACGGGGTTCCACTGGAGAATTTTCTTCTTTCACGGGCTACTAGACTTTGTTCTGTTTTTAATACTGGCTTGAAGGATTTGAAGTCCTTCGTGTCTCAGCTAATCTTTTGTCTTCAGCCCGGAGTAAAATGGCTATGGTTCGCCTGCCACGAGCCTTGCTCAAAAACTGACTTCTTACTATTTACTTCCGCTGAGGGGAAGGGAGCCCCACTTCCGTTTTGGGGTCCCAGCCAATCATTTGGCTTCTCTCTCTTTCCCCTTCCGATGTCCGGCGACCTGAGGTCACTAAGTGCGAACACCTGGTCTCCCCTGCGTGACCCACATTCTCTCTTAACGGTCACTTTTTGACTGCTAGATAGTGCTGATTCACCACGGGAGAATAGTATCAGTCTTACCTCTTCGTCTCCGTGAGCTATCACGTGACAGTATGAATCCAATTATTCTCCCTCCAGCTATGGGTAAATAGTAGGACGGACTGGGTTCTTTAGCCTTGGTGAGACAACTAATCTTGGAGAAGGAAAACTCTGAATTCAAACCTGTTAAACTCCGCTTAAAAGTTGACCTTGTGTCATATCCTGCCCGAGCGGAGGGGTTGGTAAATAACGTCACTACAAATCTTAATCAACTAAAAATTAAGCTTATTGTATTTACCCTGCGTTTTAAGATATAAGCAAAGGAAACGGATTTTCGAAGGTTAACTTAATCTAGTACTAGCAACAATATGGGAGCATTTATTAAATATTGAACCTGCTACACAAGCGAACTGGTCTCAGCGAGGGTGTTTGATTGGTTGATTGGTTGGTTGGTTGTTTTGTTTTACGGCGTATCAATCCTTTTTGGGTCATTTAAGGCCGAATTATGTCATTTTGATAAAAGTTTCAAACAATTCAGTTTAGTATAACTACAGATATCAAAACAGCTCTATTTCCAACAATTCAGTTCTGCATAAGTGCCCAGTTTAAAAGTGAAAACAGTTCTAGTACACAGTTTCAATATCAAAAACAGTTCTATTTTAAACAATTCAGTTTAGTATAAGTACGCAGTTTAAATGTCAAACCAGTTCTATTTCAGGCAATTCAGTTTATCATAACTACGCAGTTTAGTTCTATTTGACCCATATCAGGTACTACCACTCCGGGCCAGAGTGGACCTTGGAGCGATGTCAATGAAGGAGTACTCCGCATTCTCTAAAACCCCAGCACTACTGAAACCTCACCATCAGATTTTTTAGTGTCATATCCAGGACACTAGTTGGGGGTGAGGTCTTATTCCACTGCAGAGAAGCAGTCAGTGTATTCTGTAGCCCCAGTCGACTGGGTAAATGATGTGTTTGATACGACTGGCTCCTCGAGTAGAAGACAACTCCAAAAGTCTGGAAGAGTTAGAAAAAAAAATCAAAACTAAACAAATCATTTTTCTTGTCCACTTGTATTGAGAGGTGTAGTCATTTATAAAGCTTAAATTAAGGCTATAAGTATGTGACAGTCAGTAAGAATCAAACTTACTGATGAGAGGTTGCAAACCATTACACCACGTGAGGTACTCATGCTCGGAAGAGTCTACTTTTATGTTGTTTTTTTTTTACTTTACAGCGTAATTTTGAAATTAACTTTCAGTTTGCTAGACTTGTCATTACATGGTCTCATCAGTCGTACATTTGGGGAACAGATGTCAGTAGGGATCTACTTGACTACACGGGTTAACAGAAGGAAGCCACAATTAATATCTGGCTGTCTCAAGCTGTTCTACTTCTGGTTTTGAATTGAGTGTTATTCTTATCCTAGAATGGTTGCCAAACAAGGCTATAGAATCCATTATGACCAGCAATTTTATCTACAGCTGAAAAGGAAACAATAGAATCTATTCTCTTTGGCAAAGTGAACACGAACTGCCTCAGCTAGAATTCCCGTGCTCAGAGCTGTTGATCGTTTAAACATTCCATTTACAAGCAGTTTCATAGAATTCTAAAAATATAGGCATTTTCGACGGTTAAAAAATTGTCTTTGTTATAATAGACTTATTAATAGATTTTTGAATGCTTGAATTGTTTTAATTTTTTTTTTTTTACATGAAACAAAGAGTGAACGAAGTGAAGAATTTTGTTTGCAATCAAATTATCAAAAGGCGATATTATTTTCGATGATAGGAAGCTCTTCCCCCAAATTCCGAAAAAGCACTCTCTTCAACTTGCCAACAATAAAGATGTTGAAATTCTACGAATATATTTCTATCCTTTAATGGCTGATTTGATATTTGACGCATACTAAATGGTTTTACTTTTCGGAAAATAATGTTATTTTTAATTATTTTTGTTGAAAAGTCTTCCAGGACATTTTATACGCAATGGAAGCCGTGTAACTATAACCTTCACACGATCACCAAATTAACCATTTTGACATTTCTATTGTTTGTCTTTGGGTAGCAGTTTTTCTCTTTGGCTGATCTTTACAGTCATGAACCCCAATATTATTTCTGATTTTGTAAAAGCTTTTTGCTTGACAATTGCTGCAACAAACAAGCGCATCCTTCCATATCAGTTGAAAGAAGAGTTGAAACGTTCTGCCCTATTCCTGGGAGACGATCATTTCACTCAAGCTATCAGAATGTTTGTCATATTTGAAATGAAGAGAATCTCTTAATAATCATCCGGTGCCAAGATACAACCGAGATCTGAAGAGATTTTTGATTCGTTCAAATTGCAGACCGACATTTTTCTCATGCAACAGCCGTTTATCTCTTTTGTGTCTTCGTTTCTTATTGCCGTTCGGACGATAAATTCGTTGGATAAAAATTGTTTCGACACAATTCATCTTCTTTCGACAACTTTTGCTGAAGAGATAAAAATGAGTGGACACGAAACATTTCTTTCGAAATAAAAATGAATTGGGTGTAAAATAAATAGATAAATAAATAAAATGAAAATAAAAGAAACGGAATTCTAGGTGGAGATCGTAAAAGAAAAATGGAGTCTGGGAGGTGAATGGTGTGCTGAAATTTCGTAGTGTCAAGGGATAATTTTGTGAAATTGGTTGCCTAAGTCAACGCTAATGACGTTTGTTTTTCTGCTTGAAGGGAATTATTGATCACGTCAGCAAAACTTAGGGATTCTAAGACCGGAAGAGAAAATGAAGTGTACGGATTTTCATCAAATAAAATTTCTTTTCTTTTATTTTGCTTTCTTCTCCTTACTGTCTTTTGAAAGATGTTTCCGAACCCACATTCTTTCTTTCTTTCTTTCTTTCTTTCTTTCTTTCTTTCTTTCTTTTAAATGACTGCATCTTTCATTTCCCCATACGTCTGCCTGAATGTACGCTTCTATAGAATTATATAAAAAATACGTTTTTTTATTTTACGAGGTACTGCTGTAAAGTTCTCGTCCTAACAAAGAAAAAATGGTCTTTAAAAAATGTTATTGAATTTTTTCGAAGAGTTAAAGAAACTTGAGAAAGGATGGGCCAAGTGTATTGAATTGGTGGATTGATACATATAATCGTATGTCAGTCTCTTTTTGGTCGGGCTGAGAACTTTTCAGCTCACCCTCTTAATCGATTTGTGCTGCGATTGAAGTATAAAGTACCTGTTGCCACATCATCGTTATTATTTACATTTCTATTCCATATTTGGTAATTTTCCGGAAAGAGTATATATGTATTTACCAACATCTCGACATAAGCAGGATGTGATACAAGGTCAGTTTTTAAAGCAAAGTTAAAAGTTGCATTATGAGTTTTCTTTCTCCTAGACCGATTGCAAAAACAAGGTTAAAGAGTTTCTACAGTGTAAAGATAAGAGTCTTAGTATATAGAAACAAATGAATTACCTTTTGCTCCCATTTGTTTTTTTTATAAGTATTGAAAAGTTTCCTTATTTGTACAAGAGATATGTATGTGTATATATTGGTTTCTCTGATAAAAACGTTTTGCTCCCAAAATTCACAAATAACATTTAATCTCTATTTACGGAGTTTAAGGCGCCTCTGGTGGTGTAATGGTTAGCAAGCTCGACTAGCAAACCTGCACGAGTGAGTTCGAGTCTCATTGGGTGCCCCTTTCATATGGCCTTGTGCCACATCTAAGCAAAAAGCTTAGTACATTTCCACTATTTATGGAGTTTTATTTTCTAAGTTTAACATAAAAGTATTTCTACAACAATTCACTCATCTCCATGTAGTGAAATCTTCTAGTCGTGTCAAAAAGTGTTACACACACACACACACACACATATATATATATATATATATATATATCGATAAATCATGTATGAGATAGTCATTTGTTAAACGATCTTAGTCTGTTAAGAAAATCACACCTGTTAGGGAGAAGTAACCCCTACGAGAACGTAAAATGGGAAGGGATTGACCAGGAGATTAATTCCACTCCTGTTTCTTAATCGTTCGAACACAGAATATTTTGACCTCCTCTGCCAACACCTATGAATTAAATAATTTGTAATTTGATTTCCACTTTTATTCTTATTTTTATGCTTATTTTTATTTTTATTTATTTTTATTTTCTAATTTTTATTTTTTATTTTTTAATTTTTTAATTCCTTTATTTTATCTTCTGAATACGAACTGTAACTCCACATTTGCTACTCTGCGACGAGAGAGAAGAATGTAAATAGTAATCTGACAAGACGAAGAGTATAGGAATATTCTCCGCCGAAATAAATTTATGACGACTTAACCGAGTTTGAGTCTCCATCAAATTATACTATATATATATATATATATATATATATATATATATGCTGGACTGTGAGGTCATAATATATATATATATATATATATATATATATATATATATATATTCAGGAAGAATAACTGAACCCATACTTTTTCCAAGAGTATTAGCGCTATGTGGATTGCAATCTGCCTCGTCTAGGATATGAATTCGAGTCGCCGTGTCCCTTTCCTAGGACGACAATCGTCACTTCACTAGCGTCTCCGAAAAGAATATAGAATGACTTCCTTCGAAGAATTTTAATTTCAGCCTCAAATGCCAAAAGTGAACTGCATTCTTTAATCATCTTAACATGGAGATCCTATTTACCCAACCCCTCCGCTCGGGCAGGATATGACACAAGGTCAATTTTTAAGCGGAGTTTAACAGGTTTGAATTCAGAGTTTTCCTTCTCCTAGACTAGTTGCCTCACCAAGGCTGAAGAACCTAGTCTGTCCTACTATTTACCCATAGCTGGAGGGAGAATAATTGGATTCATACCTTTCCCAAGGGTATTAGTGCTATGTGAAAAGCAATCAGTCTCGTCCAGGATTTGAACTCGAGTCGCCGTGTCCATTTCCTACGACGATAACAATTACACCAGTTCGCTAGTAATTTCTTGAGTAAAAAAACAAACAAACAAACAAAAAACTTTGTTGTCTTATCTGATCAATAAACAAGACTGTCCTTTTGTCGTTTTCAAAGTGGCTTTCAATATTTCAATAACTAATTGACGATTCGGTGTTCATCAATTTATCAACTTTCATTTTCTTCCGACAGAAAGCTAAGATAAATTTGCATCACAAAAAACTATCTTTTATCGCATGCACGCATACACACACGCACACATGCTCTTACAAACGCATACACACACACACACACACACACACGCGCATACACGCAAAAATAAAAGACAATTTCCGTGAGATTCTTTAAATCTAATAAGTGAATAAAAGATTAAGAAATTTTAGTTAAACAGAAAAAGTTGTCCTGATATATACAACCCAAAATAAATGAATAAATAAAATAGTATTTTTAATGAAGCATTAAATCTAATCTTGACTTTGGTTTGGTTGCTTTGTTTAATGACACACCAACTTTCGCTGGATATCTAATATCGAATCCATCTTTGAAGATGAACTGCAGGGGTACTATCTAATGCATAGCTGGTATGTCAAGGGAGTTCATGCCTTTCCAGAGAGTATTAATTCAAAAGTGAACGTGATAGCGATGTAATATAATTGCGGAGGGATTTCGTTTTGTATAACTTGCCTTTCGGTTTAGTCAGGATGAGAACCTTTCGGTTCAGTGCATGGGTTAGTTTGGTGCAAACATGAGCGCAGGTGTTTACGCACGTGCGGGAAGGATGCGTCATTCACAGATGTCAAAATAAAACCCCAGATAGGAAATGAGACCAGAGGGTGTGAATGACGTCATGCACCGGAAGCGTGGGCTGAGGATTTGGGGGATTTGAGAAAAAGCAGAGTTGAATTCCTGCGTCCGAACGGGAAGGTTGACTTTCGGGGCACGCCGAGGCCAGACCAGTAGTTTGCAGATGGGGTGCCGCACGTGGTTTGGGGCAGATGTAAAAGTAGTCAGCATAGAAAGATTGTGTGTCTCTCTCCTCATGTCGAATAACTTTTAACTCAAAGGTAATAAAGTTTCGTACCAGAACCAATTTCGTGAATGTCGTGTATTTCGGATTCCCTATGTCTATTTCACACATCCGTATATCTGGTTATGTTACAGCGATGTTAGAGTTCGAAATCGCTTACGTTTAGAAGTCACAATGTTGCACTTTAGCCATTACGCCAAACTCTCCAAACTGTCCAATTGTTTGTGAAATTTGTAATTCGTTGAACACGCAACTTATAATTTACTTAGGTTTACGATGGGAAGAATGAGAAGAAACCTTTAGTTCAAGACATAAAAAATATTCTGCAATTAACATTAATAAAGTACACAAAGCAATTACAATATTAGCATATTAACGTAAGTGTTCATACTCTGCTGAGGAACTGTTTTCGTGGTTCAATGGTTAAAGCACTAGGCTGCAGTAATCGTTGTCAGCGCGTTCGAACTCAAGTTGCTCTATTTACGTTCACTTTCGGACAAATACCCTTGGTAAAGTTATGGACTCTTTTATCCTCTCAGCTATGTGTTCGATAATACTGCAACTGTTTCTCTCAAAGGATGACGTACAAAAATGACCATATTCTGTAATTTTAAGATCATCTTTATCTTTGGATATATCTAAATTTAGACCCTCAGTCAGCCAAACAGTTCAAGCAATCAACTTTATCTTTAGTACATATATTCTGTGCCAACATTTAAACATACAAGAGAAAAATCGAGTCAACCGGTTATTTTTGATTTGGAACGGCCCAAATGTTGCAAATTCTCAATATTTAGCATTTACTGGATTTTGATATTTGTTCATTTTGGGGGTGGTGCGAATTTTTAGAGATTTGGCTTCTAAACAGCTTATAACACAATTCCATCCCTTAACAATTATAATTGAGATCTACAAGCCCACGGGTTGCTCACAAGTTAAGCATCTACGTTTTCAGCATTTGAAATTTTTGTTCATGGAAAAATTCTAATTTTAACTGTGATTTAATAAGAAAAAGATGAAACAAGTTCGTTGTGATTTTTGAAAAGTTCAAATGCTTTTTATACTAATAAAATCTTTTCCGCTGAAATATCATCTTTTAGGTTTAAAATTCTAATTTTAACTGTGATTTAATAAGAAAAAGATGAAACAAGTTCATTGTGATTTTTGAAAAGCTCAAATGCTGCTTTTTTTATACTAATAAAATCTTTTCCGCTGAAATATCATCTTTAGGTTTAAAATTCTAATTTTAACTGTGATTTAATCAGAAAAAGATGAAACAAGTTCGTTGTGATTTTTGAAAAGCTCAAATGCTGCTTTTTTATACTAATAAAATCTTTTCCGCTGAAATATCATCTTTAGGTTTAAAAATTGACTTGAAAATGTTTCACTTTTGTAAAAAAATCGCATAAATTAAGCATTACGTCATAATTAAGTCAACACATTTTTTCATACAGCCTAAACTACGATTTAATTGATTATCTAAAAGACCTGTGGCCTCAAAAGACTATATATTTTATACTTTTTCAAAATACATTCATCCAACTGGGTCAAAAATCGTAATAAAAATGTCGGGTAATGATAATACGTCACTCTTCTTTTCAAACTTTGTATATATAGCATTCCCTTGCCGTATCATTGAAATCCATTAAGTTGCAAAGAACAACTGGAGCTTGAGAAATAGGCGAGGGGCCTCGTAAGAATCTATCTATCTATCTATGTATTTTAGTATAATGATATATTACAAATATATTCTGTCATAGTTTATCTGAATAAATATTTGAATTTTCCTTCTGTTATGTAAAACGGTTTGAAAATAGGTAGCAAAACCTTCCAGCTCTCTAACCAAAGACTCCAAATTACTTTTGGTGATAGTTTAATAAAACACATTCACTACTGTTCTATTATTCTGAAGCAGACATCCAAGTTTCGGACACTAAATAAAAATCATAATCTGTTGGCTTCAGAAACTGGAATCGACTGATGCAAGAGACACATCACTAATGCTTGTCCCAAAATCAAGAGCCAATCGATACAAGAAATTAATCTATACATGTGTGCATACGGCAAATTAGTAAATGAATAAGCCAATACAGAAAACTAAGCATAAAGTATATATTTCTATAATTCTATGAAGGATTGTGGAATTTCCTCATATGATGTGTAAGCCCAGTCAGATGGGATTGTAGAATACACCGACTGCATCTCCACAAAGGAGTAAGACTCCTCCAACGGGTATCCTGGATATGACATGAGACCATCTGATGGTGACGCACCACTTTGGAGCTTTGTGGAATGTGGAATACCCTTTCATTGCCTTTACTTCCAGGTCTACTCAGGGAGTACCTGTTAGGGCTCCATTCTCCCAGGTGCACTCTGGCCGGAGTGGAAGCACCAGATAGAGTCCAATCGAAGGGACAAATAGAACCATTTGACATTTAAACTGTGTGCATATTGAATTGTTAGAAATAAAACCGTTTGATCATTTAACTGTGTGTAAACAAATGACTGATGTTTAATTGAATTGTTCGTGATACATAGCAATACTTGGAACCATTTAACTGTGTGCAAACGAATGAGTAATGTTGAATAGAGTAATCAATGTTAAATTACAATACTTGGAGCCACTTCAAAGTGTGCAAATAAATGACTAATATTGAATAGAATTATTAGTGTTAGATAGCAATAATTAAAACCATTTAACAGTATAAGGACAATAGCAATACTAGTGTGCAAACAAATTACTTCTGATTTAAAATGAAATCCCTGACAAACTATTCAATTAAAAATCATGTATGTATATCCATCTAAATGAGTGCAAACAAATGACTGATGTTTAATTGTTACTATTGCATAGCTATATTTGAAGCCATTTAACTGTGTGCAAACAAATGATTTTAGCAAGTAGAATTATTCGTGTGAGATAGAAATATTTGAAACCATTGTAAAAACAATAGCAATACCAGTCTGCAAACAAATTGGTCCTAACTCATTTTGAAATAAAATTACCTACAAACTGTTTCATTTGAAAATCATGTATATCCCAACAAATGATTAAAAGTAAATAGAACTATTCGTGTGAGAAATATTTGAAACTATTTAACTGCGTGCAAAAAAAAAAAAAAAAAAAGAAAAAAGGAAAAAAGAAAAAATGAGCTCAAGCTCATTTAAAAATATTATCTACAAAATGTGTTTACAAATGATATATTTAATGGATTTGACATTAAATAATTTCTTAACTTTATACAAGAGAGAGAGAGAGAGAGAGAGAGAGAGAGAGAGAGAGAGAGAGAGAGAGAGAGATCTTAATAATGCAATTTAATAAAAAAAAATCCTGTCTTTAAGAGTTCTAAACATTTGACTGTTTTAGCAGAGAAATTTTAAACCTTTTTTTTAATGTCGTGCATTTCATTAAAATGAATAGAACAGTGTGAATTCCTAGACAGAGAGAGAGAGAGAGAGAGACAGAGAGAGAGAGAGAGAGAGAGAGAGAGAGAGAGAGAGAGAGAGAGAGAGAGAGAGCGAGATCTTAATAATGCAATTTAATAAAAAAAATCGTGTCTTTAAGAGTTCTAAACATTTGACTGTTTTAGCAGAGAAATTTTAAACCTTTTTTTTAATGTCGTGCATTTCATTAAAATGAATAGAACAGTGTGAATTTAGAGAGAGAGAGAGAGAGAGAGAGAGAGACAGACAGACAGACAGAGAGAGAGAGAGAGAGAGAGAGAGAGAGAGACTTAGCGGAAATTCTTTTCCTTTTTAGTGACATTCGGAAGTTTTAACTCATTCACTGAATTTTATTTACATGCGATTTGCTCTTCTTTCAAATCAGTACCGCCTTCTCATTTCAAACAAGTTCCTCTGCTACACACACACTCACACATTCTCACCCCCTACATATATATACAAACATACACACACGCATACTAGACATACTACTACTCACTACATCTACAAACATATTACACCAAGAAACACACACAAAGTACAGTGACACATACGTACACAACCACAAAGTTTTTCACAAATTACACTAAGACATACACATACAAATACGCGCTAAATATGTACATACATTACGTCAACAAACACGCACCATTACGCTAACATACATTATGTATATTTACCCAATACACCGGCAAAAACATGTATGAAATATACAAACACATACACATAACACACATACAAAAAAAAATGAATGCATACAACATACACAAACATACATAAAGAACAGAGAACACATTGATCATGCACCTATAACACCGACACATACGTATATTATCGACTTGGACTTATACTACACTGGCAAACACTCACCATATACCCATACAAAAAAACACTCACATTACACATAATATGAACATATATACTCAAACGTCACATACATAAACATCCAACAAACAGAAACACTGAAAAAACATACTACATAAAAAATCACGGATAAAAAAACCAACACTTCTTTTTTTAGACTTTTTCTTTCTTTGTCTATGTGCTGGTTTCTTTATGACTTAAACCTGCCCTTTTCCTCATGTTTCTTTTTTTTTTCCCTTTTATTCTCACTAGCTGGCTCATTTCTCTCTATCGTCTCTCTTACAATCTTAACATTTTTTGTCTTTTTCTCGCTCACCACACATGACACCCTCTATTCTTTCTTATCAACTTTCTTCTTTTCGATTGCTCTTTTTCTTTCAGTTTCATTCTTCTCTCTCTCTCTCTCTCTCTCTCTCTCTCTCTCTCTCTCTCTCTCTCTCTCTCTCTTCCATTCTTATAACCTAAGTTTTGCTCTTTCTAATCAATTAATTCTTTATCGAACTCTTCCAATACCCTACATGTTCCTCAAATCAATCATTGTATCTTTCTCTCAGCAATTCATCAAACCTCGCAAATTTTGCATTTAATCAGTCGAGAGAGAGAGAGAGAGAGAGAGAGAGAGAGAGAGAGAGAGAGAGAGAGAGAGAGAGAGAGAGAGAGAGCAAAGAACCTTTCCTTAAATGATTCATTTTGTTAGGTTGCTCATGAAAAAAAAACTATTTAATGGCATTTTAGACCCATTTAAAAAAAAGTTGGCGACCGTAGTCGAGGGCGATTGTAGTCGAGGACGACCAGAAGGCTCCCTTTTCAATAGCTTCTACACCAAGGTGTAGGGGAGGACGTTACTACTTTCCTTGGATTGCCCCACTTTACTCTTGATTTGTACCTTATATCGCTGAGTTTTAAGTAAGGAGGTATCAAGTATCATTTTTAAAGTCTTTGGTATGACGCAACCTGGGATTGAACCCAGATCTCCCGGACCAGTGGCGAATAAACTTGAGTTTGGCGAGAAACAAATCTTGATAGTCTACAGAGTCTGCATAAATGTTTGCCTACCAGTGCATCATTTTAAAGCCCTGTAATATCCTCTTTCGAGTGTTTGAATTTTAAAAATCATTTTTTTTCTTGAAGCAATGATGTATAAACGTTATTTTCATGTCATTATGCTCCATGAGTTCCAACTCTGCAACAGTGCAGCTGTTGCACTATGAACAATAGTTGGGGTGTGGGTGGGGCTCAGCTTCAGAATGGACTAAATATTATTAGTTCCGAAAATTCGCTTCCGATATTCTGGATCTCGAAGATGATCCTGGTCGTTGTCACTCGCCCATGAAGACCAGAGTGCAGCTGTTGAGCCTTATCCAGAGACCAACACTCGATGGAGAGGGTTGGGGTGGGGTGATTCTACAACAACTATCAAACATCAGACATCTGAGTGAAGAAAATATAGAAGTAAGTACCCACTGATTTAACTGAGGATCTTCCATATTGCACGGTTTGACACTTGTAATTTGCTCGTTCCTATAAAAATTGCCATTTTCTTGATCCTGTGTTGTTGATGGGAAGTGGTTTCTTTATGATTGTTGTATTGTGGCTCGTACCACGTGACTTCCATTATCGTGGTAGTATAAAAGACGCAGAAGCAGAAGCATAAAGAGAAGCCGAGAGCTAGCTCTGAAGAACGTCAGTCAGGAGTGAGACTAACTTCAGACGTAACACCAACTGCGCGAGACTTATAACACTAGTCGGACTGTACCATTTAAGTTAATAAATAATTAACTCTATTTCACTGTGTATATTTTCCTTAGCACGGTACAACAATGATAATCCAAAAAATGGCGTTCTTTGGATTAACAATTCTTTTACCTCTTCAACCTACCCCGATCCAAATCGTCATCCACAAAAAGATATTTCTGATGGTGCTGTAACAGAATAATCAATTACAGTCTCGTGCAACTTTGTCGAACCGACAGAGTGCACTTGTCGTCACTTGGAACAGATACATCAAAAGTAGTAGATAATTTTGCTTCGCAGTTGTGAGAAGAAAGAAATTTATCCTTCTCTGATATAATGCAAAACCATCTCAAACTTCCTGGGGGAAAAAGACTGAGGCCGTTACGCATTGATATTTTGTCATCCTCTCCATCATTCAGCAGACTTTTGTCCCCAATCGGTTATCAGTAATTCCCGACCTTCATCATTATCATCATGTCGCGCCATCAGCACGAATATCCCTAACCCTTTCTCGCCAACCTTCTCTATCGTCCATTGCTACAGGCAGGTCTTCAGGGTTACATCCCGTATCGGCACATAGCTGCTGTATGTAGGTTCGAGCTGGTCGTCCTGCCTTTGCTCGTCCTTGTGAAGGGGTCCACTACCTCGGTGACAATATCTCATCTACTGAAAGCGGAGTCAACGTACTCATCGAAAAGTTATAACCAGTTCTTGTCAGGTTATTGACTATATCGAAATTAGATCTTTGATAAAATAAACCGGGTATTTTTGTTAGCTGTATCCGTGTCAATAGTATTGTATGACTGCACGGACTGGACTTTAACAAAGTGCTTGAAGAAAAAGTTAGATGGAAATACAATGATTCTGCGTGCTGTTTGGAACAAACCCAGGAAACAGCACCCTACAAAACAGCAGGTGTACGGCCACTTACCTTCCATCTCACAAACTATCCAAGTAAAGCTAAAAATATATGCTGAGCAGAGCAGCAGAAGCAGAGACGAACTCATAAGCGACTTTCTCCGATGGATTCCTATACATGGGCACATTAATCTTATGCGAACACTGGATACTGTCTAGAGGAGCTGCTAAGATTGATACCCGTTAGGGATGGATGGAGAGAGAGAGAGAGAGAGAGAGAGAGAGAGAGAGAGAGAGAGAGAGAGAGAGAGAGAGAATGAAGGGAATTCGTGCACGACTTGATGATGAGATATATATGCACCAGCAGGAGTATATCAATGAGGACCAAGTCGAAAAATTCCTTCTGGCAGTGACCCCAGTTTTTATCTCGAGGGAATAAATTCGCTAACGGCAACATTGACTCAATTCCAATGGTTCTTACTTTGATAAATAAAGTTCTATTGATGCTCAGTTTCAGTTTGTTGTTCAAAATATCTATTTTGTTCTACTCTAATGAAATAAAAAAACATGCAAATGAAATAGTAAAATGGGAGAGTTTAACGATCATTCAGTCTGGGATGCGTTCTTTTGGCAAATCTACTGCAGATTCGATGACAAACGTTAACTCTTCAAAATTAAGTTTAGTGACTGAAGTAGTTGTGTTCGCTGATAGGTGTTCAAGCCCCGCTAAGATTTTGAATACTGATTTTCCAGCTCGGCATACTCTTCCGATGAAAACTGGAGCAACATAATCTTCTCACCTTCATTTCTGTCAATTGAACCAGCACTGACTGAAGGAAGATTAGCAGATCTTAAGTTTTTGTAAAATTGTGATAATTATTGTTGATTACTGATAATTATCAGTAATTATAATTACTGTTGATAATTATTCAAAACAGAAAGTGTCATAAACAATTACTAAGTTTAGGTGTTCCATTAAAATTTTTGGTAGGACAAAAGGTTTTGAGAAGCATTTGCCAATCCATTTGTAATCTCCAGTTAAAGTAAACGCACAGTTATAATTTCCATAGCACTGTATAACACTAGCTTGAAAGGCATAATGGCTAAAAATAAATGATTAAAATTAAATGCATTCAGGTAAGAATAATGAAGGGTTTTATGTACCACTAAATGCTTTTTTTTTTGAAGTTGTAGAGGAAATATATCTTACTTTTATTTATTTATTTATTTATTAAACAAAATAATTTTACTTATTTAATTGGTGATTTTTTTGTGTATATCAGAATCATAGGATTTCTTGGTTGCTTCTCCATACTTTACTTGGCTTAATTTCTTGGGACTCCTAGGCTTTGCTAATGGCAACTTCATTGGGACATTGGTTTTTGCTCTAAAAAAAATTAGAAATAATTTTCCAATAAAGATGTATTTGGAATGAAAATATACAACGAGATTTTAATAAAATTGTAAATATTGATTAAATTGAAGAATTTCTTATAATTTGTAAATGATAACCCGTATGATACTTTTGGGGAAAAAATCTGTTTCTAATAAACAAACTGACAGACATATTCGTATACATTGTGATAAATAAATAGATTGATATAAACTGACCGAAATTCATAGTTAAACAGACTTGAAAAGGAAGAGAATGAAGTATATATATATATATATATATATATATATATATATATATATATATATATGAAGAAACTTAGAATCAGAGTGAGAAAAATGTTTCTTGTTTGACAGTGAGTCAGATGATTGTTGACTGAATCACTGATGCAATAAGACATAAACAAATGGAACTCATAAAAATTTATTGAATGTTTTTCGAGTGGAATGAAACTTTTGCCACAAACACAACCAAAGTGAAAAATGGGACACAAATTCGTCTTTTATTGAACTTTTATGGCAGCAAAAACCGATCCTTTCCCATAACCTGTTTTTTAGCGAGGAGCCACGACAACGAAAAGCGTAAGTAAAAGCTCCTTAATTAATTTTGACAAAGAAAAGTAGCATTTCATTATCCACTCTCACACACATATGATAAATGCTAACTCAAATTTAAGCTAGGTTACTTCGTTGAGACGAAGTTATATTGGAAGTTTCTCAGATAATTTACATTTTTAAATGGTAAAGTATTTCATCCCATGTAATCGGATCGATCAGCATGAAAAAGATAAAAATTCAAAATTTATTTATCTATCTATTTATCAATCTGGAATAAAAATTTACCAAACTTTGCTAAGTTTGGCCCAAAACCTAATAAGAAGAAACAGCCGCAGGAAGATTATACTGCGACTTCTTCCAAACAAGGAATAACTGCCTACCTTAAAAAATATGAAAATTAAAAACTAGTTGTCAGATTATAGAGAGAGATAGAGAGAGAGGGGGAAAGAATGGAGAGAGAGAAATAGATTGAGAGAGAGAGAGAGAGAGAGAATGAGAGTGTGTGTGAGAGAGAGACGGAGTAAGAGAGAATGAGAGAGAGAGAGAGAGAGTGAAAGAGAGAGGAGGAGAGGAAGAATCTGAGATAAATATTGAATCATTACTAAGTGAGTAACTTAAACGAGAAGTCCATATTACAAATGGGCTGTACGATGGGTATTATTAAAAATAAAGGCCATAGAGTTGATTTAATTAAAGTTTAGAATGATTAATCTTATTTGAATAATGTTTTGCTTGTTTTTATTGTTTATCTACTACGTGTTGCTGCTTTGTTTACATCGAGTATGGAGGACAGAAAACAGATTCGAGTTCGCCTAGAGATTTTAGGTACCCTCAAAAACCCTTAAGAATTAATAAATATTTCGAGTAAAAATTTAATTTTATGATTTTTTGAACTTGGAGGGGTAATATTAACCAAATTTTTAAAAAGTGGTGGGGTTAATCATTTCTTTTTAGGTCTACCGACCCTTGAGAAAAATGGATTCTTTCTTAGTGCAACAAAGAGGGTCTAAATATATTGAGGGAAGGCGCGTGATATCTTTCATAACGATTACCAAGAGAATGGGTTGCCGACGCTAAGTTTGCCTAGTCAGCTGGAGCTGTAGAATACACCGACTGCTTCTCTGCAGAGGAGTAAGACCCCCACCCCCGAATGAGTGTCCTGTATATGACACTAAGCAATCTGATGGTGAGATTCCAGTAATGCTGGAGCTTTGGAGAATGCAGAGCACCCCTTCATTGCCATTGCTCCCAGGTCCACTCTGACCCGGAATGGTAGCACCTGATAGGCCCCTATATATGGGTTAAATAGAACTAAACTGCATATTTATGCTAAACTGAATTGTTTGAATAAGAACTGTTTGACTAAATTGAATAGCTTGAAAGAGAAATGTTTATGACAATTAAACTGTACTTACATTCAAACTGTGTGCTTATGCTAAACTGAAATGTTTGACTTTGAAACTGCACTTACACTTAACTGAATTGTTCAATATAGAACTCATTTGATATTTAACTGTGTGTAAACAAAACCTGTACTTATACTAAACAGAATTAGCTGAATTAGAACTGTTTGAATGAACTGAATAGCTTGAAGTAGAATTTTTTTGACAAACTTTATTCATGCTAAGCTGAATTGTTTGAAATGGAACTATTTGTATAAAAATGGATTTGGCATTAAATAACATAGAAAGGTTGATATGCCATATAACTCAAACAACCGACGCAACAACCGACGCTCGGTGCTAGATCAGTCATGTGTAAACTGCGGTGCGTGGATCACATACGTCGTTCGATACTTACTGAAATGCCCGTCTAAGACTTCACATTTTTTTAAGATAAAAAAATCTTTTAGCCGAAAAAAAAAAAAAACACACAAAAAAAAAAAAAAAACACAAACAAAAACAAATGCTTATGCGTATGGTTTTCTGTAGTAAAAATGGTTGAGATAGCTTCAATGTAAAATTACCTTGAATTCTTTTAATAGTGTGGCGCAACTGATGATGAGCCTTGTGTCACGTGACCCGCTTCTCGAAAAAAGTGCCCCATGCTTGCGCCAGGTGAACACGAGAACAGTTTGACATAAAGGGTGAGAGACTGATCGTATCTAAAAAGCAATATGACACGGGTCTCCTTAGTGAAGTTTAAAACCCTTACAGGTATAAGTATGTCCCTCATAACAATTCTTGAATGTTAGATTGAAATTGGGTCCAATTTCACGGAGTCTTAGCCCTGCGGATGGACAGATATTTGTTGAAGGATGTAATAAGACAAGTTATGCTGAATCGTACATATTGCCGTATTAGTTTAAATCTGATTTAGGTTATACTTCTTTAATGAGCTTTGTGGTTTTGTTTGGTTTCCTTGTTTAATGGCATATCAACTTTTGAGGGTTATTTAGTACCAAAGCTATCCTTGCCAAAAGACAGTAGTACTCTTTCAAACATTTTTGGGAGGTGGATAAGAGAGTTCAAGCCTTTCCAAAGCATATTCGTCCCAAAGTGAACGTAACAGCGTGTGTTATGAAATAGCCGAGGGATTTCGGTTCATGCCTTTGAGTTTAGTTAGGCTGAGAACCTTTCGGCTCAGCACATGGGTTGATTGGGTGTAAGATTGAAGCAGGTGTTAACGCGGGTGCGCGCGAGCGGATGGAGGTGTCACTCAGATGTCATAACAGTCCGAGACGATACTGGGTGACAAGGTGCGGGTGACGTCACGCACCGGAAGCACGCGGAAGTTTGTGTGAGAATTTAAAGAAAATAAGAGTCGGGTTTTAGACGCCAAACGAGAAGGATCGATTTTGGAGCTCGCAGGTGCGAGGCGAACGTGCGCCCGATGGGGGCCGCTCGAGTTGGGGGCCAAATGAATAAGACAGCATAGAAGATTGTGTCTCTCCTCTTTACGTCGAATCCTTTAACTCAAAGTTAATAAAAAGGTTTCGTACCTGAACAAGAAGTCGTTACGTGTTTTCGAATTCCGAGGTTCCTATGTTCTTTATATAGTCTATAGTAATGAACATTACATGTCTATATTGCATATGGCCATATTCATGTATATGGCTACGCAACACGTGATTGGAATTCGAACTCGCTTACAATAATGTTGCAGTCCAGCACTTTAGCCACTATGCTACGGTGATTCACCCTGGTGAATTTATGAAAGGATGAAACTATTTGAATAGATAAAATGTATCTTTAGTTAATGAAGGCTGAAAGTGAATTTTTTGTTAATGAAGGTTAGAAAATGAATCTTTCGTTAATAAAGGTTAAAAAATGAAGTTAATGAAGGCTAAAAAATGAATGTTTAGTTAATAAAGTCAAGAAAATTATTGTTTAGTTAATGAAGGCTAAAAAATGAATCTTTTATTAATGATGGCTAAGAAAAGTCATGTTTAGTTAATGAAGGCCTAAAAAATGAATTTTTACTTAATGAAGGCCTAAAAAATGAATTTTTACTTAATGAAGGCCTAAAATGAAGGCCTAAAAATGAATTTTTACTTAATGAAGGCCTAAAAAATGAATTTTTACTTAATGAAGGCTAAAAAAAAAAAATGAATTTTTACTGAGTGAAGGCTAAAAAATGAATTTTTACTTAATGAAGGCTAAAAAATGAATTTTTACTTAATGAAGGCTAAAAAAATTAAATTTCTAAAAAGATTAAAAGGTAGAATATGAAATTTAGAAAATTTTATTAAATCGGGGTTGTTTCTGTCGAGTAAGACCCTTTTTAACCCGATAGTTTTCATAAAAAACATTTAAAATCTCAATGATTATTAAATACTACTGATCAATCAAAATAATAATATTGCTACCGGCTTATGTGAACGGATTTTCTAATTTACATATACAGTGTACGTTGAGCAACATTTGCATTGAATTGTAATGAGATTTAAAGGATTATTCCTCTTCGTTGGTCGGTTGGTTGGTTACCATACTTGTCAGTCACTAGCAGTCTCGTTCTTGCATCATCTGAGGATATTCGTATTTTTCACGTGCTGCTGATGTCTGTTTAGAATTCGCCTATTCCTGGTATACTTTGGCTATCGAGAGCAGATACCACATCAGAGTATTTCATTGTTCTGATCACAGCATTTCTCTCCGCAGTTAAATGATGTTAAATCCCACTCGTATTTTGTGGCTGATGCAGCTTCACTTGCTACAGCTACCTTAACTTTTTATTTATCAAATTGTAGGTTATTTAATGTCAAATCCAAATAATCAGTTCTATTTGAAACAATTCAGTTTAGCATGAGTACACAGTTTGTAAAAAAAAACAACAAAACATTTCTATATCTAAAGCTATCCAGTTTTGTCAAAAAGTTCTAATTCATCCAATTCATTTTCGTATAAGTATAGTTTTTGTCCATACAGTTAAATGTCAAAGCAGTTCTCTTTCGAATAATTCAATTTGGCGTAGTTTAAAAACTCCCAAGGCTAAGGATAATGAGCTGAGATGGAAAGTGAGACAAGCACTTGAGAAAATCAAAGCCTCAGAAACCAAACATCTCAAAAACGGAGAGACAAGCTATCAAATCGCTACAGGATGATAACAATATCATAATCCTCCCAGCTGACAAAGGCAATGCTACCGTGGTAATGGATAGGGTGGAATGCTCCAACAAACTGGCAGACTTGATTGGCAATAGTGGCTATTGTAAAGTAAAGAACGACCCAATCCTGAAGACAGAAAGGAAGCTGTCACAGATCCTTGGTAAGAATTAAGATTTCATACCACAAACAAAATACAGACAGCGAATTCAACATTACAGTAAGCTACCACACATATATGGCCTTCCAAAGATTCATAAGGATGGTATTCCATTGAGACCCATTGTCAGCAACCAAGGTTCAGCATGTCACCCATTGAGCCGTTTCCTTGTGGAGATCATCAGCCCACTAACCGGTAAGTTAAGAACTCAGCCCACTTTGTGGAGAGAATCAGTGATGCTCCCATCCATTCTAACCAGATGGTGAGTTTGGATGTAGTGAGCTTGTTTACAAATGTACCTTCTGATGAGACACCTGCTTTAGTACGTGATAAACTGGCTGCAGATCCCTCGCTGGAAGAACGCACTTGTATCCCGATAGATAATCTAATAGAAAGGTTGACTTTCTGTGTGGAGACAACCTACTTCGAGATTGGATCTGATATACACCGACAAGAAGAACGGGCTATGGGTTCGCTATTGTCACCAGTGTTGGCCAACATATACATGGAATACTTCGAAGAAATGGCATTAGGATCTACATCACTAAAGCCATCTATGTGGCTTAGATGGCACATTCATTCTCTGGCTTCATCAGGAAGATGTTCAGAGATTACTTGATCACGTGAACTCAATCCGACCATCTATACAGTTCAATATGGAGAAAGAGCAAGATAAAAAATTACCCTTCCTCGATGTATTAGTAACACTCACAGAGCAAGGATTCAGGTCATCTGTGTATTGCAAGCCCACCTTCACCGGATGGTACCTCAATTTCAACTCCCATCATCCATACACGGTAAATAAAGGAATAGTCCGTTGCTTACAACATCAAGCAAAAACCATTAGTAGTAATATTAATGCATTTCAAGAAGAAATGTTTAGTTTGAGACACAACCTCCAACGTAGCAACTACCCAGAGGGCATGACATCGGCTCCAAAAAACCTGGATTGGAGGATAGAGGACAATACTCGAAAACTCACCATAGTATGTCTACCCTAAGTAAAAGGACTAGCCGAAAGGATCCAAAAGATATGTAATCCATATGACATCAGGACAGTATTCACAAGTTGTTCAACTCTCCGGAGATATCTCTTCCGGGTCAAACCACCAACAGAATTCAAAATGATCAAGAAATTGCAGTTGTGGTAAAATATACAAAGGCGAGACAGGTCGCCCACTAAAAGTAAGGCTAGAAGAACATCGGAAGGCAGTAGTACGAGGTGAGATTGAAAAGTCGAGTATGGCGGACCAAATATGGAATGAAAAAGGAAACTACCTGACTTTATGGGATGAAGTTGAAAAAATTGATAGAGCTGAACATTGGTGGATTAGACGCCTGATAGAATCAGCACATATGTTGGGCAACAATGACCTACTGAGAAGACCAAGTATAGAGATGAATACAATATGGGAACCGATAATTAAAAAGGTTTGATAAAAAAAATCTGAATGAGAGCATAGTTAAAAATCATGCGTAATAGTAGTAATCCTAGTCAGGTAAAAACATTAGGTTTATGAGTCCCAAAAATTCACTCTAAACTGTCCAGCTGGACACATAGCGTAACGGTTATAGGCGTTGGTTCCCTAAGATTCTTAGGAGATAATCTAGGGGTTGCAGATTCAATCCTGACTGCAGGCGAGTAACAAGACAGGAATACTTAACACTTGTACCCGGTTATGGGTAACGGAATCAGAACAGGTAACCCTCGTGAGTTCAATAAAGGACGTAGTTCGAAGTTCCGTGTAGGTTCCCGAGTTCGAGACACACCTGAAGTAGGACATATTGGCTAGAACGTTGTTGAAATAACAATAAAGATGAAGACAATAGTCCGAAAACCCTTAATGATAAAACTCATCAAGCTTCATCTAAAAAAAAAAATTTAGACAACTAGCGTAGTACAGTTTTAATTTCCCAAACTGTTCAATTTCAGAAAATTCTGTACGCAGTTTACATTTTCAAGCAGTTCTATTTCAAGCAATTCAGTTTAGCATAAGTAAACAGTTTAAATATCAAAACAGTGCTATTTCAAGTAATTTAGTTTAGCATAAGTACACTGGTTAGTTCTATTTGACCCATAGATAGGACCCTATCAGGTGCTACCACTCCGGGCCATAGTGGACCTGAGAGTGATGGCAATAAAGGGTTACTCCGCATTCAGAAAAGCTCCAGCAATACTGGAACCTCGCCATCAGACTGTTTAGGGCCATATCCAGGACACTCATTAGAGGGTGGTCTTACCCCTCTGCAGAAATACAGTCTGTGTATTCTACAGCCGCAGTCGACTGGGTAAACACATATATATATATATATATATAGTAAAGCTGGCGATAGTAGTCGGGGGCAAATCCAAGGCTCCCTTTTCAATAGCTGCAATACCGAAGTGTAGGGGAGGGTGCTACTCATTTCCTTGGATTGCTCCAATTTACCCTTGATACGTACATTATAATGCTGAGTGTTAAACAAGGAGGTATCAAATAGCATTTTTGTGTCTTTGGTTTATACACACACACACACACACACACACACACACACACACATATATATATATATATATATATATATATATATATATATATATATAATAAATACATATTACATATCGTGTATATAGATTTAATTAATGTAATTTAGACTGTGACCCCTGGTATCATGGAGTTTTTTGCAAAACAACAATCATTAGGCAGTTAAGAAAATGAATATCTATTATGTAATAGCTCTATCCAAGATATTGATCACTTGGTTCGACACAAACCCACAAAGTGATTTAGTGACAACCAACACTGTTATAATATATATATATATATATATATATATATATATATATATATATATTATCTCTTTTTACGTAAATATATACAGACACATGTATATATGTATACGTGTGTGTATATATATATATATATTCACCAACATCCTCTGTACGAGCAGGATATGAAACAATGTTAATTTTTAAGCGGAGTTAAACAGGTTTGAATACAGATATTAGAATCTCTTAGACCGATTGCCATACCAAGGTTAAACAGCTCAGTGTGCCGTACCTATTTACCTACAGCTGGAAGAAGAATAGCTTGATTCAACCTTTCCTAATGATATTAGCGATATATATTAGGAAGCCCTTGTGGTGTAATGATTATTTTCATAGAAAATGGACTCAGCAAACTAAACTCAAGACCTGGACGAGGTTGTTTACATTTCATATAGCACTAATATCAGTAGGAAAGGCTGTGGTGTCATCGTGGTGTAATGCTTAAAACGATAGATTACAGAATCGTTGTAAGCGAGTTCGAACTCCAGTCGCGCTAATATGATCACTTTCGGGCAAATACCCTTGGGAAAGCTTTAGACCCCCTTATCCTCCCAGCTATGGGTTGAATAGTACCAATCCTGGTTTTCTAGGAGAACAGCTTTGGCATTAAATAACCTACAAAGGTTGACATGCCATTAATCAAAGAAACCAAACTAGGAAAGGCATGCGTCCAACTATGGATAAATAAGTAAAGTTGGCGACCGTAGTCGAGAGCTAACCGGATGCTCTCTTTTCAATAGCTACAACACCGAAGTGTAGGGGAGGATGCAACTCCTTTTCTTGGATTGCTCCACTTTACCCTGGATCCTTACCTTATAATGCCGAATATTAAGAAAGGAGGCATCAAGTACAGTTTTTTGAACCCTGGGCTCCTGGGCCATTGGCGAACTCTCTACCCACTAGATCAATGAACAGGAAATTATAAATAGTAAGGCTAATTCAGCTCTTTAACTTTTGTATGACAACCGGGGTTTGAGAAAGAAAACTCTAAATTCAAACCTGTTAAACCTCCCTTAAAAACTGTCCTTGTATCACACCCTGCCCATCCAGAGAAGTTGTATATATATATATATATATATATATATATATATATATATATGTGTGTGTGTGTGTGTGTGTGTGTGTGTGTGTGTGTGTATTCATTTTCACATGAGGCCTTGGGCTGTGCTTCTGGTTAGTGATGAAAGATGTCTTTGGACATTTTTTTGTTTTCTTCACGTATGAAAAATCTTGTTAGTTCTTTATTAATTCAGGCCTAAAGATGCAAGTTTTCGTCTAGTTTCAGACTGCGTCTCGGTCGACTCTGCTTCTCATAACATTTAATTGCATTTAATGGCGCAATAAATTTACGACTTCAGAGAATCCGTCTCTTTCCATTGTTTATTATTTAACATTTCACAGGCGCTTCGAAATACGCAATGATTATTTCATAGCAAACAGGAAAATTGACCCCCTTCTCTCTTTCTTTCTCTTTCTTTCTTTCTTTCCTTTTTCTTCTCTCAAGCCAATTTGTAATGTAAAATTTAAAAAACAATGAACGATTCCCGTGTTAATTCTGTAATTAGTTTCCAATGTTTGGTCACTTGTCTCTGTTGTGATGTTGCAATAGTTCACCAGTGGTGCTATCGTTCTACTTGAGGGTCAGTTAGTCCAACGTTGAAATGTTCGTGTCAAATAAATGAAACTTGTAAACAAGAGTTTTGCAGAAATATTCATTTCCAATGTTAGGATTGGTCAGAATCTTTTGCCTTTTATTACTTTCTTCCAAACAATATCAAATTCGTCCAAAGTTAACATTTAAGTAAAAAATCAAGAAGGTTAAAAAAAAAACAAAAAAAAAACAGGCAATTTTTGAAGACTCAACAAGAAATCAAATTGAAGATATTGATCCACAATTTATCATTTCAATCACACAGCATCTTAGTTACCTTTGATCATTTTTATTATTAATCAAAATAAAAGTTCTTTAAAATAAATTACTTACTCATCGATTGTTGAATGAAAAATAGCCACTTACAGCGTTTACGACTAACTCGGTACATCGAAACTATGGGTGAAAGAAAACGATGCCTGGTAAGTGCACTAACCCCTGAATTATGAGTAAATAGTAATCATATATAATCTAAATCTAAGAACAAGATTATACATGAAAAATAGGGGCCTTGTTGTGATTAAAGTTTCAGCTTAGGATCTTTGGTTCGTTAATCACATCCCAAAACTAAATTACATATGTCATTTTCTTTTCATTTCCTCTCTTGTAATCTATCTATCTATCAATCTATCTATCTATCTATCTATCAGTGATTGTCTTTGCTGAATTTAATCAAAGTTGGTTGACCATAATTGAAATTAAAACTTTCTCAAACCTATTTTAGTACGTTCAATAAAATGTTATCTTTTTACGATTAACTTTATGCTTTTTTTTTTGCAATTAAAATCAAAACACAAACACTAGTTCAAGTTATTGGCATATATTTTGGATTTTTTAATTGAAAAGTACCTACGATCATTGTAACAAGTTGTAATAAGTTCTATACATATCTTGTTGAAAGCAGTGTATAAAGTATACGTATATATTAAAAAAACTACAACAAATGGTCGCAAAAATTATTTGCTTTGTAGATTTTATTTACATTGAGCTCTTTACCAGGATTATTTAATTCAATATTCTATTTTTGAATATTTTATTTGTCTTAATTGGAATTAATCCCTTTTCCAGATATTCTGGATTGAATAACATCTTACACACACACACACACACACATATATATATATATATACGAGGATCATTAAATAAGTTTCCAGACTTTTTCGTATGGGCACTTTTATTGACAGTACACACATGAAACTCTAGTCCCCTTCGAAGTAATCTCCTCCGACTGCAATGCATTTGTTATACCGTTCCAACAAATTCTGGAAGGCCTCATGGAAGTCCTCTTGTGTGAGGGTGTCAATCACCTTCGTCGCAGCCTCTTTCATCTCCTCAATTGTCTCATAACGACAGTCTCTGAACTTAGGGAATAAGCAAAAGTCACAGGGAGCAAGGTCTGGACCTGAGGGAGGCTGAGGAACTGTCTTGATGCTCATCTTGGTCAAATAGTCTATGACAAGGATAGGGTTGTGGACTGGTGCATTGTCCTGGTGGAAATGCCACTGACCTGATTAGAAGAGTGCTGACCTAGGAATCTCTTCCTGAACTTCCTTAAAACCTCAACATAGTAACCCTAACCCTAACCTTTTGAATTTTAAATTTTAATTTTAAATTTTGAATTTAATTTAAGATAAGTATTACTGTATCCTTACGTAAGGTTATTAAGGAATGTTATATTTCCCTAAATTATTATTAAATCTGGAGTTTTAAGTTGAAATGTATTTAGAATTTAAAAATTAAAAAAAAATTAATTTACTATAATTACAACCGGTAATAAAACCTAAAAACCGGAAGTGGGCGAAATGGAGAGGAAACTTTTCACCCCTCTTCTACCCCCTCCCACCCTTCCGTCCTGTGTCTATTCTGAATTATTTTATTCATTAGATCTGAAGAAGTCCTGTTATTTTTGGGTGTTATAAGAGGATGGAAATAAAAGGATGGAAATAAATTTATAATCCTAATGTGACCGGTTTTTATTTTTCTTAAAGAAATTATTGGTCTGTGATATCAGTTATATTGAGCTCCTTACTAGGAAAATTTAAATGTTCATAGTTGAATGATTTTTTGTCCTGACGAAATTATTCCGACTCCGGTTTAACTGGACCGATTAATACACACAGACACACACACACACACACACACACACACACACACACACACACACATATATATATATATATATATATATATATATATATATATATATATTTACTAATCTAATATCTACCAGCATTCACGGTACCAGAAAAAAAGAAAAAAACCCGCCAGGAACAAGATATAAAAATATCTCGAATCACCGCCCGGGGGAAAAAGAAAAAATATTATAGGACAAAAAGAAAGAAAGGGCCAACCCCGTCACACCCCTTAAAAAAAATAAAGAGATGGGCTGTCAGTTGGTCAAAAGAAAACTAAAACCTTCCGTGAACACTGCAATGCTACAATTACAAGAGTGCTCAACACGAGTGGAGCCATTTATGAAATTAACTTAAGTTAATTATATATATATATATATATATATGTGTGCGTGTGTGTGTGTGTGTGTGTGTGTGTGTGATTTTATGCACTGTGTTAATTATATATACTGGTTTGGTTTCTTTGTTTAATGGCATATCAATATCTGTGGGTTATTAAATTGCCAAGGCCATTCTTGTAGTGTTACTATTTAATACATAGCTGGAGAGATAAAGACTTTCACACCTTTCTCAAGGGTATTAATCCAAAGGTTAACGTGACTGTAGTTCGAACTCATTACTATGTTGCATTCAAGCATATTAGCCACTTTGCCACGGGGACTTCTCCTAAATACGCTGTCTCATATATATATATATATATATATATATGTGTGTGTGTGTGTGTGTGTGTATGTGTGTGTGTGAGTTATGCATGCAAAATATAAAATATATCTATGCTGTTAGATATCAACAAATACGTAGCTTAATATCTTTAGTACGTTACATTATTTGTACAAATATCATCATCTCTATTATTTTAACCCTAATCTTAACCTTAATCCTCACCTTTAGATACGACTCACTTGGGTTTTTTTAAATTTATTTTTTATGTGCTAATTCATTCAGATTTTATTGATCAATAAAGCTGAGATATTTGCGTAACAAACTCTAGTGTTTTGGCAATAAGTATAAATGTTTACTTGTAAAATCTGCTCTATGTTAATGAACCAAAAATCTATTCGTAATGTTTATTTTTACTAGTTTAACTAGTAACAAGTTTGCAACAGGCATTTGAAATTGGTCTTCGCGTCCTACAAGATCAGGATTTACAATAGGTGATGTTTTTCAAAGTCTTCCGACTTGGTTGGTTTACTTAATGGTATATCAACCTTTGTGGGTTATTTAATACCAAAGCTATCCTTATAGAAGAACAGCAGTATTACTATTTAGCCCATAGCTGGAGGGGATTAGGGGGTTCAATACTATTCTCAATGGTATTTGTCCGAATGTAATTGCGCAACTGGAGTTCGAACTCACTTGCTTCAAGGCCACAGTCCAGCACTTGAGCCTTTACGCTATGGAGACTCCCCACTTTGGAGACTGACGTCACACAAACTTATTTATTTATAACGATAAGTATACTAATATCATTCTAAATTAAAAAAAGAAAAGAAAGTGTCAACGCCTCAGTTCTGCTATTGGTTTTCTCTTTTATCATTGGACAATTGTTTTTTTTCTTCTTTTACACACGGATTTCCAGCGAATCACTGATAAAATATTTCCTCTCATTTGACCAATAGCTACAAAATATTGGACGCCTGCGTGGTCATCTCCTTCCTTTCAACTTCATTTCCATAGATCAGCCATCATAGCTGCAATTTGGTGTGGAACCCCTGCTGTCAATGACCATAATCCCCAAGGCCACAAAAAAGCTCCCAACTAAAAAATTAAAAAAATGAAGAAAAAAAGGCAGGTGCGTAACCCCCATGCTCCCCACTTTTGTCCTTCTCCAAAAAATCTGCATATCCTTAGCATAAAACAGAGCATGGATAGGGTTAGGAATTTTATCAGACGGTCGAGACGGGATCTATTTGTTCTTGGGAGTGTCAAATTTAAAATTCAGACAGACCTTAATCTAGATAATAATAATAATGAGTTGACAATCTATCGATGTTAGTTCGCTTATACTCATGTAATTTAGGTAGAGGGGAATCCGCGCAGCATAGTTGCTAACGTACTGGACTGCGACATCATAGTAAGCGAGTTCGAACTCCAGTCGCTTTATTACATTCACTAATACGCCTGTGAAAGTTATGCACTTCTTTATCCTCTCAGCTATGGATTAAATAGTACCACTAATCGGTTTGGTTCGGTTTCTTTGTTTAATGGCATATCAACCTTTGTAGGTTATTTAATGCCGAAGCCATTCTCCTAGAAGAACTGTAGTGGTGCTATTTAACCCATAGCTGGGAGGATACGGGGCTTCATACCTTTCCCAAAGGTATTTGCCCGAAAGTGAACGTAATTGCGTGATTGGAGTACGAACTCGCTTACAACGATTTCGCAGTCCATTGCTTTAACCATTACCCCACCAGGACACCCCAGTACCACTAATGTTCTTCTACAAGTATCGATTTGGGATTAAATAACCCACGAAAGTTAATATGCCATTAAACAAACAAACCTAACCAAATTATGTATTTTTTTCCTTTTATCAATCAATCAAGCTAGCTAGCTTGTTCAGTCCGTTTATATCTGCCTTATAGGTCTCCTTGGTGGAAAAATAGATGTATTTTGACTTCCAACACATGTATTCAGGAATTGAGCCTAGGTAAAACTTTAATATTCAATTTCAGATTCTCAAGGCAGCCTGGAAATCTAGTACCTCAAGTAAAAAACTTGTTTATTAATTCAAGAAAAGATGAGTAAACTTTCCTGGGTTCAAATCAAAATAATGTAGCCCACACGAAAATCACAAGCAACAACAACCCGGGTTAGAAATGTGACTACACTTTTTGTTAATATCATTTGTGGGATACAGAACGGTCTTGTAGTAAGTCAAGTCTTTATTATTCGAATTGCGGCACAAGGTTTCGTTTTAGGAGCGATAGTAGACCGACTTAGTCGACTGCTCTCTTTGCTCGGATTTCTCGCTGGACCCTCTTCTTGATTTTTTCCGTCTAACCTTCTGTCTGAGATGTCAAAAACATCAGTTTATATTGAGTCCGGTGTCCAACCGGTGTTAGGGTTTGGTGTATTTTCTTACCTTTAATGTCAATTTCTCATCATCCCAATTGTTTAAAACAGCTTTTCCAGATGTGGAGAATTGTTCAAACCCTTCTTACTGGATCCACCCTCTCAACTACACCTTAGTTTAGTTTGTATTTCTCACTCATACCTGGCATCAGCAGTGCCTGAAAGTTCCTTTGTTATTCCCACTTTCTCTATATTCAACCTGACTCTCATCTCTGGGCGGGTACAATTGTCTTTTTGTGACGAATCAGATTTTCAAAATGTGTAGGTAAAGGGGAGTTGCCATAGATTATTAACACAATATTTGATTATCAGATCGGCCATCCAAACCATTCTGCTTTTTTCTGGTGGTTTCATAAGTTAGACATTTTTTTGTCTCCAAATCTTAGTTGTTCAAATGATATCAAACAATTAAGATTTTCTTATCAGACATTCCACCCGGGACATTTTATAATGCAAATAAAATTTGTTTCTTTTCTGATAATTTTCATAAACATCGCAGATGCGTCACCGCCGTAGCCCAACTGTCAGTCTTTTGGTTCCCTAATGCTTTTGTTGTCCAGTATCTTAGATTTTCACAAAAGTATGACCTAACCTTTTCCCACTTGGTCTGGTTGCTCTCAATTGATCAACCCCCCCCAGTCACAGGTATTTTTTGAATTTCTAAATGTTTTTTTTTGTCCAAGTAATATCTAAGCAATTAAGATTCACTTAAGAATACAACTCTCGCCTTTTTCACTTAGTCAGCTTACTTTCGATTAACCTCTTTTTTAAGTTTCAGTGTCACAGATGTAGCAATTTAAAATAACCTTTGTAAACATTGTGAAAACCAGAGGAAAAACGCTCGCAGATTTTTTTCCTCTCTCTCACTAATAAGTAAGTAATATGAGTAAGTAAAGTTGGCGACTGTAGTCGAGAGTCACCCGAAGGCTCCCTTTTCAATAGCTTCTACACCGAGGTGTAGGGGAGGGCGCTACTCTTTTCCCTGGATAGCTCTATTTTACCCTTGATATGTACCTTATAATGCTGAGTTTTAAGCAACGAGGTATCAAGTATCATTTTTTAAAACTCTTTGGTATGACACGACCTGGAATTGAATCCCGGTCTCCCAGGCCATTGGCGAACACTCTACCCTCCAGGTCGTAGCCTGCCACTGCAATTTGCTTAAATTTAAGCAGGGATTTTCGCAGTAAAATGTTTACTCGATTAATGGACTTGTAGTAATATATATATATATATATATATAAGTTGGCGACTGTAGTCAAGGGCGACCAGAATGCTCCCTTTTCAATAGCTACTACACCAAGGTATAGGTGAGGGCGCTACTTCTTTCCCTGGATAGCTCCACTTTACCCTTGATATGTACGTTATATTGCTGAGTGAGCAAGAAGGTGTCAAATACCATTTTAAAAGTCTTTGGTATAACACGACCTGGGATTGAACCCAGGTCTCCTGGACCATTGGCGAACACTCAACTCACTAGGCCAATGAGCTGGTATATATATATATATATAGATGCAGAGAGAGAGAGAGAGAGAGAGAGAGAGAGAGAGGAACGTGAAACAAATATACTGTCTCAAAATGTACAAGATATCAGACGTAGCCATAAAGTTTATCGAAAATACCATGCAAAACTGGAGAGTCAAACTGACAGTAAAAGAACGACATCAAATTGTTTGCAAAAAATGAAAAAGAATTCGAAACAGTCAGCGAGGATATAGAGTCTAGATATAGGGATTGAAGTTGATATTGAAAAATGTGCCATGTTAATAAGGAAAACCGGAAAACGACAAATGATGGAAGGAATAGAACTACCAAATCAAGAAAAATCAGAACGCTTGGAGAAAAGGAAACGTACAAATACTTGGGAATATTAGAAGCAGACGCCATCAAACATGCGGAGATAAAATAAAAAATAAAAAGAATACTTCAGGAGAACGAGAAAACAAATCGAAACCAAACTACACAGCAGCAATCTCATCATAGGGATAAATGCCTGGGCTGTCCCCTCGTTAGATACTGGGGACAATTCTTAAAGCGGACCAGAGAAAAACTTCAACAAATGGACCAGAGAACAAGAAAACTCATGACGATGCATAAGGCCTTACATCGTAGAGATGATGCAAACTCTTTGTGTTCAGAAAAGAAGGAGGAAAAGGCCTCGCCAGTATTCAAGACAGCGTTGATGCATCAATACTAAGACCCAAAGATTACATAAACTAGCGTCGAGGAAAACTGGTTACAGGCCACAGAAATAATTCTGACAACACGAGAAGCAACAGAAAAATTAACCAGAAAACAAAAATGAGAAGAAAAACAACTTTATGGACACTTCAAGCGGCAAACAAACGAAATCTCTCACGAGAAAATTTTGATATGGCAGAAGAAAGGGAAACCGTAAGAGAAAAATTAAATCTCTTTTGATAGAAGCATAGAATAACGCCATAAGGACAAACTATATCAAGGCAAGAATTGATAAGACACAACAAAATAGAAAAATTAGGTTATGTGGGGATAGACATGAAACGATCAATCACATAAGTGAATGTAGCAAATCAGCGCAAAAAGAGTATAAGACTAGACACAACTTGGTGGGGAAGGGGATCAACTGGGAATTGTGCAAGAAATTTAAATTTGACCATGCAAACAAGTGGTATATACACGACTGAGAGAACTCGTGGTGTAATGGTTAAAGCGATGAACTGCGGAATCGTAGTACGCGAGTTCGTACTCCAGTCGCGCTATTACGTTCACTTTCGGGCAAATACCCTTGGGAAAGGTATGAACCCCCTTATTCTCCCTCCAGCTATGGGTAAATAGTAGAACGGACTAGGTTCTTCAGCCTTGGTGAGGCAACTAGTCTAGGAGAAGGAAAACTCTGAATTCAAAACCTGTTAAACTCCGCTTAAAAATTGACCTTGTGTCATATCCTGCCCGAGCGGAGGGGTTGGTAAATAGTATCTGAGAGAACGAGACGCATAAAATTCTCTAGGATTTTGATTTGCAAACGTAGCACCTAATCTTGGCCAGACAACTAGACTTAGTGATTTGTTGGTTTCTTTGTTTAATGGCATATCAACCTTTGTAGGTTATTTAATGCCAAAGTTATCCATTTAGAAGAACAGTAGTGGTGCTATTTAACCCATTGCTGAGAGGATAAAGGGGTTCGTACCTTTCCCAAGGGGATTTGTTCGAAAGTGAACGAAATAGCGCGACTGGAGTTCGAACTTGCTTACTACAATTCCGCCGTCCAGCACTTTAACCATTACACCACGAGGAGACTCCCAGACTTAGTGACAGTCAACAAAAAACAGAGAACTTGCCGAGTTGTGGACTTTGCCGTCCTCGCAAACAACAGAGTAAAATTGAAGGAAGGCGAAAAGAGAGATAAGTACCTGGACCTTGCTAGGAAACTGAAAAAACTATAGATAGAACATGAAAGTAACGGTGATGCCAATTGTAATCGGTGCACTCCGAACAGTCACTAAAAGATTGGTAAAGAAACTGGAAGAATTGGAAGTAAAAACATGAGTGGACACCATCCAAACGACAGCACTGTTAAGCTCGCCCAGAATACCGAGAAGAGTCCTGGAGACCCGAGGAAACTTGCTGTCTCTTAAAATCCAGTGAAAGACCATCAGCTGATGCTGGTGTTAAAAACTCTCAAAGGAGTTGAATAATAAGTTCCAAGGAGTAACTTGATAAAAAAAAAAAAGAACTTGCAAAATTGTGGACTTTGCTGTTCCGGCTAACCACAGAACAAAATTGAAAGAAAAGGAAAAGAAGGATAAGTACCTCAACCTACAGGGAGGTGCTCGTGGTGTAATGGTTATCGTCGTAGGAAATTGACACGACGACACGATTTCAAATCCTGGACGAGACTGATTGCATTTCACATAGTACTAATACCCTTGGGAAAGGTATGAATCCAATTATTTTCCCTCCAGCTATGGGTAAATAGTAGGACAGACTAGGTTCTTTAGCCTTGGTGAGGCAACTAGTCTAAGAGAAGGAAAACTCTGAATTCAAACCTGTTAAACTCCAATTAAAAATTGACCTTGTGTCGTGTCCTGTCCGAGCGGAGGGGTTGGTAAATATGATCAGTACCTCAACCTTGCGAGGGAATTGAAAAAACTGTGGAACATGAAAGTGACAATTATACTAATTGTGATTGGTGCTTTTGGTACAGTCACCAAAGGATTATTAAAGGAAATGGAGGACTTGAAGGTTGGAGGATGAGTAGAGGCCATCCTAGCTACTAGATTATTGAGAACGGCTAGAATACTGGTTTGGTTGTTTGAGTTTCACGGCATATCAACCACTATGGGTTATTCAATGCCAAATCCGGTTTACATATATGAATTATATATGATTTGTAACCATCTTTTATATGAACTCACTTTTTCTTCGTAAACTCCCTTTTCTTTTAAATTCATGTTTTGATCCATTCGACCCACAAGAAAGCTAGAAAACTGAGAAGAGTTCTGGAGACTTGAGAAGACTTGCTGGTACTCAAATTAGAACTGTTTGACTAAACTGAATAGCTTGAAATAGAAATGTTTTTGACAATTAAACTGTACTTACATTTAAACAGCGTGCTTATGCTTAACTGAATTGTTTGAAATGAAACTGTTTTTGACATTGAAACTGTACTTAGACTAAATTGAACAGTTAGATATAGAACTGTTTTGACATTTAACTGTGTGTAAACAAAATCTGTACTTATACTAAATTGAATTGGCTGAATTAGAACTGTTTTGACAATTAAATCGTGTACCCATGCGAAACTGAATTGTTTGAAATAGAGATGACTATTTGCATAAAAATGGATTTGGCGTTAAATAACTGTAGGGTATCACCTACCTTTTCAGCATAATGAGCTGTTCCATCTGCCATATATGGCAGTAGCGGAGATCAGCCTGGAAGAATAAGCCTACAAGTCAGACCAGAAGAGCCGTTCCTATTATTGAAGTATATCCTTACTCTATCACTAACCCAATGTTCTTATTACTAACAGTCTCTCTCTTGTAAATACTCTTTCCTGTTAATATAACTATTTCCCTCACATATCGTGGTTTGTCTTATTATTACTACTACTTGTGTTCACTAACCAGAACACAACAATAACCTACAAAGGTTGATATTCCATAACAACCAACCAACCAACCATCAAAAGAATTACTTGTGGATTGTCAATTTTAAAGTGCTGATTGTGGACCTAAATAAACAATGTGTGTATTATTCAAAGTTTTAAAACCAAGAGCTTTTGAATTTACAACTGATTATTATCCAGATTAGAAGACCAAAAGTAAGATTGTTGTTTTTTCTTTTTAATTTAGTATTGTTGCATTTGTGCATTATGATGCACAAAGGAACGAGGTGACATACAAGCCAAAGTCTTCATTGCAGTAAGATGTATTTATAAGTTTTTAAATAGATTCAAAATTCCAGATCTTTTTTTTTTTTTTTTAGCTTAAAGGTTAAAAATTTGTATAATTTGTTTTAACATGCTGCTATTGTTTAATAGCATTTGGTGTTATACTATTCGAAACATAAGCATATCAATCTCTCTCTTTCAACGTATATATATATATATATATGTGTGTGTGTGTGTGTGTGTGTGTGTGCATTTGAGAAAGTGACCTAGATAACCATCGAAGAAGAAAGGTTTAGATTGTATAGAAAAGGCAAATTTAAGGTCTTGTTCATCTTAATTGTGACAAAGTTTTGGCTCTGGAGGAAACTTACGTCAGATATCGTTTCGTCGTCTTTAAATGTTTTTTTTATTGTTCTGTTTTACGTTTTGACATGTGAATTAATGAAAACGAAATGGGTCGGCCATTTTAAATCGACTTTTGTCCACCTGAAATAAAAGCTTTTAGGTTATTTTTCCTCTTCTATAAATTCGAGTGATTGTCACAGGAAAAGTTCTATCAACAATGCTTTCCAATATAATTTCTTTTCAAATGAATGCCTACTTTTTGTCTTCCTATTTTCCGTCTCAGTTTCTTTTGGGTTTCGGTTTTACAAACGAATAAATAAATATATAAAACGTACGGCAGCAAAGAGATAAAGAAAGTCATAAAAAATACAAAAAACAAGAACGAAATCTGTTCATTCGAAAAATGATCACATTTAACATTCCTCATGTTAGCATCGATCACAGAATCAAGTATGATCTTCTTCGACTGTATCTTTTGAAAACTCTTTCTGTCTAACCCTGATCTCAGCTAGGCAAAATCAGTGAGAACTGAGACGTTAGAGAGAAAAAAAATCCCGAATTAAGTGGTCACATCGACAATTTTATCGTCCTAATATTCGCTCACATTGCATATGTTGGAGTGGGTGGAGGTCGGATTACCGATTGTTATCTCCAAGCATTTTGTGTTTTGATATTCTCTCAATTTCAGTTTGAAATTTCATTTGTTAACATAACGTGACAATGTCTGTAAAATTCTAAGTTCATTTCTTATGACTTCTTCATTAATAGCTTCCAAAATCTATCAACGTCTATGCTTATTCTGTTGATTGCATTATCTGGGCATAGTATATGAGCAGATTCTTTTAGCTTTCTTATTCTAAACATTGCACCCTATCTATTGTTTTGACTTGATTATGATCAAGTGTAGTCGATGATGGGATTTTTTAGAGTCGACCTTTCTAAATGTTCTTGCTAGATGAAACTCTAGTTCCGCGATAATCTTGATTGAGGGTCATCTTCTTAACCAGATTCGTACTCTTTCTGAAGATATGAATCAGAAGTTGTTACCTATGAATCTGCTTTCCTATTCTTAAGAATTTCATAAGGTTCAAAGGCTTCATTTAAGTTCCTTTTTAGAAAGCCACTTTGCTTCTAGTTCACTTGGCAACACTCCTTGATCAAAGAATTATCATTAGCAAGAAATTTTCGCTACAAACTTTCGTTCATCTTTGTATACCTTTTTTTTTTTTTGCGGTCGCTTATTCAATCAAATTTACCAATTCATAAATATTTTTTTTAATTTTTCTCTTTTCATTGTAGTGGAAATCCGAACTACGTCTGGATTCAGGAAATTAAAAAAAAACCAAACTGGGACGTATTTCAAACTCGGATCCTTGTCATTCGGCGTAAAAATAGGTCGTGTATATATATATATATATATATATATATATATATATATATATATATATATATATATATAATATATATATATTAGTAATGCAGTTTGCTATATTTATAAAGAAATAATACTCAATATCGGCGATAAACCATATGAAGATCTATGTTAGGACACCAAACGCCATTGGTTCTGTGTTTAAGTTATCCTAACTTAGATCTATCTATCTATCTATCTATCTATTATACACATGTTTATTGATATGCTATTTTTTATGATCTTTCGTTTTATGAAGTACTTTATCTTGTAATAGCCTAAAAAAATAAAATTAACTCCGACTTGTAGTTCATGTATGAAACACGCACTAAATTTCCTAAGCAGATTCTGAGACGAGAAAGGAGTCTAAATAGAATCCGGATGAAGAGAAAATAACGATGATGATGATGATGATGATGATGATTGAGTTGTCGAGACTGATGAGCGTCACAAATTCAAGCTTAAATCGATGATTTAGACAGTGTATGTACTTGTGAGAGAATGGTTTTCGCTCTTCTCAATGCTCTTGACTTCTATCCCAACCCCTAAACTCACAACCAATCGGTTTGTGGCAAAAGTCGCTTCGGCCTGCGGACACAGGGGTGTCATTTCCGATTGGAAATGATTTCCCTGTTGGACAGTGTTTCACTCAGCGAGAAAAGTTGAAATTGAACAAGGCAGAAGTGGAAGCGATGCTGTTATTTGGTCTTACCAGAAAAAAAAAAGGGGGAGAAGGATAAGTTGATCAGGATGAAGGACAGGAAGAGAAGAAAGAAAACGGTGGGAGGAGAGGGCTTTGTTTTTGATTAGAGCATTCTCACCAACATCTTCACTGTGAATAGCTCTCGGGAGAAAGAAAGAAAGAAAATTTTTAGGAAAAAGTTAAAAAGAAAAGAAGAAAGGAAAAATTATGAAAGGAAGAAAACAGAAATAGAGAAAAATTTTCTAAAAAGAAAGTATGGAAGAATAAAGAAGGTATAAAAGAGAGAAACAGAAAGAAAATGAGAAAATGTAGATAAGAAAAGTAAAAATGAAAGAAAAACTGAAATATTAGAATGAAAAAAGTATAAAAGAAAGAAAGAAAGAAAGAAAGAAAGCGGGAAAAGAAAGAAAGAAAGAAAGCGGGAAAGAAAGAAAGAAAGAAAGAAAGAAAGAAAGAAAGAAAGCGGGAAAAAAGTGGTTAAGAAAAAAGAATAATGAAAAAGTCAAATTATAATTGAACATACACAATCAGCAATTTAATTAGATACAAAGTCACAATATTCGATTTCTTCGAAAGAATCAAATTCACTACGTTATCATTGGTCTTAAAGTCGATTCTCTTTGAACCCATGGCAGATATTTATAAAATTATTAATAGTCTTTTGGCTGGTTGAAATATTTCATCAGTTGCTATAAAAATTCTGTCTTTGTGCGATGTGTCATGCGTGCCTTTTATCAATCTCAGAAGGATTAATTCACCCTCCGTTGCCCTGTCTTTTGTTCCCAGTTTTTCGAATTCGCAATATTTAGATGTCTTTAATCTGTGCACATATTGTATAATAGACTCGTTTGGGTCTGTTCTAGTCTCCATGAATTTAGTTCTCTCAGCGACAACTTGTCTTTTTAAAAAATTTTTGGTAGTATATTTTTTAAATTATTCTAACAATCTCTTCATAAGTTAATTCTTCTAATTCTCTAGGGTGAGTCATTGTCGATATTTTCTTTACAGCTTAATAACCTGCCGAAGCCAGAAATAGGTTTGGGATTTCATTCTCTCCTCCATTAGCTTTTTTATCTTATTTTTTTAACCCTTGCTAACGCTGCGAAACAACTTATTCATGTTTTTATATTCTCTGCTTCGTCCGGCGTGGTTAAGGCTTCTATTTGCGACGCTATTGTTATGATGTGTATATTTCGCAGAGTAGATGTTGACATTAGCTTGTTGCCGGTTGATATTGGATTACTGCTATTATTGGTGCATCTAATTTACAAACGATTCTACTTTTGCTTTTTCTTCAAGGTAAAATAAAAAAATATTAATGTTAAGTTTAATTTTCCAAATTTTACTTTGAAGCGTAAAATAAACCCAAATGTCATATTCTTATTACAAAATTATTGAAAAATACTGTTTTAATGTAAATTTAATGTTCTATAATAAGATTTAATGTATTTAATTCGAACGAAATGCTGCTGAGCCATTTTTCAGGTTCTTCTAAAATATCTATTTAATCAAGGTGAGCACGAAACTAATTTTTGACCCTAGAATGCCAATATTAAAGTACTCTGCGTTGGATTGCCATATCGCTAGACATTGTCACAAAGATCGCCTAAAATCTTCTTGACATTCTCCTCGCGGGTAACCTCTAACACTGGGGAAAAAAGCACAGTTCCCCCTTTGATTTGAGGGGGCAGTGTTGTCTAGAGTAGCAGTACACTAGGAGAGAGCTGATTTTATGTTGACGAGTGCCAGGAATTTAGATATTTAATAAACTCAATAATTGATTAAAAGATTATATACGTAATATTTTGCAAACCCTTGTAAACAATATACCTCAAAACTTATATACAAAAAAATCAATTTAAAAAATGAATTCTCAGGTTTAGGGTAACCCTCTAACTGATAATTTATTCATTTCACATACAGTTTTGTCTTGGCTTCTGTAATTTCTTGGCTTCTGTAATTTGGTTTGCATGCAAAGACTCAACACTTCCGGGGCTTTGCTGGAAACTAGGTAATATTTGATATGATAGATTACGCTTCTCAAACACAATAATTTATTTACTGCTTCCGCTGAAATTATATCTCAGAATGACAGCCGACTTGATTTTATCATTGAGTTTGGTCAAATGGCTCATAATATGGCTGGCAGTCAAGGTAATCGTATAAAACAATTATTCAAATACACTGTTTCTACCGTACATCATACTTACAATGGAATTGTTCGTCTATGTCGATACCTTTTAGCTACAAGCCATAAATATGTACTACTTAGGCAATTTACGACTGATCTATTAGAAAAAGAATTTAGTTAACTCCGTCAAGGATCAGGTGTCACCTATTTTATAAATGTCCAATAGGGTATTGAAAAACTGCATATTAAGTAGATATCTTTACTTTTAAATCAAAATGTAAATATTGCTGCTTTTGACGTTAAGCAAGGTCATCAATGTACATCTTGCGATTATAATCTGAAGAAGGATCAGAAATATTTGAAAATTGGGAAAATTTAAAACCATCTCTTTCTAACATAATAAAAATGGCTCTCTTTTACATAAAAGGATATATTACAAGAAAGGATAATCAACTGTTGTGATGTTTAGAGGCCAAAATGAAGAGCCGCAGACAAGAGAAGTCGGTTGAAACAAATATATTACAATAACAGAATAAATTTACAGAATGCAGGTGTAATGCAACAGTTAGCAATGTCCTTCCAGTACGATCAGGCAGCTTGAAGGTTATCGGTATTTGTCTTCCGTCCCACCAACTGGACGAATGTGGCACGAGGCCTTTTTTATTGGGTCCGGGTGTAGCCTAGACACGACTGGTGGCTCCAAAAATGCCTCAGCCCCGTCAGCATTCCCTTAAAAATGGGCCTCAGGCGCCAGTCGATAAACTTAGCCCCTCCAAAGAAGGTTAGAGCTTGTGGGGACGGCCCCTCAGCCTCGATGATGCCAATCAAGGTGCACCTTGATCGGCTACCGCTGGAACCAGGACACACCCAACTAGATCCGCGCACCGAAAAACGCGGTCGACTGAAGCGCGTCCCAGCCCAGCGCCTCCCAGAGAGCAGTGCATACGCTCCCCTCCGCTCGGAGGTTATCGATATTTGTCTTCCGTCCCACCAACCGGACGAGTATGGCACAAGGCCTTCTTTAGGTGGGTCCAAGCGCAGGGCTGTAGCCAAGACACGCCCGGCATTCCCAAAAATGCCTCTGGCCCTGTCGGCATTTCCCTAAAAAGGGGCACCTCAGGCGCCAGGCGATGAACCTAGCCCCACCAGGGAGGGTCAGAGCCTGGGGGATGGCCTCCTGAGGCTCGAGGATGCCGGTTAAGGCGAACCTCGACCGATTGCCACCAGGACACAGCCGACCAGATCTGCGCACCGAAAAACTCAGCTGACCGAAGTGTGTCGCAGCGCGTCCCAGAGAGTAGTACATACGCTCCACTCTGCTTGGAGGATTTATTTCCTAAAACGTACACGTTTTAAGTAGGCACAAGGCCCAAAAAGTTTTAAGGGGATGGGGAAAGGAAGAAAACTGTATTATTCTGTATTATTCTAGCCAGCCACAATCATCATCAACCGCTCTTTACAATAAGTTAACTCTTGTGTCACCAAGCGCACAACAATCACCAAAATACCTCATTCACTCGATGAAAAAGACCTACTAAAAAACCCAGATGAAGTGAAATGACATATATACAATTGAAAAAGCATGGTGGGGGATTGGAGAAAAAAGCCCCGAAGAAAACAAAAAATAAACCCAGTTTAGTTTCCCTCCCATCCCCACTGTATGATGTGGAGAGTCGACTGTTTACCGGCCTCCAGAGTAGACCGCAATCAGATTACTTATAACAAGCTGCAAACGGTTTGCTAAGACCCGGGCGAAAATCTTTAACTTTGTGTTTAGCAGAGTTATGAGCTTGTAATCATCTAGATTTTCCCAAACATGCCAGCCACCTTTCTTTAGCAATGTGATCACACCCTTGGTAATGCTACCAGGAATGGGTAACTGGGCAAACCAATGGTTGAATATATCCGTCAGAATAGGGATAAACATGTGTGACATCCTCAAGTACACTTCGTAGGGTAAACCATCCAGTCCCGGTGACTTGTTTAGGTCGACTTGCTTCAACGCATTACGGACCTCGCATTCTGTAACCACAACCTCACAGCTAGCCGCTAAATAGTTGCGAAACTCCTGAACCGGGAGGTCAGGACAGCGAGCAAAGCGATCACGAAAGTGCGCACAAAAAGCCTTGCGCATCTCGCGGTTCGACTGCAGCACACACCCGTCTGGGGACTTAACGAACTCGATGTACCGATAGGGAAGCCTCCGTAACACTTACGCATAAATGCGTTACATCTCACGGCTTCGTTGGAAACTCCTTTGAGCCTATTGTTGTATATTGACATCCGACCCGGCCAAACATGCCATTCCAAATGCGGCGGAAGATGCATATTCCGTTGGCCAGTTATGGGAAGAGATTGCGTCGGCGAGCTTGGCTGACAATATGGGACAGGGTTAAAATCCCACGGTACAGTCACAAACAGATGCACCGGAAGAGGGTGACCTGTCAACTGCATGACAGTTACTTCCGCTCGAGGATGATCAAAACATGCCATTCCAAAGACGGCGGAAGTTGCATATTCCGTTGAGAGATTGAGTGGGCGCCGAATTATTATATAACCCGGGTGAAGACAGGAAGTCAGTCAGTTGGAGATCAGATGAGTTGGAGACAAGATGCGGTAGAGAAAGCAAGCACCCAGCAGAGTGTGCCCCCAGGCCCCCGGTTGAGCAGCTCAGGAGAACGGGAAAGAAACCCGGTTATGGCCAATAGAGTGGGGGTCAATATGTTGCAGTTCTGTTCGGTCTCCAACTCCCTCTCACACACAACCCTTTCAAATAAAGTGAGAGGTATATTTTTCTAAAGAACTGTGTCGCTCCTCTTCATTGTGTCGTTGTGTTCTGCATGCATGCATCTACATATGAGTGTACAACTCTATTTCTAACTCCAAAACCCTTGTAACGCTCGCTAGCCTCGCGCTCAAGGTCCCGGCTAAGGAGTCCCCCCCCTTCCAACGCCCGGGAGAGTCTATCCTCTAAGGAGTTCGCCATCTTGGCCCTATCTAATTGGAGCTGTGGGCCGTATTTGATGGCGAAGTCCCTAATCCTATACTTAAGGGATTCCCACCACTTATTCTTGGTAACTTCCCCCATTAGCGCCCGCTGAATTAAGGTTTCCAGCCGTTCCCGGAAGTCCCTTATCTCCAGTAAGGAGGTATTGAACTTCCAGTAACTAGCCAGACTAGGCCTATTAGCTAGCCGCAGACTGACTCTAACGAGTTTATGGTCAGTCAGCCCTATCCAGTGGAACGTGGGACAACAAACGAAATCCGTATCCGCTCTTCTAACACTCTGTCCAGATAAGTCCGAACCTGGCTAGAGGGAAAATTACCTATCCCCGCCCTGAGTGATCAAGACGAAACCTGTCGATAAGATCGAACTCGGCCAAGAAATCGATCAGGCTGCTTTCACACCTTTGCGACCCTCTAGCACCCCGCTCTTATCTAACTTGGGATCAAGGATTGCATTCCAATCACCCACTAGAACTACCCACTTCGAGTTATCCAAGAACGGCTCCAACCGCCGAAAGAAGGAGCGTCTCTCACCAGTAGCATTGAGCGCATAAATTGCAACCACTCAGAACTCGGTTTTAACGGCAATATCCGCCACAACCAACCGGCCCTCGTCATCTGCAAAGACAAGATTGACATTCGCATTAAGGCTGCGTCCAACTAGCCAAGAGACCCCAGCGCTCCAGCGGCTGCCGAATACTGAAAAGACCCCTCAGCATCCAACAGTCCACCGCGAAAGTGAAATGAGTCTCCTGCACTGCAGTAACGTTCACTCAGAGGCCCGAGAGTTCACCAAGCAAGCAAGCGCAATTGCTAAGATCCCTCAGTCCCCTCACGTTCAAACTGGCAAGTTTTAGAGCCATCCTGACCTACTTACCTACTCAGTGTCGACGATGGGCTGGAAATCCTCAGGGATGAGGATGCCGACGGTCTGTCTCAAAGAGCCGGCGCCGAGCTCAGTGGTTACTCGGCCATTCCTAGACAATCCTCCGATATCAAGAGGGAACCGCACCTTTAAAGATCTATAAAAAGGAGGATGAACATAAATAGGGGTCTTCCTAGCACATTTTGTCATCATTCTGTGCAGTGAGGGTTGCTGCAACTCCGACAGCCTCACGCCCGTATCAGTTTGACAAGCCTCCTCCAAGAACTTCCATACATTGTGGGTACGGCTGCCAACTGAACGAAAGAAGGTGGTCCCCATGGGTGCACCCCTAAAGTTCAGTGGATTTGACACATTTTTTTTTTAACTTTTCGAAATCCAGCAGCGGCTTCAGTACCTTTCGAAGCTGGAAGTCACCTATCGCTTCCGGATCTACTGAGCCGCTGCCTTCTTGAATTTTTCTTGATTGACTACCGGTGAGACCGACTTGGCTCTTCGCCGGGTAGGTTTGTCCGTAGCAGTAAGGGAGGAGGTCTCACTTCAGATTGGGACCTATTTTTGAACAGTTCCGGAGAGGAGAAAGAGGAGAGGGTGAGTGAGGGCAGAGATGGAGTATGAGAAGAACTCACTTGTAGGGGAGGTTGTTGTGAGGATTGATGTGGAGGAGGTTGATGCCGGGGAAGTTAATGTAAGGGAGGTTGTGGCAGCATAGTGGATACGCCTTCCCGAGGATCTTGTTGGGGAGGTGTATTGGGGCATAATTTTTGGAGGATCCCTCTCCTCTGTCCCTTCTCTTAACGTTAATATTAATCTCTATTGGCATCTCTTGTGGTTCTGTTGCTGGCTCTGTTGTTAATTTTCTATTCTTCTTTTTCTTCGAAGAGGCCTGGGCAGTCGGTGATGGTGCTGTTGCAGATGCTAAGGATTTTTCTGAACTTCGGAGTATTGCTGGGGCTGTCCCTGGAGCTGGTTCTGGTGTTGCTGGAGCTGGATTTGATGTAACCGGAACTGGGTCGGAGGTTTTTTTTTTTGCAGGGTTTTTTTCCTTGGCAGGTGAAATTGCTACTGCTGCTTTTGAGGAATCCCCTTTTTTCCCCTTCTTCCGCGTCACTTCGGTCCAACCTTCATTGATTTTCGGCTGGTCTGGACCTGGGTTCTTCTCCTTGCCTTCATTAGTAGTAGCTGCTGTACTAGCTGTGGTAGTTGCTGGCTGGTCTTTTTGAGGTCAGAATCTGGCTTGCAGCCCCAGCAGTGCTCTAACGACTAACCATGGTTTCAGGGATGGCTTGAAATCCTTCCCCTGTCAGGCATAGGCAAAACATGTAGTCTCCGTAAGCTGTCTCGGCGGTAGACCTGAGAAGATTTACTTCCTCAACGCGCCTATATGCGCTGAGGAAGGAGGCCAAAACCTCGCCAGTGATGAACGCCGGGACGTTGCATACGGTTATCCGTATCCTGCGAGTACCTGCAGTCGGAAAAATCTTTTGGCTACGTTATTTGCTGCCACCTTGGCCGCCTGGTCTTCTGTCGGCATTAGGACGTGCCATGTCGCAAAACTCCTGCAACAGAAATATTGACAGGGGACGCCCGCTGTTTGAAGCAGATTCTCAAAGGTTTCCTTCTTGAGTCCAACCAACCTTCAGGTCTTGAGGTCTGTTACGACCAGAGAGACGATCCGGGCCTCAATTTTCTTGACTATCTCAAGAATGGGCAATATTTTCCCCTTTAAAGAACTCTGCGTACTTGCCCACCCTGTGTCTCATAATTTTCCAGATCTCTCTGCTGGACCTTCCATGTACTTGTTTGGATTGGACTCAGGCTGTTAACTTTTTGCCCAGGCTGAAGTGGGCTTGAGGACAAGGAGGGAATCGGCAGTGAAGGCCAATTGAATCCAATCGGACTAGTTGACGGGATTCTTTGAGATTTGGTCCTCGGTCTCCCTCGTTCTTCCGACTGCATAAGGGGGGTTCATTTGTGGTAACGACGGTTGAGGCTTTAGGAACGTCTTTGATGGAGGAAGTAGAAGACCCCTCCATGATTGCGATTTGCAACCAGTAGGGTAAACGTGACAGGAAAGCTGGCGGTAACTTTTTGCTGAGTTACAAGACGAATACCAACACGGATACGGACACGGAAACGGAACTGGACACGACAGCGGATACGGACCAGGGCACAGAAACGGAAGCTGAAGCGAACACGGAGACGGACCCAAAGACAGACACGGAAGCGGAGATGGAAACGAACGCGAAAGCGGCTACAAGGGCGAACACAAAAACGGGCACGAAAATGGACAAGAAAATGAAAGCGAAGACGGATACGAAAACGGACGCGGAAACGAACGCGAAAATACTTGCGGTTCTCAAAGAAATTAACGCAGATACTACCTTTTGATCTTCGCCCAAAGGCCAAGACTCCTCTACTTTGATGTTTTTTCTTTGAGTGTCAAGTAGGGTCGGTATATATTGAGGAGAATAGTCCATTATCATGTAGGTAGGTACCATAACATCACCCCAATGATTATGAAGCCCATTTTTACTATGGAAAATATACTAATTCAATTGACCATGGAAAACTAAAGATTCCTTCTGACCATACTTGTCAATGGTTATTTTTTGTTTAACGCTTTTTCAGACAATAAAAGAAAAGGTGTGTCATAAATCATTAAGTAACATTTTTATGTTTATTTCTGAGTTTCATTTTTTCAACAAGAAGCAAGCTCACATTTTTGTAAATGTAGTTTAGAAAAACTTTAGCAAACATTACACACTCAGATCAGAGGAAGAACTTGATTTAAAGGTTTTGAGACTTTCCTTAAATAAGGTTGTTTTATCCGTCTATATTTCTGAGATGATTGATTGTCCCGTACACATTTCAGTTGATCCCCTCCAGTTTTCTTCACTTACAGCTCGTTGAACCTTTAACTTTAATGAAAATTTGAACCGCACTCTTTATTCAATCCCTGGCGTAGATTGAATGAAAGGTTCTCTGAGACCAGTAAATAGTGAAAATGTTTTTGTTTCGTCATTATGGGAATCATATCTTTTACCAGAAATCTGATCTACCTCTTTATTTTGTTTAATATTCATCAGTGTCTACCACCAAAATGCATATTTTAATTTATATAACTTTGAGCACATTCTATCATCCTCTGGGATGGGTAAAAACGTTACCCCAAAATCAAAAATCTTTTAACTGTTTTCCAGTTTTGGAGCTTTGTTACGCGATGAGCCGGCCTCGAGTATAGATTGCCATGTATTGTACATCAGTTTACACTTACTGAAGGAATGAAAAAATTATATTCGCACAAGTGTTGACGATTCAAATTTACACAAATATTAGCTTATTTGATTCAATGTCAGTGTAGTACTGCACTTTGTGACAATCAGTTTCAATGCACTCTCCCAAAGTTGGTATTATCATATTACTCCCTGCGAGTTTTTCATACTTGTATGTCATCTTTAATAAAATTCACCTACAATATATATATATATATAGGGTATAAAAAAATGTAAACAAAGGCTGCTGCTGCTGTTTCTTAAAATAAAAATACCTTCAAATTCCCTTAGCCAACGTGGTCCGCTTGGTGGCCGAATGGTCTCTAACACAGTCTAACGTAAAGTTTGACGGGTTTCGATCCCGGCTTCGAGCGTCCTGCGTGTCTAGCCACACTGAAGAGTTCTGATAGAACGAAACAGTCTGTCTGTGGATGACTATATATATATATATATTGCAGGCGAATTTTATTGAAGATGACATACAAGTATGACATACAAGTATATATATATATACAAGATAACATACAAGTATATATATATATATATATATATACAAGATGACATACAAGTATATATATATGTATACATGAACACCAGGAATCCATGACTTTTCATATGGCGTGCACTGTCATCAGACTTAAAAGTGAGATATGTGGCCAATAAATCCTAATTATAGTTTGATATATAGTCATGTGTTAAAATGGAAGTACACGTGACACATTTTTTTTAATAAAAATACACCATAAGGGCTGTCTAAATAAACGAGTATCAGGATGGAATTAGTCGGGTGGTAAATGGCACATGAGAAATTTATCAATATGTCTACACTTTTATATCAATATGTTCACAATTTGATATTAACTAATTGTTAATTCTGTAATAACAAGTGGGGCCTGGAATAGAAACCAGATTCAAATTAAATTTTTGTTATTGTATATACATTGATGATATAGTGCAGTATGTGACTTGGTGAGGATCGATTTCAATGCACTCTCCCTAAAGTTGGTATTATTATATTACTCCATGCGAGTTTTTTCACACCAGCGTTAGCTGGTAGTCGTTCATTGGAGTCTGAGTGACAACAAATTTCCCCAGGCAGTATTTTGTCTTTGCCTCCCACCAGACAGGACTTGACACAAGATCAATGACCCGATGGTCGGCTTAAAGTGGGGATTAGGAGAGAGGAAGGTCAGGAACGAGCCAAGGCTCAAGTCCTGCTTGACTATGCTGGTCATCGGCCCACTCAGTGTAATGTGGGCCTGATGAGTCTAGCTGGACATAGACCCAAATCTGGGTCCAGGCACGGATACCTGATTATAGCTTAAACTTGACAGCAAGGTCCAGTGCTATACAAGGGTGACAAAGTTGTCAATGATGCAGTTCGACCTACGGAAAGTGGCCTAACCGAAGCAGGGGGCCTTTCAGCCTCAAGTCTGCCTTTGTTGGTAAAGTGCCCGTTAGGGTCAAAGCCAACAGCAAATTAATGCCGTCGGCGTCGATGCCCGGGCGAGGTCCTCAAATCTCCTCCGGCCTTTATGTTTCTCCTGAGAATTTTGGTCGATCTCAGCAATGGGTTATCTTGATTCTTCCCCTGATCTACTATTCTTTCAGTCTTTTCTCCAAGCCCTTGAGTACCGTTCCAAGTGCATCAATAACAATCGGTATTACCTTCACTCACATGTTCCACAGCTTTTATTTAGCTTTCTAGCTAGGTCTAAATATTTGTATAACTTTTGGTTTTTTTTCATTGCTACCTTATGGTCCACCGGAACAGTAAAATTCACCAAACGACAAGTTCTCGTTTTTTTTTTCAAATCTTTTTTCCTTAAATTAACGCAAAATCTCGGGGAACGATGACCCGAGTTCAGATCTCGGACGATGCTTTTTGGGTTTCCCTTTGCGCAAAGTCCGTTGGAAAAGGCATGAAACCATTTCTTCTTCCAGCTATGTATAAATAGTAGGACAGGCTGTGATCTCGAGGAAAACAAAAATCTCTAAATTCTAAGCCTTTGTTTTACCTCACGTGTCACATTGAATCAGTTCTGGGAATCAGTATTGTAAGTCAGGATATTGATTGCTTTTTGGATTGCTCCTTGGATTGGTACCAGGTAACCTGGTGCGCCTTTTTATGTGTAACTTGGAGAGGAAATGAGCATTACCAAGTTACTATATAACAGCCCTGATAGATGTGATGAAGAAAAGGTGCTCAGCATGGTCATCTGAAGATATGAAAAGGTTATAGGACCCTCGAACTTAATTTTTGGGTTTTGATTTATTCAGCAGATATCGATCAGGAGCGCCAGAATTAAACTGATGAAATTCGAAATAAAATCGTCGTTAATCCCAAAGTTTATGAACGAGAACTAATTTCTATCGAAACAAATTTCGGTGCTTGGTAGCATGTTTATTTCTCACGAGAGAGAAACTGACGAAAACAAGGTTAATGTTAAATGAATTCCGAGGATTTTCTCTATGAAATATAAATAATGTGGAAACCAACGTGGCATTAAAAAAGAATTTGCAGTTTCTTTGTTGAGAAGCATTGGTGTTAATGGCCTCAATTAAACATCTTCATTGCCGTTGTAAATCTCAAGGTTCTTTGAAAGATGATCACCGTAATTATTTATTCTGTCTTAAGTAAATACTCGTTAAAGGAAGCTTAATTATTGAAAAAGTCGAGCAAAAACATAGGTTGATCGCAGATGGAAAGGGAAAAAACATAAAACCCCCAGAGGTTGATGGCAGATGGAAAATAAAACACACACACACACACAGACACACACCACACACACACATAAGTTGATTGCAGATGGAAAGTAGGAATAAAAAAAAGAAAAAAGAAAGAAAAGAAAATAAGCGTTAATCATCACATTTATTTTTTCATGTTGGTGAAATGTATACTAAATCCTGGGATCAAAGTCTTCGAACGTAAATTTCAAGGAATTAATTTTTAAGAAGTCTGACAATTAACTGAAGCCAATCCAAAACATTCAACCTTTGTCACTCAAAATCCCCACCCTAAAAAACAAAAAAAAACAAAACAAAACAAAACAAAAAACAACAAAAATAAAACAAACAACATACAAAATAAAACAAAATTCAAGAAAAAATCGCGAACTGGACGTAATTGCACATTGCACCGCTAAGACTCACAAGTCGACACTCTTCTAAGCCAATCTTCCACGAGACGTGGCTCTGAATTGACTGATTGTAATCCAGGAGCTTCTTCCTGGTGTTTGTATGCTCGTTCGGTGATTTTCACGATGGGTGATGAAAATTTATAAAGAGTTTGCGTGATATTTTTGTGGAGAAAACTGTTGCTGAAACTGTAATAATATTTTGGGAAGTTTTATGACAAAATATTTTGGTAGAATAAAAAATCTACTGTGGTATTCGTGCTTCAAATGTTGTGACATTTCACTTCAAGATAGGATGTGATCTAGCTTCAACGAGTGGAAATGATGAAAATCTTCAAAGGTTTCCAAAGAAAATTGTCGTTGGATCATTAATGCCATATCTGAAGTGAATGGTTTATTTAGGAGTTCGTATCAGTAAATATTTACAAAACATGTAAAAACGAAACGTGTTTCAATAAAATGTGAGTCTCGTTTTGCCTTTAGGAGACAAAAAATGAACAAAAACCTATCATTTAAAGTGGGTGACATGATTTGAAAAAAAAAAAATTACACCAATTTTTTTTCGAAATTTTAACCTTGAATAAATAATTCCAATTATATTGGAGTGACGAGTAGTACTTTGTATATGGAGGTACATGACGAAATGACGATCATCTTAGGAAATGGATTCTGCGATACGATTTCAAAACCTGGACAAGGCTGTTTATGTTTTAATTTATGTTAATGCCTAAGGGAAAGGCATTAATCCATCCCCAACTAAAGGTAAATCGTGGGATTAACAGGGTTCTTCAACCTTGATACGGCAACTGGTCTAGAAGAAGGAAACATCCTTTGTGTCATATGTTCCCGTGGCAGAGAGGTTAAGTATCTATAATCACCTTGTATAACTGAGCTTTGGTTTGGATTCTTTGTTTAATGGCATATCAACCTTCGTGGGTTATTTAATACCAAAGCCATCCTTGAAAAAGCAGTGATACTATTAAAACCATTGCTGGGGCATAAGGAGTTTCATACTATTTCCAAGAGTATTAGTCCGAAAGTGAACGTTATAGCGCAACTGGAGTTCGAACTCGCTTACTTTGAGGCCACAGTACAGCACTTGAGTTTTTACGTCACAAGGACTTCTCCGTAAGTGGGTTTTAATCCATCCAATCTGCTGGTAAGTTTCTATAAAATACACTTATTACTATAAGGATTTTATTTATCTAAGATCAAAGCAATATTTACAAATTTGTTTATATAATGAATGAAATCTGTTTGTAAAACTTGAATGTAAAGCGCTGATATGTTAGCGAAAGAATCAGCATTGTTAGCAGGAAAGCAGTTCTGTCTCAGAAAAGACAAAAATAATTTAGTGGCAGTCACGTATTAGTAAAATATTGTTGGATATACGAAATTAGAAACGGATAGCTTCCATATTAACAAAAATCAAAATACTATCGGTGCATTAAAAATCGATAAAACTTCTTTTATGCCAAGAGAAATAATTCTAGAATAATCTAACGACTCATGTTAATTCTATTCATTTTCCTAAAAATAAAATATTAAAAGTAAGTTCAATAGGATCCTATCGATGCGCATTTTATGGTTAAACTCTTTACTTTTATTAACAACCATATTGGAGATATAATTGATGGCCATCACTTAGATGTCTGCTATCAACCATTTTGTGTTCGTCCTTGTCACGAAAATTAATCATGTCTTTTTAAAATACTCTTTTTCGGAAGAAGAAATGTTTCTCATGAATATAATTTGGGAATCCATAGTCTATTTCTACCCATTCTTCATCTAATTAATGATTCTAATTTTTTTAATCATATAGATTCCTTTCAAGATATCACATGTCCTATGTAGATACGACCAATTGGAAATTGGCTTTTTCTCTTGAGTTACATCCTAACTCTACGACTCTTTTCAAGTTCTTCCTAATTTTCTTTTCTTTTTTTTTTTATTTCCCCCTTTTTTTTTGTTATGAAAAACAAAAATCGTTTTTTTAAAATAATTTTTCTGTTTTTCATTTCTTTACTTCTGGATTTCTTTTTTGTTTTCTTTCATTTTCTTTCCCCAATTTTCCCCCTTTGTTTTCTCCTCTTCTTATATTATTTTTTCTTCCGTTGTCTTGTCTCTTTTTCTCTCTTTTTCTTCTCTATTTCCATGATACCAGTCTGTAGTTTCCTCTGATTCATTACATGAAACTTCATTTCTAAAATCACCCACTCTTTTTTCTCTAACCTTTCTCTCGCCTCTCCCCACAAATTAAAAAAAATTCTTCCCAAATCTTTTCTTTCTTTCTTTCTTTCTTTCTTTCTTTCTTTCTTTCTTTCAGGCAATCTCTCCTCCTCTCTTTCTTTTTCGTATCATATATATCTTTTATATTATTTTTTATCTTTCTTTCCTGGAAAATATTACCTTCTCCTCCTTTTCCCAAACCATCTGTCAATTATCGACCACTTCGATATCATTTGATCCTATCCCGACCAAAGGTCCAGCCCCTGATGACCTTCTCTGAATTAAAAGGTTCTTTAGCCTTATTGAAGACTCCATATAATCCGCCTTCTATCGAATTTAGTCAATTATTTGTCAAGGTTAACGACTTCGATTAACGAGAATTTGGTCATGGTGCTTCCTTCAAATCTTTCCCCCTGAGAATACCGAGATCCGCCCTCCGTCCGTCCCATTCGACCTTTCGCTCTTTACCGGTCAGCCATCCTCTATTTTCATAGCCCATATTGTCGCTCATTAAACGATGCAATGATCCGATGATGCGACTCGACTCTCTTCATACGAACATAACAATCAGCCACTAAAAACGTTCGTTTTTATTTTTGAAAGCCCATTAACATTCGTCGGTTTCAGGTCTTGTTTTTTCATCTTTTGTCTCTGGTACCGAGCTTGTTTTGTCCAGTGATTAAATTTGAAGCTTTTAGGCCGGCACTTTAAGAATATGTTTAAGTGTTGTTCTTTTGCAGTGCTATGGGCCGGAAGTGTTTCGCATAGTTTTTTTTTTCTCCCTAAAATCCATAATATTTCAGCACTTCATACAAAATGATAAAGACATATTATCACTAAATTAGCTTAATAGGAAATCTATCCTGTTTAGAATTAGTTTTATGCATGTAAAATAAATTCAGTTTTTAGCGTCCTAAACGAATAATTCAGATTCAATAGAACCCAGTTAGTCAGAACAGTAGAATACACCTACTGCATCTCTGCAGAGGGGTAAGACCACCCCCTCACAAGTGTCCTGGATAGGACATTAAACCATTTGATGGTGAGGCTCCAGTAATACTGGAGCTTTGAGGAATTCAGAGTACTTCTTCATTGCCATCGCTCCCAAATCTACTATGACTCGGAGTGGCAGCACCTGACAGTGTTCTATCGGAGGGTTAAATAGAACTGTTTGACATTTAAATTGAGTGAAAACAAATGATGTTTGCTAAATTGAATTATTTTAAATAGAACAGTCTGATCATTTAAGTATGTGTAAACAAATGTATTGTTAGTGATACATAGCAATACTTGGAACCATTTAACTTTGTTGACTTATACTAAATTGAATTGTTAGAAATAGAACTCTTTGATCATTTAACTGTGTATATCTAAAAATGTGTTTACTAATTATATAATATATATGTAAAAACAGGATTTGGCATTAAATAACCAACAATGGTTGATATGTCATTAAACCAAAAAATCAGATTCAATAATCCTCTTCTTTGATGATCTTTATAACAACCGTCCTCAGCCTTTTTATGCATAACATTTTTTACCGTTCTCCGTCTATAACCACCTTCAAACGTTCAAGGGTTCCGAAGGGGCCAAATGTCTTCCGTTGAGTATGCTTGCTTTGTATTTTTTCGACATATGGTAGCTGATAAAAAAGCTGTTTATAGGGTCCTGTGACTTACAACAATCATTACTTTATTCAAGGAAACATCCGACAAAGGTGGGCGAATGAATTTCCTCTAATATTGTACTAAAAGAAGAAATATTTGAATGACTGAACTGAATTTTTCATCATCCTGATTATCATCAATTATGATGACAATGATAATTGGAAATTTATCTCAAATAGTTTAGTTTGGCATATCAAACATTAAAGGTTATTTAATGCCAAATCCTGTATATACAAATATATTAAATAAATACGATTTGTAAACACATTTTATAGATAACATTCTTAAACGAGCCTGAGCCCTTTTTAACACTGCGAAATGGTTTCAAGTACTGCTATATAACAGTTACAACTTAACATAGGTCATTTGTTTGCACACATAGTTTGTTCTATTTGACCCATAGATAGGACCCTATCAGGTGCTATGGCACAGGGTCAGAGTGGACCTGGAGACAATGGTATTGATTGGGTACTCTGAATTCGAACAATCTCCAATGCTGGAGCCTCGCCATCAGATAGTTTACTGTCATATCCAGGAAACTCGTTGGAAGGGTCTTACCCCTATGCAGAGGTGGAGTCAGTGTATTCTACAGTCTTTCAAATGGTGAGACACTTTGAAAAAAATTAAACCAAACCAGAACTTACCGGACACAAAATGGCACTGGAAAATTAATTTTAAAAAAAGTAATAATAAGAAAACTAGACACGACTGGGTGGGCAAGGTGATCCACAGGGAAATGTACAAGAAATTTAAATTTGACCATACGAATAAATGGTATATTCACAACCCAGCAGCTGTCCTAGAGATATGACATCCAAACGGATCACCTAATTTTGGCTAGAAGACCAGATCTTATAATAATTTTAAAAAAAAAGAAAAAAAGAACAGAGAATTTGTAAAATTGTGGACTTTTCTGTCCCGGCTGACCACTGAAAGAATCTGAAGAGAAGGGTAAGTACCTCGACCTTGCTAGGGTTTTGAAAAAACTATGGAACATGAGGGTGAAAATTGTACCAATCGCAATTGGTGCTTTTGGTACAGTAACTAAAGGATTATCAAAGGGACTGGAGGACTTGAAGGTTGGAGGAAGAGTGGAGACCAACCAAACTACAGCATTATTGAGAACAGAATAGTGATAAGAGTTCTGGAGACTTGAAGAGACTTGCTGTCACTCACACTCCTGTGAAAAGCCATCAGCTAAAACTGATGTGAAAAACTCTCAAAGAGTAAATAATAATAATAATAATAATAATAATAATAATAATAATAATAATAATAATAATTGGGGAAAAAACACCAATTAGATGTGGTGGAAAAACTATGAAGGAGTAAAATATCATATAGCTGTCGCTGCCTCCCACCAGACAGGACTTGACACAAGGTCAATGACCTGAAAGCCGATTATAGTGGGTATTTAGAGGAGGGGAAGGTCGGAAACGAGCCGAGACTCGAACCCTGTTGGTCTATGCAGCTCATTGACCCACTAAGTGCAATGTGGGCCTAATGAGCCAACCTATATCACGAACCCAAATCTGGGTCCGGGCACGGATGTCAGTTTATAGCTTAAACTAGACAGCAAGGTCTAGTGCTATACATAGGGGACAAAGGTGTCAATGTTGCAGCTGAAGGAGTAAAATAACATCAAAATGAACAATGCAAATATTGGAGAATATTGTTTAAGGAAGAAATGAATGAAAAAGGAGGAAATATACAAGTATATCTCAGAAGAAGAAAGTTTTTGGAAACTCTGAAAATATGGACACTCGGTCGCTCAAATGTTATAAAAAGTATACGTGGACAATATTCGTAGGAAGATATTTGGAGCTCTTCCTGGGTTGAATAATATATTAACTAGGCACTTTGAATAAAGAAGCAAAGAAATTACTTACCAAACATAAGAGATATTACGGAATGGCCTTGATAGAGTCTATCCGGAAAGGAAGGGGAACTGTTAAATTTTGCGAGTGGACGCCACAGATAGAGAAAAAACAAAACAACAACAACAACAACCAAACGACACCGAAACTATAACAAAAAACCCAGCTCATTTTAGATTGTCATTGTGTCACACAACAACCATGGGACCCAGTGTACTATCAATAGCTTGTGAGATGAGTCCGTGATATAATTATTTATGTCAGGCTATCACGCATTTTTAAGTATGTTTGAAATCTTTTAAATATTGGGGGTTTATTTCGGCGAAAAAAAAAATTGTAGAGCCCATGAGAACAAAATCATAACATTTGCGTAATTTTTTTGTTATTTGATGCCTTATATATATATGTATATATATATATATATATATATATATATATATATATATATATATATATTGTTTGTTAATTGAAGAAGAAGAAAATGTTTTAAAAACGCTGAAAAAAAATCACGTCACGCAAAAAAGTAAAAAAAAAGGTGTAAGTCGGCTTTTGTTACATCTCCGCCCAGCCTTTTGTCACTATTGAAAATGATATTTTTTAATGGAGATTAATTTCATGTAAAAGGTATAGTTGACAACGACGACGACGATTACGACAAACCAGTCGAAAAAAGCATTGAAGTTGTTTCATAAAGAATGGAAGTGGGACATATTTACCAATGAATAATAATATCTATCTATCTATCTATTTGGTATTATACAGCGGAACGGGCTTTATATGGCTTATTTTGCCGTTTTCCTTTTATTGAATAATAATAATAATATAAGACTAGACACAACTGGGTGGGGAAGGTGTTCCACAGGATATTATGCAAGAAGTTTAAATTTGACCATACAAACAAATGGTACATGCATAACCCATAATCTATTCTGGAGAATGAGAAGCACAAACTTCTCCGTGATTTTGATATACAAACCGATTACCTAATCTCGGCCAGACGACCAGACCCAGGGATAGTCAAAAAAAAAAAAAAGAGAACCTATCGAATAGTGGACTTCGCCGTCCCGGCTGATGACAAAGCAAAACTGAGAGAAAGCGAAAAGAAAGATAAGTACTTAGACCTTGCTAGAGAACTGAAAAAAATTATTGAACATGAAAGTGACAGTGATACAAATTGTAGCTGGTGCGGTCGGTACAGTCACCAAAGAATTGATAAAGGGACTGTAGGAATTGGAAATAAGAGGACAAGTGGAGATTATCCAAAGTACAGCATTGTTGAGATCGGCTAGAATACTGAGAAGAGTCCCGGAGACTTGAGGAGACTTGCTGTCACTCAAACGCCCGTGGAAGTCTATCGCTTACGGTTGTGTGAAAACTCTCAAAGGAATAATAATAATAATAATAATAATAATACATCACAGACATGACGTAGACATACTGTACGTGTCAGGAAAAGGAGGAAGAGGATATACCAGCATTGAAGATAGCATCGATGCATCAATACAAAGAGTCGAAGATTACATTTAACAATGCAGATTACAATGACCAGAAACAATACAAACAACACAACCACCAGCAGAACAAAATAATACAAACAACACAACCATCGGCAGAACAAAATAATACAAACAACACAACCATCGGCAGAACAAAAATAACCAGAAAAAAAAAAAAAAGAAAAAAAAAGAAAAACAACTCTGTAGACATTTCAAGCGACAAAAAAGCTAAATCTCACGCAAGAAAACTTGGACATGAGTGAGAAAGGGAAACCTAACGATGAAACTGAATCTCTTTTGATAGCAGCACAGAACAACGCCATAAGGACAAACTCTGTGCTATAATCAAACAGGTGACATCTCCACACTAGACGGAACTTCTCTGAAACTGGTAGAAAAATTCACCTACCTAGGAAGCAGTGTCTCATCAATCGAAAAAAGACATCGACACATGGCTAACGAAAGCATGGACAGCTATCGACCGGCTATCGGTCATATGGAAATCAGACCTGACCGATAAAATGAAACGCAGTTTCCAGGCAGCGGTCGTATCGATACTGCTGTATGGATGCACTACTTGGAAGCTAACTAAACGACTGGAGAAGAAGCTAGACGGCAATTACACAAGAATGTTGCGAGCAATATTGAACAAGTCCTGGCGGCAACACCCCACAAAGCACCAACTATACGGCCACCTGCCTCCCATCACGAAAACTATCCAAGTCAGACGAACCAGACATGCATGACACTGCTGGAGAAGCAGGGACGAGCTCATAAGTGATGTACTCCTATGGACCCCCACATATAGCCGGGCAAAATCAGGACGACCAGCTCGAACATACATACAGCAGCTATGTGAGGATACGGGATGTAGCCCTGAAGACCTGCCAGAGGCGATGAACGATAGGGAGAAGTGGCGAGAGAGGGTCAGGGATATCCGTGCCTATGGCATGACACGATGATGATGTCAAAGTAAAAATAGACAAGACACAACAAATTAGCAAATGTAGTTTGTATGGGTTTGGGTTTGGGTTTGGGTTTGTTAGGTTTTATGGCATATCAACCTTTGTAGGTTATTTAACGCCAAATCCATTTCTATGTAAATAATCTGTTCTTTTTAAAACAATTCAGTTTAGCATAAGTTCACAGTTTAATTGTCAAAAACATTTATTTTAAACTATTCAAGAAGTTATATGTAACAACTCAGTTAAGTGTAAATACAATTTTAATGTCGAAAAACAGTTCTATTTCAAATAATTCAGTTAAGCATAAGCACGCAGTTTAAATGTAAGTACGGTTTAATTGTCAAAAACATTTCTATTTTAAGCTATTCAGTTTAGCATAAGAATGCTGTTAGTTCTATTTAACCCATAGATAGGACCCTTATCAGGTGCTACCACTCCGGGCCAGAGTGGACCTGGGAGCGATGGTAATGAAGGGGTACTCTGCATTCCCCAAAGCTCCAGCATTGCTGGAACCCCACCATCAGATTGTTTAGTGACATATCCAGGACACTCGTTTGGGGGCGGGTCTTACCCCTCTGCAGAGAAGCAGACGGTGTATTCTACAGCCCCAGCCGACTGGGCAAAGTTTGTATGGTGATAGAGATGAAACAATAAATCACATAAGAAGTGAATGTAGTAAGCTAGCATGAAAAGAGTATAAGACTAAACACAACTAGGAGGAGAAGGTTATCCACATGGAATTGTGCAAAAGGTTAAATTTGACCATACGAACAAATGGTATATACACAACCCAGAATCCGTCCTGAAGAATGAGACACACAAACTTCTCTGGGATTTTGGAATACAAACCGATCACCTAATCTCGACCAGACAACCAGACCTTGTAATAATCAAAAAAGAAAAAAGAAAAAGAGAACTTGTCTAAAAGTGGACTTTGCCTTTCCGACAGACCACAGGGTAGAACTGAAGGAAAGCCAAAAGTGAGTTAAGTACCTAGATCTTGCTAGAGAACTGAAAAAATTATGGAACATGAGGGTGACGGTAATACCAATTGTAATTGGTGTGTTCGTCGTCACAGTTACCAAAGGTTTAGTATAGGGACTGAAGGACTTGGAAAGAAGAGGGCTTGTGGATACCATCCAAACAACAGCAATGTTTAGATTGGCCAGAATACTGAGAAAAGTCATGGAAACTTAAGGAGACTTGTTGTCACTGAGACTCCAGTGGAAAACCATCATCTAACACTGGTGTGAAAAACTCTCAAATGAGTAAAATAGTAATAAAATTAAATAATAAAAAGATTAAATTCCTGACAAATTTTCTAAAACGTCAACCAAATGTATGACTTTCAAAGTTTTGTTTTCCACTTTTCATATATATATATATAAAGTAAAATCTTGTAAATATCAAATATATTTTTTAACTCTAGACAAATCCAAAAAGGAAATGTAGAATGTTCTTTTTAATCTTGCCTTCCCCAATTATCTGTTAAAACACATTTACTTGAGAGGACAGATTTTTTCTCCCTTTTTTTTAAAGCTAGCAAGAAAATCTATTCCTGATTTAACTCAAGAATAATTGGCTCAGAAGAAAGAATTAGAATCAAATGCAAAAAAAAAAAATGAGAAAGAACGAAAAACATAGTGAGTAAACGTCATAAAAAGTCCATAAAAATGTGACGTTGTTTTCTGACCATAAAAACACAAATCGACTGTTGTTCGTTAATGATGAATAGCAAAATCAGCAATAAAACGTCGCTTGATTTCTGCATGATTGCTTATCAATAAAGTAAAAAAAGTTATCCGAAAATGGCAGTTCGAAGGAAAAAAGGATAACCAAAAAACAAAACGAAGAGGTTTGGCATTTTAAGTATCGCATTTCATACCATTTCACTCTTTCGACTCAAAATGGCGGCCATTTTGATGAAAGCAGACGATATGGCGGAGTAAGTACTACAATGAAAGACTTTTCAGCTGTTTCGATGTACTTCAGTTTCCCAGTCGATTAGAATACAATAGAAAAGGTCTGACCGCCGTCCACCATAAATATTTACAGTTGCTTTTTGCTGGATACACTCTGTAATACTTTTATTGACTAAAGACAAACGAGTAAATTTAAGCACAGGTAAATACGAATAACTTATCGTCGATCAATAATAAAGTAAATGAGGAAAAGGAATAAAAGATATTTGAGGCGTGTTAAATGGCTTTATCATTAATTCCGCTAGAATCAACAAAATGTGGTGGAAAAATTGTGTGACTTGATTAGTACGTTAATTTTATCCTAATTATTAAGATGGCTACTGTGGTTAACACCAGGGATAATTAGTGGTGGATTTTTAATTTTGGACAACACCTCGAAAGTGAAACTGAGAGGAATTTTAGATGATTAATAAAATATCTTCTAAATATCTTTTGAAAAAAAAATGAAAACGTTTAATGATATAAATATGAAGTAATTAACACCGATAGAAATATATACTCACGAAGCTTGATTGTTAAATAAGGTCTTCAATCCTGTAAAAACAAGTTCTAGAACAGAGAGAACATTTGGTATCAAAATGAAGTAAATTTATTTTTATAAAAGATTATTAGCTGATTTTTCTCCATAGTCACAACTGAATGTTTCACGCTTTTCTAAGCCTTCTATCAACCTTTTTTCTTCAATCTATAAAGAAAGTTTCTGGTTCACTATTAGTTGAATAGTTGGCGACTGTAGTCGAGGGTAACCCGAAGGTTCCCTTTTCAATAGCTACTACACAGAGGTGTTGGGGAGGGCGCTACTCCTTTTCCTGGATTGCTCCAATTTACCCTTGATACTTATATCGCTGAGTATTAAGTAAAGAGATATCAAGTACCATTTTTAATGTCTTTTGTACGCGACCTGGGGTTGAGCCTCGGTCTCCCAGACCATTGACGAACACTCTACCCACTAGACCAATGAGTCGGTGAGGGTAGAGTGTTCGTTAATGGCCTGGGAGACCTGGGTTCAATCCCAGGTCAAGTCATACCAAAAACTTTAAAAATGGTACTTGATATCTCCTTGCTTAACACTCAGCAATATAAGGTAAGTATCAAGGGTAAAGCGGAGCAATCCAGGGAAAGGAGTAGCGCCCTCATCTACACCTCGGTGTAGTAGCTATTGAAAAGGCGAGCCGTCTGGTAGCCCTTGACTACGGTTGCCAACTTCACTTACTTTTGGTCGAATTGTGCACAGCACGTTTAATATCGTAGTCGGCTGAAAAATATGAACCTTATCATGCGTCATTCAATTTCGGAACCAAATTGGTACAGTATGGAACGGGTGTAACAAGTGCGAATTTTAGACTTCTCATTATTTGATCCACGCGATTTCTTCCCCTTTTTTGATTGCGAAGCAGTTTTGCGCTGTTGTGATGCAAAAAGTTTCTTCCAGACATTATTCTGCCAATAAGAACATCAACACAAATTGGTTTGGGGGTGTCCTCGTGGTGTAATGGTTAAAGCGATGGACTGCGGAATCGTAGTAGTTGCACCATTACGTTCACTTTCGGGCAAATACCCTTGGGAAAGGTATGAACCCACTTATCCTCCCAGCTATGGGTTAAATAGTACCACTACTGTTCTTCGAGGAGAATGGCTTTGGCATTAAATAACCTACAAAGGTTGATATGCAATTAAACAAAGAAACCAAACCAAACCAATTGGTTTCACTCGTCTGAAGAGAGAGAGAGAGAGAGAGAGAGAGAGAGATGTGTGAGGGGTTTACTCATAAAACATACCAATGGGGTATCCAATGAAGACTGAACGTTAATCCAGTGAATTCGCTTTCGAGACAGACACGTTAACATTTGTGCCATTGAGAACAGCTGAGATCTATTAGTATAAAGAGGAAGAGTGATTATTGTAGATTGTACAAGCATGCAATTATGCTTACATTAAATGTTTTGGGAGACTAATACTAGTTTTCAAGACATATGAATTTGCAGCTGGTAGTGTGTTGAGTTTAACGCAAAATTTTAAATTTAATTCCCCTAATTCTATACAGCTAGTCTGAAACTGACTTTCTTCTGAGTTCTGATATCCATATCTTGCCCAGTCGGCTCGGGCTGTATAATACACTGACTGCTTCTCTGCAGATGGGTATGACCCCTCTAACGAGTGTCCTGCATATGACACTAAACAATCTGATGGTAAGGTTCCAGTAATGCTGGAGCTTTGAGGAATGCGGAGTACCCCTTCATTGCTATCGCTCCCAGGTCCACTCTGGCTCGAAGTGGAAGCATCTGATAAGAGACCTATCAATGGGTCAAATAGACCTAAACCGTGGTTTGAGTTTACTGTTGTTTTTTTTTACAGTAAACTGTGTATTTATGCTAAACTGAATTGTTTAAAATAGAACGTTTTTTGACATTTAAACTGCGTGCTTATGCTAAACTGAATTGCACGAAATAAACCTGTTTTGACATCTAAACTGTGTAGTTACACTAAACTGAATTATCTGAAATGGATTTGGCGTTAAATAACCTACAAAGGTTGATATGCCAAAAAAACTCAACCAATCAACCAACTAACCAACAAATCCATATCAATGTTCTTTAATCAAACAACAACTGCTTAAACGACACTCCCTGTAGGATAAGAAGTCCTTTTGAATAGCAATAACAAACATGAAAAAAAAAAGAAGAAAATAGATTGTTTCTCACCCAGATTTTGTCAATTTCAATGACATTTTCCCGTTTGGTATATCTTTGATAAAATTACAAAAACACGTTTCATCCTTTTCTTCAGTTATAAGTCTATTTGGCGTTTTAGGATTACTGAGAGAAATCCTCCTACTAAATGAGGAGCTTTCTCATATATATATATATATATATATATATATATATATATATATATATAGTATCATCTACATACAGACGCATCAGTGTGGCTAGACACGTAAGAAGCTTCAAGCAGGGATCAAAGCCCGGCTGATTTTACGCCAATCAGACATCTTACTGTAGATTCATCAGCAACCTCAACGTAAGCGAGGGAATTTAACACATATATATATTATTTTCGTTCGTTTACATTTTGCGTTTAACGGCGACTGGGGTGCTCAATTCATAAGAAAGTTGATTGTTTGGGTTTTATGGCATATCAACCTTTGAATGTTATTTAATGCCAAATCCATTTTTATACGAATAATCAGTTCTATTTCAAACATTTTAGCATGAGTACACAGTTTAATTGTCAAAAACATTTCTATTTCAAGCTATTCAGTTTAGTCAAGCAGTTCTATTTCAAACAATTCACTTTAGCATAAGTACGCAGTTTAGATATCAAAACAATTTTATTTCAAGTAATATAGCTTAGCATAAGTACACAGATTAGTTCTATTTAACCCATAGATATGGCCATATCAGGTGCTACCACTCTGGGCCTGAGTGGACTTGGGAGCGATGGCATTGAAAGGGTGCTCCGCATTCCCCAAGGTTCCGGCATCGCTGGAACCTCACTATCAGATTGTTTAGTGACATATCCAGGACACTCGTTGATGGGGGGGGTCTTACTCCTCTGCAAAGGTGCAGTCAGTGTATTCCACAGCCCCAGCCGACTGGGCAATAACTAGACTTAAATTTAAAAACAGTTTTATTTCAGATCATTCAGTTTAGCATATGTACGCAGTTTAGATGTCAAAACAGTTCTATTTCGAGCAATTCAGTTTAGTATAAGTGCGTAGTTTAACTGTCAAAATAGTTCTATTTTAAACAATTTTGCTTAGCATAAATACGCAGTTTAAATGCAAAAGCAGTAAACTCTAAAAACCACAGTTTAGTTCAATTTGACCCATAAATAGAACACTTATCAGGAGCTACCATTCCGGGCCAGAGTGGACCTGGGAGTGATTGCAATGTAGAGGTACTTCGCATTCCTCAAAGCTCCAGCATTACTGGAATCTCATTATCAGATTGTTTAGTGTCATAAACAGGATACTCGTTGGGTTGGTTGGGATTACCCTTTTGCAGAGAAGCAGTCAGTTTATTTCACAGCCCCAGTCGAATGGGCAAACTCGTCGAAGTACGTGTGTTGAATGTTTAGGTAATTATTTTGTAAAAGAAATAAACGTTTCATTCATTTTTCATTCATCTTTTAGTAGACACATTATCAATTTCTATACAACAAATTTATTCGAAGAACTTTCCATTACACGAGTGGCAACCGGTAATTTCTCAAGAGAGAGCTCAACCTCCGTTGGTGGGGAGTATATATATATATATATATATATATATATATATATATATATATATATATATATATATATATATTAGAATCCTTCAATTAATAAGGCTAATTTTGCCTAAGAAGTTGACAATAAGAAACACTGTTTAAAGTTGCACCGTTTTCCAGGATATCAGTAGTGATGGATTTTTGCATGTCACAGAAGACTGTCAAAATGATCTTCTTTACAGACAGCAACACGTAACTTTTCCTTACCGGAGAGTCACCGTGTTTCCACTCCTTGGTCTGTATCTTTGTCTGAGACTCTTAGAAGTAAACCAATGTTTAGGCCATTTGTTAAGATTTAGGAGACTAAAACATGCTTCTCTGTACACATTAGAAATTCTTCTGTAAATTTCACAAGGTTTGCACTTCTCAAACACAAATAAATTGATCACAAACCTCTGCTCAATCTTAAAGCACTCTGTGTGATTTACCGCCATTTTGAATAGCTTCAAAGCAAATATCTTTGTGAAAAAAAAAAAAATTGCTTTAAAGTAATTTCAAACAATTTGGAGTTTACATGTATCGAAAAAAAATAATCTGCAAAAATAATATATTTTGCTTTTTTCAAAAAATTCCCTTATTTATTGAATAACTCCCCTTATATATATATATATATATATATATATATATATATATATATATATATATATATATATATATATATATATATATATATATATATATATATATATATATATATATATATATATATATATATATATATATATATATATATATATATATATATATATATATATATATATATATATATATATATATATTAAGTTCGCACCGGTGACGACTATTAACTAAGTTTATCAAAACTACTATACAGATGATATCTTTATGATGATGAAGGGATGTAACTAGCCAGCCATATTTAAGATGAGCTGATAACAATAGAATGGTACACCATTATCCTACAGATTCTCGGAACAAAACTCTTCAGGTATGTAAATCTTTCCTTCTCCAAGACTGGTTCCCCAATCAAGACTAGAGGAAATGTGGGTGTCATAATGGCTATGAGTGTAGAAAATGGACTCAGCGAACCAAGTTCAAATTCAGGTTAAAGCAGAATACGTTTCTCTTCGCGTTTATGCTTTTGGGTAAGGTATGCATTCATTTCGTCTCCCAGCTCTGGGTAAAATAGTGTGACGGACTGAGCACTATATATATATATTAATGTGTGTGTGTGTGTGTGTGATGAAAGTATATTTCAAAGTTAGAAGTTTTTCTTCTGTTAAAATAATAGGGCAGACTGAACTCTCTCTCTCTCTTTATATATATATATATATGTGGGGGGGTGTCTGTGTGTGTGTGTGTGTGTGTGTGTGTGTGTGTGTAATGAAACCAGATTTCAAAGTTAAAAGTTTTCTTCTGGTGTAAACCATTTTATTTGAAGATTTGTTAGTAGATCAAAAAGAAAAGCTGAACATCTTCATTGAAGTTATTCAACGCTGAAACTTAAAAAAAAGACTATCTGCAAAACAAGTTGAATTGAAATAATACATATATATATATATATATATATATATATATATATATATATATATATAAAGGATAGAAAAGTACTTGTTTGAAATTGTCGGAATGTCTTTCGTGAAACCGACTATCCATTCGTAGTTCGCACGTTGTCAAAAATGAAAAAGGCCGGGAAAATGGAGGGTATTTCTCTTTTCAGAAGAGAAAAAGAAGCGACAAAGTCACCGCCAGTTTATGGCGTCTGTAACAGAAATGATCGGATGTTATTCTTTCAAACAGCAGCTATTTTCATTAGCCATCAGGTCCTACTGTAGTGATTGGTTTAGTTGCATATTTCCTTATGGAAATAGAAAGGTGATGTTTCAACGCAAAACTGCAGTATTTCTTGCGCTGTTTTTCGAGACAGATATGCATGTAAAATGATGGCGCCATATATAATCTTCTGATCTCTTGTTTACTGAAGTATGGATGAAATTGATAGCTTGAACAATATAAAAACTATATACATTTTCGGCGTTCATGCAAAAGATTTTGTTCGCAGATCTCGCTGTCCATTCCCAAGTTAACGAGAAGAGATCAAAGGTTTGGTTTGTTTATTTAGTGGCACATCAACTTTCGTGGGTTATTTAATGCCTAAGCCATCCTTGTAGAAAGACAGTAGTATAATATTTAACCCATATCCTGAAGGGATAAAGGGGTTCATGCCTTTCACTAGGGTATTAGTCCGAAAGTGAACGTCAAAGCTCGACTGGAGTTCGAACTTCACGAGGACTCCCCCGAAAAGAGATCAAAGGAAAATAATCCAGCAAGAGACTGTAACTCTTTCTATATAATGACCCAAGTGAATATTGATTTTTCTGATACTCAATCATATAGAAAAGAAAATTGAATGGACTCAAAAATCGATTATTCTCAAAGCTCAAAGTCTTTTATTTATTTATCTGTTTAGTTACTAATTTATTTTCAATGTAGATTTCAGATTTGAAATTTACAACTACAGATTTCATATTTTATACCCAGATCAGCGGCATTTGATATTTTGATAACTGTTGTAAAATCTGGAAATTTTTTCCGTTATCCAGCTTTAATAGTGTTGTGATTCTAGACCCAAGAAAGAATGGGGAACACAAAAGGTTTGACAGAAAACATATATTCAAGTAACAGAAACAAGATACGTGGTGCATTCAATAAGTTTCCAGACTTTTTTGTACAGGCATTTAAAATTGCCGTAGACTCTTGAAAATTCAGTATGATCCCGCAGTTCTTGATGCTCTGGTGACCTGCGATGAAAGCTGGATCTACTGCTATGACCAAGAGACCAAGAGACAGGGTTCCCAGTGGAAGCATGCAGGCTCTCCCAGACCCAAGAAGGCCAGACAGAGTAAATCCGCCCACAAACTTTTGATAATGCCTTTTTTAATAGCACTGGCATGATCTACATGCACTGGGTTCCCACTGGACAGACACTCAACAAGGAATACCATGTTGAGGTTTTAAGGGAGTTCAGGAAGAGATTCCAAGGGAAGAGGCCTGCACTCTTCAAATCGGGTCAGTGGCATTTCCACCAAGACAATGCACCAGTCCACAACTACATCCTTGTCACAGACTATTTGACCAAGATGGGCATCAAGACAGTTCCTCAGCCTCCCAATAGTCCAGACCTTGTTCCCTGTGACTTTTGCTTATTCCCTAAGCTCAAGGAAAACCTTAGAAGCTGTCGTTATGAGACAATTGAGGAGATGAAAGAGGCTGTGATGAAAGTCATTGATACGCTCACACAAGAGGACTTCCATGGGTACTTCCAGAAGTTGTTGGAACGGTACAACAAGTGCATTGCAGCCGGAGGAGATTAATTCGAAGGGGACTAGAGTTTCATGTGTGTACTATCAATAAAAGTGCCCATACGAAAAAAGTCTGAAAACTTATTAAATGATCCTCGTACAAGTGAACCTGGTTAAACAGTTGTTAGTAGATTGAAAGCCGAGTGTCCTGTGTGGTAGTAACAATCCGTCAACTATGCAAATAGTATCACACGTGATTGTGTCACGCTGATTGGTGCAGCCCTCGTCTGACGCTCTCGTTGACGTGTATTTATGGGGGAGGGCGAATCTATTATGTAGGGAGTACACCAAATAGAACCAACGATTATTTCGAACGGATGTATTTACTCAATACGAACAAAGACAACAGATACGTACCAGCTGCGAAGACAAAATTAATGAATGTTTGATATAGTGCAATTGTTCACAAAGTTTACACTATCCTGTAAAGCATTATTAATAACTTTGGGTGCTTTATTAGAGTGGTGTTATACGATACTTACCTGATCTTTGTAAATTCGCAGTTTCTTCCAAGCAGCGATCGTGTCGATACTGCTATATGGATGCGGTACATGGACGCTAACAAAACGGCTAAAGAAAAAGCTTGACGGCAACTACACAAGAATGCTGCGAGCAATATTGAACAGATCCTAGAGGCAACACCCCTCAAAGCAGCAGCTGTACGGCCACAGACCACCCATCACGAAAACTATCCAAGTTAGACGAAATAGACATGCAGGACACGGCTGGAGAAGTAGGGACGAGCTCATAAGTGATGTACTCATGTGGACTCCTTCACATGGCCGAGCAAAAGCAGGAAGACCAGCTCGAACCTACATACAGCAGCTCTGTGAGGATACGGAGTGTAGCCCCGAGAATCTGCCGGAAGCGATGAACGATAGGGAGAGGTGGCTGATAGCACTACAAGATGATGATGATAATGGTTTGCAATCTAACCTCAGAGACCATATCATGATGTTGTAAGTTCGATTTTCATTGGGTTCGATAAAATTCTACTACTTGATTAATACATAGCAACTGCATAAACTATTACAGATCACTTCATCCCTCATAATCTCAACCATCAACCATCAGTAACTCTCTGTTCATGTCCCCTCAAGTGATTCATCAGTCCTGTTTCAGATTCACAAATTCCTATATATATATATATATATATATATATATATATATATATAATTTACTGATTAACTTAGATATAGACTTAGTTCTCACTTCTTGGAAAATCAAGCAAATTGCATTCAATTCGTTAAAAGGAAGATGATGGTATTTTTAATTTAGATGATCTGTTCAGAACAGGGTTCTTCAGTCTTTTTTTTAATGCTACTCACATTAAGTAAGGCTTTGACGATATCAACTGTAAGCACATGAATTATATCCTAACAACCATCCTTTCTACTATCTCCCTAGTACTTCTGTTGTTTTCTTTCTTTTAACCATGTCATAGCAACTAATACTGTTATAATTTAATGAATAAATTACCGATAATAAACACAAAGTTATTGTTGCACATATTCATATTTCTAGCTTCTGAACTATTTAATTGTCACCAATATTTTATTTACTATTTATTTCTTTATTATGAACATACGACACAATATGTAAGACTTTACTAATCAGTAATAGATCTGGATTATTACTTCGAAGAACTTTGATTCAGAATGTATAAGAGAATAAATGCATATTAAATGTCTTAGATAATAAAAATACGTATCGTGTAATTTTGGAAACGAATTGTTTATGCTTTTAAGTTTGTTTGACTTCAAGTAAAAGATCTTCATTTGTATTTTGTGACCTTGAAATCTGACAGCAAATTGACAGAAACTTTTGTTTTGAATATAATGTTTTTCACGTGAATAGATCCATCAGTTGAAACGCTAGAGCCATCGGAACGCTTGTTGGGTAAATGTTTTGCCCATTTCATGACGTTTTTCACAGTCTGAAAGAAAACTTAACAGCATGACATATCCTCAGCTTCCAAATAGATAGTCTTCTAACAAAAATAGCACATTGTGTCTTTGAATGGTTTTCTTGAATAAAGCATGTCCCTCTTCAATTTCCCCCTTATCTTAAATTGGGCGCCACACACTGGACGTCGTGCAATATTCATGAAAGTGCGTCTATTAAGCGATCCATTGAATGCAATTAGACAAAAAAGGCCATGGAAGAAGTGATTGGAAGGTGGGCGGTTAACGCTTTCCACCAATCAATGTTGGCCATTGATCGTGCCTCAGTCACTTAATACACAAACTTTATCGACCAATAGGTGCTTGCAGAGCTCGACAAATGGCGGCCTGTGGTTCGGACTCAAACAAATGTTGCAAAGAGGACGAGGTGAAGGAATGAAAAATAGTAGAGATAAATGATTAAAAAGGAAATAAAAAAAAATAATGAAGGAAAATGGTGGATGGGAGGTGGTGAACTGGAATAAAGAAAATTGTGAAATTTATATGATAGAAATATCAAGTTTTCGTTTTTTCTTTAAGTCCGTCCCCACCCAAGTCCACAGCTTAGATTACTCTCTTATATATATATATATATATATATAATCTAAAATGATTCTATTCTCAACTTCTTTGTTTATTCTGTTACTAAAAGTTCTTTGTGTTTTAAAAGTGAAAGAATAAACATAATCCTCAGAGAGAAGTTTCTTGAATTTCAAGAAAATTTCTGTATGGGTTTGAAGGGTCATTGAATTTGAATTATGCAAGAAATTGAAATTTAATCATACTAACAAATGGTAAATGTACAAACAGGAATCTGTCCCAGAGAATAAGAAACATAAAATTCTATGAGATTTTAATATACAAACAACCCATCTAATCCCGGCCAGAAAACCAGACCTAGTGTTAATTAACAAGAAAAAAGAACTTATAATATAGTGGATTTTGTCTTTTCTTCAGAGCTTAGAGTGAAAATAAAAGAAAGCGAAAATATAGACAAATACTTGGACCTTGCCTGAGAACTAAAAAATGACTGTAGGACATGAGGGTGACGGTGATACGAATTATAGGTGATGCTTGGGACGGTCATCAAAGGCTTGGAAAAGGACAAGAAGAATTGGAAATCAAAGAATCGAGATCATTCAGATCACAGTATTGTTGAGATCGGCTAGAATACTCAGAAGAGTTCTGGAGAACTGCAGAAACTTGCTGTGACTCAGACTCCAACAAAAGACTACCAGTTAAAACTTTACCGTCCCGGCGTAAAATCAAAGAAAACGAAAAGAGATATATGTACTTCGATCTTGTCAGAGAAATAAAAAAGCTATGGAACATGAAAGTGACGGTGATGCCACTTATAATTGGCGCGCCCGGAACAATCCCCTATGGTTTGGTGAGGGAGCTGGAAGATTTTGAAACCAGAGGATGAGACCATCCAGACTACAGCATTTTAAAGATCGGACAGAATACTGAGAAGAGTACCGGGGACTTGAGAAGATTTGCCCTCACTCAAACTCCAGTGAAAGTCTATCCGGATACAAACTTAGTAAATCACAGGAAAAGACCAATCACCTAATGTACATGGACGACATTAAATTGTGTTTGCAAAAAATTAAAAAGAATTTGAAACTCTAATACACGCAGTGAGAATATACAGTCAGGACGTTGGGATGGAATCTGGCATAGAAAAATGCGCCATGCTAGTAATGAAAAGCGGGAAACGACACCTGACGGACGGAATGAAACTACCAAATCAAGAAAAAAATTAGAATTTTCGGAGAATAGGAAACCTACTAATACTTGGGAATATTGGAAGCTGACACCACCAAACAAGTGGTGATGAAAGAAAAAATTAAGAAAGAGTATCTCACGAGAACCATTACGCTACTCGAGACAAAGCTATAGCAGAAACCTTTTCAAAGGGATAAATACCTGGGCTGTCCTCCTCGTAAGATATTCGGAACCATTCTTGAAGTGGAATATAGAAGAACTTAAATAAATAGAACAGAGAACAAGAAAACTTATGACCATGCATAAGACATTATACTCCAGAAATAACGCTGACAGACGATATGTGTCAAGAAAAGAAGGAGGAAGAGGACGTACCAGCATTGAAGACAGTATTGACGCATCAATACAACGGCTTGAAGACTACATTGAAAAGCGCGATGGAAGACTACTTAAAACTACCAGAAACAATACTGACAACACAAGGACCAACAGAACGAAAATAGCCAGAAAACAGAAATATTTAGAAAAACAACTCTATGGACGTTTTCAGCGACCAATAAGCGACATCCTACACGAGAAAACGTGGATGTGGCTAAGAAAGAGAAACCTTAAGAGAGAAACAGCATCTCTTCTCATTGCAACGCAAAACAACGCCGCAAGGACCAATCCTATCAAAGCAAGAAAAGATAAGACGCAACAAAACAGCAGATGAAGACACGACTGAGTGGGCAAGGTGATCCCCTGGGAATTGTGCAAGAAGTTTAAATTTGACCATACGAACAAATGGTATATACACAACTCAGCATCTCTCTTGGAAAATAAGATACAAACTCCTCTGTGATTTTGACAGAAAAACGGATCCCCTAATATCGGCCAGACGACCAGACCTTATAATAATAATAAAAAAGAACTTGCAGAATTGTGGTCTTTACTGTCCCGATTGACCACAGAGTAAAATTGAAAGAAAGTGAAGAGAAGGATGAGTACCTCGATCTTGTTAGGGAATTGAAAAAACTGTGGAACATGAAAGTGACGATTATACAAATTGTAATTGTAATTGGTGCTCTTGGTACAGTCACCGAAGGATTGGTAAAGAGACTTGAGAACGAGTGGAGATCATTCAAACTACTACATAACTGAGATCGGCCTGAATACTGAGAAGAGTCCTGGAAACTTGAGGGAACTTGCTGTCACTCAAACTCCAGTGAAAGGCCATCAGCTAATGCTGATGTGAAAAAATCTCAAGGAGTAAATTATAATAATAATGATAATATGTCCCTAGACCTTGCTAGAGCACTGAAAAAACTATGGAACATGAAAGTGACGGCAATACCAATTGTAATTGGCGCGCTTGTTACAGTCATCAAAGGATTGGTACAAGGACTGAAAGACTAGGAGATAAGAGGACGAGTGGAGACCATCCAAACTACAGCATGGTTGAGATCAGCCAGAATACAGAGAAGGATTCTGGAAACTTGGGAGACTTGTTGTCACTCAATCTCCTGTGGAAAATCATCTGCTAACGCTGATGCGAAAAAATGTCAAATGAATAATATGATAATAATAATAATAACAATAGGAAACAAAAATGGGAAGGAAAACAACTCTATGGCCGCTTTAAACGACTAATAAACAATATCTCACACGACAAAACGTGGACATGGCTAAGAAAAGGAAACTTTAAGAGAGAAACAGAATCTCTCCTAATAGCAGCACAGGACAACGCCATAAGAACGAATCATATCAAAGCGAGAATAGATAAGACGCAACAAAATAGCAAATGCAGGCTATGTAGTGACAGAGATGAAACATCAATCATATAATAAGCGAATGCAGCAAATTAGCACAGCGGGAGTATAAGGTGAGACACGACTGGGTCGGTAAGGTGATTCTCTGGGAAATGTGTAAGAAATTTAAATTTGACCATACTAACAAATGGTATATGCACAACCCAGCACCTGTCCAAGAAAATGACTCGCATAAACTCCTATGGGACTTTAATATACAAACGGATCACCTAATCCCGGCCAGGAGACCAGACTTAATAATAATCAACAACAACAAAAAAAGAGAACTTGCAAAATAGTCGACTTTGCTGTCCCGGCAGACCACAGAATAAAACTGAAAAAATGTGAAAAGAAGGATAAGTACCTCGACCTTGCAAGGGAACTGAAAAAACTGTGGAACATGTAGGTGACAATTTTACCAATTGTGATTGGTGCGTTTAGAATAGTAACTAAGGGATTACTAAAGGGACTAGAGGACTTGGAGGTTGGCGGACGAGTGGAGACCATCCAAACGACTGCATTGTTGAGAACTGCCAGAATACTAAGAAGAGTCCTGTAGACTTGAGGCGACTTGCTGTCACTCAGACTTCAGTGAAAAACCGTCGGCTATCACTGATGGGAAAAGCTCTAATGAGTGAAGAATAATAATAATAATAATAATAATAATAATAATAATAATAATAATAATAATAATAATAATAATAATAATAATAAAAAGGAGTCCGATAGTTTAAAAATCATACAAGAAAAAGTCAATGAACAAAATGAGATAAACATTTTTCATCACTTTTACATATGAATTTTACCAAAAACCAGATAATTAATTCATATTTTTGAATTGAACGCAGATCTATTACGAAATTAATAATAATGAACGTGAATCTTAGATAAGATTAATAAATAATTTTTAGAAAATAATCTTCATAAAGTCTCGAAGAAAATAAATATATACACACACACAGGTGTATGGATATCTATCTATCTATCTATCTATCTCAGTCCATTCATCTTTCCCCGTCTCTCTCTCTCTCTCTCTCTCTCTCTCTCTCTCTCTCTCTCTCTCTGTTCATGTTCAGTTGTTCTCTCTATGAAGGAATATTTATAAATAAATGTTTTCACTCTTGTATTTGTAAGAGTGGTTTAGAGAAAATTACTTTTTATGACATGCGAGTGCCGCAAAATTTAAAGGTGAGTTCGAGCTTTTAATTTCAAATTTTGGTTCTATAAAATTCAGGGTAAAAATTAAAAAAAAATACTATCTTAGACAATGAATAAATTCGCTTTTTTAAAGTTAATAAAAAAGATTTTGCCAATGAAAATTTATCCAAAGAATTTGAATATTATGAAATGTCTAAGGTAAATTCTTGATTAAATTTTGTATTTTTTAAAAATATCAACTGATATTATACCATTCCACCAAAAATAAAAAATTCAGTCAAAATAGCTATTTTCTGTTTTATTTCTGAAAGGATTTTTTTAAATCTTAAAAGATTGCTTTTAGAAATTGAATGAGTTAGAAAAAAGATTTTCCTTTTATAATGGAAAAATAAGTTTTAAGTTGTGGAAGAATAACTTTGAAAACATAATCTAGTTTTCATAAAAAGGAGAAAATATGTTTGATGTTTACATTGACACTCGCTATTATCGAAATTAGAGTTTAATGTAGAATGAAGCATTTCAGAATATTTCGGAACGAATATAAAGTAAAAAATGCTTTTTATTTTATGAAATTTCTAATTATTTTATTCCTATCACGTAGATATATTATGATACGAATTTAATGCTTTGATAACCTCGCTATCACGACAGAGAAATATGCACCTATCAGTAAAGTATATTAAATTCTACACAGAAGTAAATATATATATATATATATATATATATATATATATATATATATATATATATATATATATATATATTATGCCAATGGCCCGGTTAAGCTATATATATATATATATATATATATATATATATATATATATATATATATATATATATTATGCCAATGGGCCGGTGAAGCTAAAGCTAAACGTAAGAGTGCTCAATACTAACTAGATCAGGTATTCATATATATATATATATATATATATATATATATATATATATATATATATATAAATGAATACCTGAATTTCTTCCCAGATACAAGTTTGTGTAATATTTTCTTATTTGTAAATTGTACTATCTGTTTTTTCCCACGATCACAATTATAGAATAGTTTACACAAAAAATACATAATATATATATATATATATATATATATATATATATATATATATATATATATATATATATATATGCATATCTATCTATCTATCTATCTATCTATCTATATATATATATATATATGTATATATATAGATAGATAGATAGAGATTTCTATGTGTGTGTGTGTGTGTGTGTGTGTGTGTGTGTGTTTGTGTGTGTGTGTTTCAATCTGTCTGTCTGTGTCTGTGTTTGTATTTGAAGAAAGAAGCAAATTTTATATTTAAGGATTCTCAATAGGACTTATTGTCTTTTCGATATCGAGTTGGAAATTTAATATTAATAACTTTCTAGCCTTTGCCTACTTTGAAAATAATATTACCTCGACTACCACTACTCTAACAACAACATCATCCAATAACAACACCATAACAAAAACTCCAACAGCAACAACAGTCTGATAATAAAAATAATAGATTAATGTCTGTTAATAAATAGGATGCCTTCCTCGAGGGACTGAGAATTAGTATGAAGGGAACAGTTGTGCGGGTAATCATGGGAGTACTAAGAATAGAGTTGAAATACTGGGAAAAAATAAGGTCACAAATAAGGATCAAAAGCAAAATAAAAGAACTACGATCTATCTAAATTCAGTAATGATATTAATGCGTTTGGAAGTCTGAAAAAACTTGCAGTCACGTGACCCCACATGAAGATCCACTGAAACCCTCTCCACCGCCAATAATAATAATAATAATAATAATAATAATAATAATACCAAATAATCAACAACAAAAAAAGAGAACTTGCAAAATTGTGGACTTTGCTGTCCCGGCTGACCTCAGAATAAAACTGAAAGAATGTGAAAAAAAGGATAAGTACCTCGACCTTGTTAGGGAATTGAAAAAACTATGGAACATGCTGGTGACAATTATACCAATTGTAATTGGTGCGTTTAGAACAGTAACTATAGGATTACTAAAGGGACTGGAGGACTTGGAAGTTAGCGAACGAGTGAAAACCATCCAAACTATTACATTATTGAGAACGGCCAGAATACTGAGAAGAGTCCTGGAGACTGGAGGAGACTTGCAGTCACTCAAACTCCAATGAAAGACCATCAGCTAACGCTGATGAGAAAAACTCTTATGAGTCAATAATAATAATAATAATAATAATAATAATAATAATAATAATAATAATAATAATAATAATACTCCTTGTTTTCGTCTTTTCACATGTACTCTGGTTCGAGATACTTGTATATATATATATATATATATATATATATATATATATATATATATATATATATACGCCCACTAGAAAGAACTTATACACTCATTGGCCGTCATAAACCGAAAAAGTCCCCCCCCAAAAAAAACAAGCTAATATCTAAAACGCCTTCCTTTCTATCAAGTGAGAATGGAAAAGAATGTTCGCGCAACTGCCGTGTCAGTTCCTAATAAAAAAACACAAATAGAAATGAATATTTCATTTCATTTGCATATTGATTCATGTTGAGAGCCTTTTCTTTCGCAAATAACACATACAAGTTTTATTTAATCTCAACGTCACAAAATTACTTGAATCACGAATC
>OY757925.1:39583302-39613302 GCA_963585895.1 Sepioteuthis lessoniana
GTGATAGGAATAAAATAATTAGAAATTTCAATGTAAACATCAAACATATTATCTTCTTTTTATGAAAACTAGATTAAGTTTTAAAACTTATTCTTCCACAACTTAAAATTTTGTTCATTATAAAAGGAAAAAGTTTTTTTCTAACTCATTCAGCTTCTAATATATATATATATATATATATATATATATATATATATATATATATATATATAGAGAGAGAGAGAGAGAGATAGATAGAAGGACGCGTACTTGATTATCGTATTCGTGAAACTCTCAGTCGTAAGTGTTTATCCTGATTCACATCATTTGCATCTTATAGATTTTTTACAACAAAGATTGCATGAATCAAAAACTCTTTCAGTGTTAAAATTTAATCATATAGTACTTTTGAAACTAAGCTTATATATATATATATATATATATATATATAATATATATATATATATATATTTAAACGTACGTCAATACATACATGATGGCTATCCTCTCGGTTTCGAGCGGGACCACCACCTTAATCTCATGTCCTCTCCCCCAACCCTACTCCCGCTACATACATACATATATACATATATACAAACATATATACATATGTACATATAAATATGAAATGATGTGTAAGATATATAAACAAGTAGGAGGCAGATGTAAATGACTATGTGAAGGTAGACAGATGGTTATGAGGATAGATAGATAGATAGATAGATAGATAGATAGATAGATAGGAACAAACCATGATAGATAGATATGAACAAAACGAGATAGATAGATTGGTAGAGGGATACGAAAAGAATGGGATAGATAGATAGATACAAACAGATATATATATATATATCTTGTACACCCTCCCACCCTTCCTTTTTGTATCTATTCTGAATTATTTCATCCATTATATCTGAAGAAGTCCTGTTATTTTCTGTGTTATTGATTCATTTCAAAACCCATAACAGGATGGAAATAAATTTATAATCCTAATGTGACCGGTTTTTGTTTTTCTTAAAGAAATATATATATATATATATATATATATATATATATGATTATATATGTGTTTGTGTGTGTGTGAATATAAAAATAAGAAAAACAAAATATTCAGTGGATTTTTATATGTTGTTAGATTTATTTCCATTTTTCATGTACACACACACACACACACACACACACATATATATATATATATAATATATATATATATATATATAGCGATAAGATCTTTAATTTGATGTATTACTCTCATTGAGATAAAATTTCAACATTCAAAAGTCACCGCCCACTCAAAGGCATGTAGGATTTGGGGAGGAGCAAATATCACCCAAATATTTTTTTTACCCCCAAAAAGATATTCTCATTTTGCCGACATCGTCACCCTTTTTTCTCCACTGAGGATGATGATCCACGATAGACTCGTAGTGAGACCAAGCATGTCAACTGACGTGATTAGAGATGAGGAGAGTCGGTGGTTGGGTGTTGCTTTCTTGGTGCACTTGTCAGCTTATGATTAGCGCGTTGAGTTACAAATGGCTCATTTCCCCTATTGTGGCAGTGGGTTGGCAAAACGTTTACCCACAACAACGGACATTATCTAAAGGGGCCACATAATGTCTCCGACATCAAAGGGAATTTCTCACCAGTCAACTGAATGTTCTCTTTGTTTTATCAAAGTTTTTAACTAAAAGATTAAAAATTATTTCTTTATTCAGTTGTTAACCACATTTAGGATTTCTTTGTGAAAATTTCCCACTTAACTATCGATACCTGACTTTAGACACTTGAAAATTTCTATGAAATTTCGCGAAAATCTATGTTCAAAAGAAAACAAAATGATGTTTCAGAAGATGAAGAATTTTACTGCTAAGTGAAAATCAAAGGATGTGAAACAAATGGTGTAACCACGAGTAAAAGTAGGTGAGTGATAAATTGATAGATATGAATAGACCGAGACACACAGATATGAACATACTATATATATATATATATATAGTATGTTCATATATATATATATATATATATATATATATATATATATAATGAGCACATTTATTTCCTTTTTCTTAATGACATTTTTTGTTGACTGCAGATTTATTTATAACAAGATTTGTAATATAATCAGCCGCGTGGCTTAGACAAAAAAATCATGGATAGCGTAATCAAAGGACCAATATCATATTCAGTAACTGATGTATACTCATATGCAGATTCATGCAGAAAGAATCACAACGACACAATGATAAAGGACGAGAGAAGACTTCTTTTTAAAAAATATACCTCTCACTTTCTTGAAAGCGTTCGAAAAGGGTTACTCAAGGTTTTTCTGTGAGAGGGAGCTGGAGACCGAACATAACTGCAATATATTGACCCCCACTCTTATAGCCATCAGCGTTGTGTCTTTCTTGTTCTCCAGTGCTGCTCAACCGGAGGACCGGGGGCTCAGCTTTCTGCTGAGTGCTGGCTTTCTCCACCACATCTTGTCTCTGAATTCTCTGGTTCCCAACTCTTCTGACTTCCAACTCAATCGGGGGCCCCGAGGGCCCCTTCGGCCTGGTGTGGCTTTCCCTACCACATCTCGTCTCTGACTCCTCTTCTCCAACTGTCTGACTTCCTGTCTTGACCGAGTTATATAATAGTTCAACGTCCACTCAATCGCCCACTCAATCTTTGGAATGGCATGTTTGATCGTCATCAAGCGGAAATAACTGTCATGCAGTTCAGAGGTCACTCTCTTCCGGTGCATCAGTCTATGAGTGTATCATGGGCTTTTATCTTGTCCCATTTCGTCAGCCAAATCCGCCTACGCGATTTCTTTCGATTACTGGCCATTGGGATGTGTCACTTCCTTCCGGTGCATCACTTTGGAATGGCATGTTGGCTGGGTCGAAGGTCAAAATATAACATAACATGTTGTAATTAAAGTATGACATATTACCAAGTAAATAAACATCATAGTATATTTCATACCAATAAAGCGACCTTTATCAAGTGCAGAAAATAAAGTTCTGTTATATTTACTACTTTTAAAGTCAACCCTAACAACTAGCTGTTGCATCTAGTATATTGTTTAACCAGAATTGATGAAAATTTTTATTGCAATCTTAATATTCATAACCTATTAAGGTTAAATAAATGAAAAATGCTGTATAGTTTGGTTTCTTTGTTTTAATGGCATGTCAACTTCCGAGGGTTATTTATTGCCAAAACTATCTTTGTAGAAGAACAGTAGTGGTACTATTTAGCTCATAGCTAGCGTGGAGATAATGAGCTTCGTAATTTTCCCAAGGGTACTAGTCCGAATGTGAACATAATTGTGTAACTGGAGTTTGAAATCGCTTCCTATGATGTCTCTATCAAGCACGTTAGCCATAACACCATATGGATTCCCCCAATCTTGAGATTATAAGACGCAGCTGATTAGAGTTTGGTCAAATTCTGATCAATGCTACAGAAATATTTCTTGCTAATTTGGGGGTCTAATCAAGTTTATCTTCTGTTATACCTTAATCATAAATGTTTGTTTCAGAAAGATAGTTAAAAATCTACTGTTTCCATGTTAACCCGAGGAACAATCGATTGAAGTTGTTCTGAACTTACATCATTGAATCTGATCCGAATTTTAAACATCCTGAAAATATTAAAAATTGAAGATCTTGTGGTAGGTACTGAATTTTAATATTGTCTGTAAGTGTATGTGCATAATAAAATATTTTAAAAACAATTAAAATATTCTTAAATCCTAAAAAAGGGAACCTTTAGTTTCGGTCACTTCTCTTCGGAGAATTATGTGAGTGACGCTCAAGTTTATACCAGAGAAAGTAAACAGAATAAAGGCCATCGAAAAAGTCTAGAAAGGGAAAGAAAACATATTAAGTATTCAAGATTCCCTAAATTCAGTGCCATTAGAAAAAAGTTCAGATTGTCAGAAGAAAAATATTTTTGGTTAGTTGGTTTGTTGGTTGGATGGTTTTTTATGGCATACCAACAATAGTTGGTTATTTAATACCAAATCCTCTTTATATCTTATTTGTAAGGGACTATTTTGTAGATAAATTTTTAAACGAGTTAGAGCTAATCAGTTTGCACTACGTTAGATAGTTTCAAGTATTGATATCTAACATTAACAGTTCTGTTTAATATTTATCATTTGTTTGCACACAGTTAAATGGTTTTAAGTATTGCTATTTAACATTAGTAATTCTATTCATCAAGTATTCCTATCTAATGCGAACAATTTGTACTCAGCCGTATGGTTTCTAATAGCTAATGATAATAATCCCAAGTAAATTATTGAACAGACACATTTAATGATAATAATTGAACAGACACATTTAATGATAATAACCCCAAGTAAATTATTGAACAGTTCTATTTGACCCAAAGATAGAATCTTAACAAGTACTATCACTCCGAGTCAGAAAGAACCTGGGAGTAATAGTAATCAAGGGGTACTCCATTTCCTAAATCTCCTGGACTGGAGCCTCACCACCAGATGCAGTTTAGTCTGATAGCTAGGATAAACGATGTCTTGTTTTTCTCAACGCAACTGTCCCTCAACCACCTCCTTCAAGATAAAGAGGGATGGGTTTTTGTTGGCCTCAAAAGAAGTTTGAAGAATACGTTTGGGACAATCATAGAGGTATTAGGGTTTGACATGTCCAGCCGATTGATTGGATCGGGCATCTGTCTAGCCCGGCAAGGGCCAAGGTGGGAGTGTTAAAAGTCACGTGAAGCATTACGGGTCGCCACCAACGGTCAACTTGTAGCCTTGTTGATGGGGTCCTATCCCTCGGCAGCGGTACAGTCGGTATATTCTACCGCCCCAGCCGACAAGACGGAGAAGAAAAATGAATCCATAAATGGTCGTTTTTGTTGTCTCGGTTTATGCAATCATTTTGGAAGAGGGAAAACAATGCAGTTTCCCTCGAGTAAAAATAGTGTCAAGTTGGACGCTGAAAAAAGTAGCGGTACAAATCTATATATTTACTAAGTTGATGTGTATACAAAGGTCGGCTGAAAAAGAAGCTCTCATTGAATGAGGTTTTTTCAACTTAGTTCCCCTTACGGTTCAAACACTTCTTCCATCTGTGTTGCCGTACTTGGATCACATTGGTAAAAAAAATGTCAACAGCAAATATGACATCAACATATGAACTTTTCTGTCCACTCTCATTATTATTAACTTTAATTTGGAATTTTCTTTTAAACTTACACTAAGTTGACTTCATCAATTATAGTTACAGCGAGAGAGAGAGAGAGAGGGAGGCGGGGGTAGAGAAGAGAGAGAGAGAGGGCAGAGAAGAGAGAGAGACAGAGATAGAGACAGACAATGACAAGAGAAGAGTGAGCGAGGAAATGAATGCGAAATGACCCCGGGGAACCAACAAGCTAAGAATAGTGTATCGGAGATTTGAGTCAGATAGGTGGCGCGGAAATAAACTCAGACCAAAAAGTGGTAAGGGAAGAATTTTGTTCCCGAATGTTCTAGGCACCAAAAGGACCCTCCGAAAAAGTCAGCTGACATTTCTTTAGGTTGGGCAGAAATAAGTCATCGCGCTGAAGAATAAAAAAAAATGCAATATTTCCACTAAAAAGCGAAAGGACGGGACCCCGAGTATGAAGAAAAAAGACTCTCAGCTCTTTCCAAATAAGTTTCGCATATTAAATCGCTTTCTCTTTCATAAACTGTTATATTCGACTGAGAATTTACCTGCACCATTCCACACACACACACACACACATACACACAGAGAACATTTTAATTGACAAGACATTCCAGCCTTCATACAGTCATAGTAATTTATGAAGCTCTTTGCTTCGATGTGGCACAAGGCCGTATGAATGGGGCACCCAATGAGACTCGAACTCACTCGTGTAGGTTTGCTTGTCAAGCTTGCTAACCGTTGCACCACCAAAGATGCTCCGTTTTCTATCTTTACCTTGGGTCCTGTTCATCTTCTTCCGTCCTTGAAGAACGAGGCTTAGCCGAATGGATATCGGCCTTCTTGATTTCTTTGTTTTTTCTATTGTTTTTTCTTTGTTTTTTTTTTTTTTGTTTTTTCTACGTGCGATGGGATCTTTGAGAAATGCACAAGATATTTAGGAGCTCGCACTTGGGAGCTCCAGAAGTGTGGTTATTCTCCCTGCACCTAGAAAATTCTCTTAACTCGTAACATTATTACAAAAAATTCTGATTTTCGAATGTTTTAGTCATAACAAATATCAAAATTTGTATCCTCGTCTTCACTTCTAAAGTGGTTAGACTCTGTTCATTTCAGAAAGTTCGTTATAGTTGAGCAAGGAAATCAAACCAGGTGATTGTGAATAAGGAAACCAGTCATTGCATGTGAGTTGGTTCGGATAAATTCCCTTGCCTTTGTTGTTTTTTTTCCTCTTAAGGTTTTGACCGTATAATCTCCGTTTTTTTGGTGGTCGTTCTTGAAGATAACGAGATAAAGATAATATAAAACGTAAAAATAGTGAGACCCTATGCGAGAACTGAAAATGTGATGGTACATTGAGTTGCAAGTTGTTTCTGTAATAAATGATACACTTGGAAAAGTCCCAAAATTATTAAAGGTGACTCTGAAAGAATTGAAAAAGATAAAGATTGTTCAATATTAATACTTGGATCAACAAGAGTACTGAGGAAGGTACTGGGAAATGAAGAAACTAGAAACCTCTGGTACGAACAAATCATTACATGACTATTATTTCTACTACCCCACAGAAAATTAGAAAAGAACGATATATAGATGCTTTGTCTTTAAAGTAAGTTATTTGGTGGTTAAGGTCGTTATGTGATTTTCCCTGGAGCAAATGATCAGAGCTCAAACCCAGGGATGAGTTGGGGGGTTCAGAATTTTGGAAGTGGTTTTCTTTTTAACCGAGCAGGCAACCGACTTGTAAAATTGGCGTAGAATAATCTTTACTTTTATTGTCGTGTATTCAACTAGGGAAAACTTAGTAAATATTTAAATGGTCTTAATTGTTAGAGTTGAATTTGATCGTCGCTATCGACAGTGGTGAGGAACATCCATCGAAGTGAAAATAAATGAAAGTGACAAGAAAATGAATAAATGAACTCAATTAACAATAGCGACACTGTCCTAAATGGGCGGTGAATGATTATCGGACGAAACTGCTCATTTTACTTGGCATTTAGATTCACTATTCACGTCTTGCGTTTAGATTAGTAATGAGCAGATTGGATTCGCTAAACTAACTAAAGAAAGCAAGATATGCGCATGCGCACATATTTTAGATGTATGTGTGTGTGTGAGAGAGAGAGAGAGAGAGAGAGAGAGAGAGAGAGAGAGAGTGTGTGTGTGTGTGTGTATGTGTGTGCGTGCAGACATTTCATACATGCATATACATCTACACATAAACACACTGCCTCATGTTTACGGCTGCAGAAGTTTAAACGTATTAAACACGTAAACACGTTCCTGTGAAACATATCAACATATCTGAAAGAACAGAATTTAAAATATTATCACTGATCCAGATTTTCTTTCTCTCTATCAAATTAATAATAGCGTGTTGTTTTAAAGATTTATTATTTAACAGATTTCAACATTGAAGTGATAAAGCACGAAGGAAGTCCTGGATAATCCCTAATGTCTGCGTTAATTTTTTCTTTCGTTTTTCACTGTCATGCATGAGTTAAGCAAAAGCTTTTAATATAACAAATCAAGTGTAACCTTTCGATAAATAAAACTTAAACGTATTTATATGCGGACCATTGGCCTAATGAGTAGAGTGTTTGCCAATGGTCCGGGAGACCGGGGTTCAATCCCAGGTTGAGTCATAAGAAAGACTCAAAAGATGGTATTTGATGCCGCCTTGCTTAGCACTCAGTTCTATACGGTCGGGATCAAGGGTAAAGTGGAGCAATCCAGGGAAAGGAGTAGCGCCCTCCCCTACACCTCGGTGTAGTAGCTATTGAAAAGGAAGCCTTCTGATCGCCCTCGACTACGATCGCCAACTTTATGCCCTCCTCTACACCTCGGTGTAGTAGCTATTGAAAAAGGAGCCTTCTGATCGCCCTCGACTACGATCGCCAACTTTATGCCCTCCTCTACACCTCGGTGTAGTAGCTATTGAAAAGGGAGCCTTCGGATCACCCTCGACTAATGTCGCCAACTTTATTTATTCACTTGTATACATTGATATATGGATACATATCGAAACAACGAAACATCTATCGTAGTGCATTGGTTAGTAAGCTCCTATCATAAATCAATTTGCTTTTGTAATGCGTTCAGTTCTTACATGATTCTTAATTACTGCTCCCCAGTGCCAAACTAAAAGTTTATACATGTACGCATGCACGCGTAACGTAACGGTTATTGTCTTAAAAAATGGACTCGAGTTCAAATACAGGACGAGGTTTTTAGCTTTTCACTTTGCTTTAATGCCCTCAAGAAAAGCATGTCTCCATCTTTTCTTCCCCTGCTATAGGTTAAATAGTAGGTTAAACAGGTCTCTCTAGTCTTATGGAGGTGTAGAGAAGAGGAAAATCTCGTATTTTGTTTTGGCGCGCAATTTAATTCAACACTGAATTTCACCCAATCAGGATGACTTGTCCTATTCAGCCCGGACCTTCATTTCCGGCTAGCAAAACGGGTGAGCGGTCAAATCCAGTCTCTTCAGCTTGAGACGGCGACCAGAACAGACGTGCCTCTGGTCGCCCCTGCTTAGCGATGCTTTTTAGCTAAACAAGCCACCCAGTGTGGACATCTCACTGTGGCTTTAACACTAGCAGCAGCAACATGGACACTCAACGAGGGAACCATCTAATTTATGGATTCTTTACGAGGAATCCCAGTGGAACATAAATTAGAAACATACGCATGCCTTCCACAGGCACCACTTCTTGTCACCCCAAAAATTGACTATGTCGATCCGAGCGTCACTCCGCTCTCGACACACAAAACTACACGGTGACTTTGAATACTTCCCTCACACGTCCTACACGCTGCCATCTCAACATCTCGCTAAGCCATTTCGTCTCAAACATCCAACAAGCCTAAACACCACGAGTCTTGCAGCACCAAGAACAAACCATATTCAAAGCTGCAAATAAAAAACTTTCGTTGTTTTGTGTTGTTATAGCAAAGTCTCGTAATTCATTTGTGTGCCTAAAAAATATAGTGTTCGGGAAAATAACAAATTCCCTCGAACCGCTATAGAGGCAACCAGTCTAGGCAAAGAAAAAACTCTGAATTCAAAATCTGGGAGCGTTGTCCGGGAGAATCTGCAACAGACTGGATCACCATTCTTCTGTGTGATATATATGACTCTCTATATTACATTAATCAAATCGATTTATTTAAAATGTCAATCATACAAGCATACAAGGAACCTCAACCTGAAGTCTTAAAATTCTGTTGTTTTTTTTTCTCGTTTTTTAAATGAGGCGTAAATTGATTCATTTGCAGTCGAACATATCTCACATAATTTTAAAACCAGTGTGATCACTGGCGTGCGCAAGGGGAAGAGAACAGAGACAAGTACGGTGACAGGGCACTTTTCAAAAGAAGTGGGAATTCAATTCAGGAACGGAAGGCAGAGATAACCATGCTTTCGAGATGAACATAATTTTGATCCCTTTCTCTTAATTGGAGTATGTCTTTCCTCGTGTTCATAATGTGTCAGGTTATGGTAAAGATGTTTATATTCAAAGACGAAAAGCTGAATGCTTTTGGGATATATGAAGAATTGCTTCGATACCCAAAGACGAAAAGCTGAATGCTTTCGGGATATATGAAGAATTGCTTCGATATTCAAAGACAAAAAGCTGAATGCTTTCGGGATATATAAAGAATTGCTTCCGATATTCAAAGACGATAAGCTGAATGCTTTCGGGATATATGAAGAATTGCTTCGATATTCAAAGACGAAAAGCTGAATGCTTTCGGGATATATGAAGAATTGCTTCGATATCCAAAGACGAAAAGCTGAATGCTTTCAGGATATATGAAAAATTGCTTCGATATTCAAAGACGAAAAGCTGGATGCTTTCGGGATATATTGTCACGTGGTATCCCACTGAGAAGATAGAAATAAGATTACTGCTATTCCCTGTGCGTGAATTAACAGTAGCAAGCCGTCAAAGTAAAGAATGTGGGTCAGAGTGGAGACCAACAGATGTTTGTACTTTGTGATCTCACTCGGGTCGCCTGACACGGGAAGGAAGAAGGTAGAAGCCAAATGATTGGCTGGGACCCTAAAACGGAAGTGGCACCTTCTTCCCGTCAGCGGAAAAAGGAAAATAAGAAAGTTAGTTGTTGGACAGGGTTCGCGGCGGACCGAACTAAAGCCAAGAACTCCGGGTAAAAGAAGAGCCCGTAAAAGAAGAAAGATTCTCCACAGGAATCCATCGAAATAAGATAAGTAAACTTTGGGACTGTTTCTCCTTATACCCAATTTTATATACCCTCTCTCCCTCTCTCTCTCTCTCTCTCTCTCTCTCTCTCTCTCTCTCTCTCTCTCTCTCTCTCAAGTTGAAGAAAGACTGAAAACGAAAGAAAAGAAAAGAAGAAAGACATTTGTGTTCACGCACTATTCATTTATAATATATTTGATACGTTGAAGGTGTATATCTATGTGTAGTAAAAGATTGATATATTTTGATGCTCCCACGTGCTCGAAGTTGTTATTTGTAGTGTCTGCTACGAATTTATTATGTCATGTTTCTTTCTCAGCTTCTATTCGCCTTATGATATGCTCGGTTAAAATTGTCCTATAAATTCCTTTAAAATATCACACAGGAAAACGGAATTGCCGACTCTATAATTAATATTATTACGTCTAAACCTAGCGGTCCATATCTTCCATTGTTCTAGGGAAGGAAGACTAGCGGCCTTGGTGGGTGTATGTATAGTGTGAAATTTAGAACCCCTTGCCAGCGGCGGTCAGTCTAGCCATAAATTAATCCCCCACATAATATGCCAGTTCTTATACAGCCGAGAAAAAAACTCTGAACGAGGACTTATTCTACAAGGGATCAAGTGCCAACCTGTCCCGTCTTGCCGCGTGCGAAAATAAAGTCCCTTTCTGGGATAAAAGGTAAATTTGCCCGTCACAATATGAAGAATTGCTTCCGATATTCAAAGACGAAAAGCTGAATGCTTTCGGGATATATGAAGAATTGCTTCGATATTCAAATACGAAAAGCTGAATGCTTTCAGAATCTATTATTATTCATTATGTTGCCAGCAATTCTTTATATATCCCGAAAAATGGAAAAATTTAAATGGAGCCAATCAACTACTTGAGGAAACCAATAAATAAACATTCGTTTGTTTTGCTGAAAACAAGAGGGAATATAGGCTTTTAAGACAACCAAGAGAAAAAGAAGCTGCTGAATACGAAAAGAAATAAAAACTAAAGCTAAAAAAATTCACCCAGGCCATTCGATCTCAAAAGCCGTCGCTTGCATGACATAATAAGATAAATACGTATTTTTGCTCTTTACATTTTTTGGCTCGTTTCAAATTATATATATATATACTTTCTTCTCTCTTTTCCGTTTTAAAACCTTTTATTACGTATTTGTTTTTCACCTCTGTCATGCCATGTGTTGTTTCTCTTTCTGAACGGATTCAATTATTTTTTATTGTTACCGACTTGCATTCGTAGCGATACGTGCAGTTTTCCCTAACATTCGAGAAATTCGAAACATCTGTTATTAGCTTATTCAAAAAAGAAAAAAAAAGTGGTTGGTTCTACACAGACCATCACCTGCATAAATAAATCACCTGTGTAGGTAGTTCAACTGTACATAAATTTAATCGAAACATTGCGTCTTATACTCTAAGACTGAGAGTCCGTTATATATATATATAAAGACTGCTACAGCTTGTCAGTTGCGAGTCATCTTTACCACCAATGTTGTAATTCAAGCATCCTAGCCTCAATTCTATACAGGATTAATTGGATTCAACTGTTGAATGTCATCTTTTTTTTTTTTTTCTTTTTTATAAATCTTTATGTATCTTCATAATCCAGGACTTGAATGGCACACCTTACTTAAAACAACATAAGTATTACCGTGAGGAAGAGGTGGAGTCGAAAGTTTATAAGTTTCTTGATATTTTAAGTTACTATGGGATTTTAAGTTACTATGGGTTAACATATCCAGCCTTTGATAACAAATGGCGATGACAGAATTCACATTTCCAATTCTCAGAATCCCTGAGCAGATTCAAAGATTAGTCATTCTTGCAAAATGTACGCTTCAGTTCAGTTGTATTTTCTTCTTTTCTATCTCAGTAGAAACATTCTATGTCATTTGGCGCCAATTATTTCTATCTTATGTTTTTCCTTCTCATTTCAAAGGATATACTGAAATGAACCATCACGAGTGAATGACCATTAGTGAAAAAATGCCGAACCAAAAGTGCGGTTTACCAAGACACTATAAGAAAAAATTAAAAAAGAAACAACTGGATATGATCTGTTGTACATAGGATAGACCAAGCGACCATGAAAAGATACAATAATCACAGAGCCTCCTTCTGGAATAAACGCCACACCAATAGTACGAAACTATCTTAATATATGTGGGAGCATGAAGAAAAAATGTGAAGAACCAGAAATTTAATGGTCAATTATATATATATATATATATATAGTTTTTTTGGTCCAGTTAAACCGGAGTTGGGAGTAATTCCATCAGGACAAGAAGTTATTCAAGCATGAATATCTAAAATTTTCCTGGTAAAGAGCTCAATGTACCAATAATACAGAGCAATAAATTCTTTAAGAAAAACAACGAAACCGGTCACATAGGATTATAAATTTATTTCAATCCTGTTACGCATTTTTGAAATTTCCAAAAACACGAAAAAAGTAACAGGACTTCTTCAGATCTTTTGGATAAAAAAATTAGAATAGAGACATGGTAGTGGGAGGGGGTCGAAGAGGGGTGAGGAGTTACCTCTTCACTAAGCCCACTTCCGTTTTAAATTTAAATTTCGGTTAGCAATGTAGTAAATATTGTTGTTTTTTTTAAACTTTCCTTTAATTAATAATTTTTTAAAATTTATATTTAGACCTAACTTACAGATTTTTTATTGACTTAGATTTAAACTTTAAGTAATAACTTCACGTAAAGATACACTATTAGATATATTAGAAATAAAAACAAAAACAAATATCTAATTTATTTACTATATTTTAACATTTCAAAAATATTTAGAAAGCATTAATTCGTTCCACTTTTTATGCGTAGTACGTATGTATTATATTCTTTTTCACAATTTTCTATCTAACAATTTCCCACTACCATGTGTCTATTCTAATTTTTTTATCCAAAAGATCTGAAGAAGTCCTGTTACTTTTTTCGTGTTTTTGGAAATTTCAAAAATGCGTAACAGGATTGAAATAAATTTATAATCCTATGTGACCGGTTTCGTTGTTTTTCTTAAAGTATATATATATATATATATATATATATATATATACGTATGTGTGTGCCCGATTAGAGAATAGATATAAATACGAATAAAAACTCTTAGAATACATAGGAATAAAGTTTAGTGTTAAAAATGCGCGATATGTCGAACAAAAACAAAGGATAAAGAGAAACAACTGAAGGAATTGAACAGCCCATTGAGGAAAGCATCAGAACATTTGGATAGAAATAGAATTACAAATATTCTGGAATATTTGAAGCGAATTCCATCAAGCAAATAGAGATTAAAGAAAAAAAGTTAGGAGTACCTCAAAAGAACAAGAAACTCTGCGGAAGAAATCTAATCAACGGAATAAATATCTAGGCAGAGGCACGTGTAAGATAATCAGGACCATTCTTAAAACAGACAAGAGAGGAATTTTGAAAATGATATGATCTACACAAAGAAGTAATTGATGACGCTGCACAAAGCCTTACCTCTTAGAGATGATATAGAAAAATTCTATGTGATGAGAAAAGATGGAAGAAGAGGACTCACCAGCATTGAAGGATTGCGCGGAGTCAACAATTCAAGGACTCGAAGAATATGCAAAATAAAAATAATAAAAAATGCCGTAAGAACTAATTATGTCAAAGCAAAAAATTGATAATACGTCGGAAAATATTAAGTGTAGATTATATCATGATAGAGATGTCTCATTGGGTACCCCATTCATTCGGCCTTGTGCCGCATCGAAGCAAAAAAAAGCTTCGTAAATTACTATATTGTGATAGAGATGACACAGTTAATAACATTAACAAATGCAGCAAAATAGTGCAAAAAGAATATATGAAAAAGCAGGACTGGGTAATACACTGAGAATTGTTCAAGGGAATAAAGTTTGACCTTATTAGCCAAATGGTTAGAGTGTTTGCCAATGGCCCGGGAGACCAGGGTTCAATCCCAGGTCGAGTCATACCAAAGACTCAAAAAATGGTACTTGATGTTACCTTGCTTAACACTCAGCATTATAAAGGTATGGATTAAGGATAAAGTGGAGCAATCCAGGGAAAGGAGTAGTGCCCTCCCCTACATCTTGGTGTAGTAGCTATTGAAAAGGGAGCCTTCAGATAACCCTCGACTACGGTCGCCAACTTTACTTACTTTATATACATAAACTAGAATCTTTGCTAAAGAATGAGATGTATAAAATTATCTGGTATTTTGAAATACAAACAGATCATCCCATCCCGGCCATAATGCCAGACTTAATTTGAATTTACAAGAAGAAAAATTAATAACAGGCAGGTTTTGCTATTCGAGCAGACCACAAAGTGGAAGTGAATCAAAACGAAAAATTGAACCTTGACCTTGCCAGAGAACTGAAAAAGTTGTGAAATGTAAAGGGGATAGTAATAATAATCGTAGTTGGGGTCCCTAAAACAATCACCAATAAACAAGAAAAACTATAGAGTAAAAATGAGTTAGCATCAAGACTGTCCAATGGAATTTGAACAATCTACCCGGTGGATTAAATAAAGGATTCAGTTCGAAATTCTGTGTGGGCTCCCGAGATCGATATGAAACACCTGAAGAAAGCCGAAGGACACATCGGCCGAAGCCTTGTGAATATAACAATGAAGATGAAGACAATTGTCCGAATACTCTAAGTGATAAAAAAACAGCCCTGTGGTTTAAAATCAGCTATGATGCGAAGAAGAGTCCTAGCGATCTGAGTAGACTTGGTGTCACTCAGACTTCAGTGAAATAAAAATTGATATTTGGCTCTGCCTCCCGACAGATAGGACTTGACACAAAGTCAATGACCCGAAGGTCGGCTTACAGCGGGGATTTAGGGGATGGGAAGGGTACAGGCACGTATGCCTGATTATAGATTAAGCTGGACAGCAAGGTCCAGTGCTATACCAGGGTGGAAAAGGTGTCTATGATGCAGCTAGCCCAACCGTGGGTTGGCCCAGCCGAAGTCGGGGGCTTTTTGGCCTCAAGTCGGCCATGGAACTTTGACTGTCCGGGACGGATGCCAGATAGTCCTCTGAAAAAGTGTAGTAAAAAATCGGTGTGAAAAACTCGCATATGTCTTTTCATGTGTGTGTAATCGCAAGGACAGGTAGAGAGAAAGTCACCTTCTTTTCTGTGGTTGCTAATGGGCTCCAGAGTTTTTTTTGTTTTTTTTCTTTAATGGCATATCAACTTTCCTCGGTTATTTAATGAAAAAGCCATCCTTATAGAAGAACAGTAATAAAACTATTTAACCCATATATAGGGGGATAAAGAGGTTCTTACCTTTCCCAAGGATATTACTCCGAAAGAGAACGTAATAGCGTGACTGAAGTTCGAACTCACTTACTACGATGTCACAACACATCACGTTAGCCACTACGCTATGGGGGCTTCCTCCGCCCTTGAGTGAGTTTTTTGGTGATCAATTTTTTTTTAAATTCAAGAACCTTATACATTTTTAGATGTTAGATTTTCAATGTAAGTATGATGTTAAAAATTGAATCTTTATTTTATAGGCATTGGATTAACTAAACCGAATCATTGTCTTTTTGTTTAATTGTATAATGTTGACATCTGACGGAAGATCACCAATCCAGGATTCAAAATTATCACATATTTCCGGTTATCGGAAAATCGAGATGAAAAACTCATACTGCTGTCTTTACATTTTTAGTACGAGAAACAACCACTTGTCAGCCATAAACGTTAATCTCTTAAGAACGTTCATTAACTCATAAGTCCATATAGAAACATAGTTTGGTGTCGTATTTATTACTGCAATAAAACGTGGGACGGATGAAATCATGATTAGTTGATGTAACGAAAATCTCCCTCGTTTGCAGTTTTTCAGCTAGTAATAATATCATAAAATACAGATGAGAGAGCTAGAGTATTGAGGAAACTTGCTGTCATTTGATCCCATGCTAGAAGCATCTGATACTTTTGTTTGAAATTACCGAGGAAAGTGTTAAAATATGGAGAGAAGAATTAATGACATTTGATCTTCATTGATTTCCAGTGAAAATCAAATACGATTGATGTGAAAACTAAACAAAAAAAAACAAAAAAACAAACTATGTTCGAACGGAATATTGAGTAAAATTGAAAGGACGCTAAGAGATAATTGGTTGGTTTGGTTGGTTAGGTTTTATGGTACATCAACCTTTGTAGGTTATTTAACGCCAAATCAGTTTTTAAACAAATAATCAGTTCTATTTCAAACAATTCAGTTTAGCATGAGTACACAGTTTAATTGTCAAAAACATTTCAAGCTATTAAATCTATTTCTAACAGTTCTAATTCAGCTAATTCAGTTTAGAATAAGTACAGATTTTTTTTACACACAGTTAAATGTCAAAACAGTTCTATATTAAACAATTCCGTTTAGTGTAAGTACAGTTTCAATTTTATTAACAGTTCCATTTCAAATAATTCAGTTTAGCATAAGTACGCAGTTTAAAAGTAAGTACACAGTTTAATTATCAAAAACATTTTTATTTCAAGCTATTCAGTTTAGTCAAACAGTTCTAATTCAAACAATTCAGTTTAGCATAAATATGCTGTTAGTTCTATTTAATCCATAGATTATCAGGTGCCACCATTCCGGGCCAGAGTGGACCTGGGAGTAACGGCAATGAAGGTGTGCTCCACATTCCCTAAAGCTCCAGAATCACTGGAACCTCACCATCATATTATTTAGTGTCACATCCATGACACTCGTTGGGTGGGGATCTTACCCTTCTGTAGAGGTACAGTCGCTGTATTCTACAGCCCAAGCCGACTGGGCAAACTAAGAGATAATTGAAAAAAAAATGTAGAGCACGAAAGTGAAAGTAGTGCTTGTGATTATTGGACCACCTGGAAACATATCAAAGAGCCTTGTAAAGAGTTTGGATGATTTGGAAATCGGAAGAAGAATGGGAACTATTTAGACGACATTTGTTCCTGGGACCAGGAAGAATACTGGAGAGAATATTATAATATTGAGAAGACTGGCTGTCACTTGATATTCAGTGAAAGCTATCATTTGCTGTTTGTGTGAAATTTCAGTGTTCGTAATAAACCTTATTATTATCTGCTTTCCAAAGATATCTCATTGGAAAAATCTCCGGACTATCAACATTTATAGATTCAATGAACCCATTTACCCGAACATAAAAAAATATCATGAATTATATTAATCGACATCATCATCAAACTAATTTCAGTATAAATAGTTCGTTCTCACGCAACTTTTGTCAATGCGAATATTTTCATGGCTTCCTATTTTTATAAGTGTATTACTGCAGGCATAAATAGCATAAATGGTTTAATTGATGTTCTATTGATGACATGGCTGGAAGAATTCTTCTATTGGTCTTGTGTGATTTTGTCTCTCCCCATTTGCTTCTTGTGATTTCCGGCAATTATCAATCACTAAAGATTCTCCCGCCTAAAATCGAAAGAACCCTTGATTGATTGTTTCAATTATTTTGATTTATTGATATGTTCCCTCGAGATTGACGTTTAATGAAAAATCGATATCGCTTTCAATAAAGGTTTATGCATTTTATATACACCAGAACTTTGGGTTTTATTTATAAATAAAGGGAGTATATGTATATATATATTGAGAGAGAGGGAGGGGGGAGGGAAGTGTCGTTATCAAAGATGTGCGAACTATTACATATATTCATATATATATATAGAGAGAGAGAGAGAGAAAGAGAAGAAGAGAAAGAGGGAGGAGAGGGTACTTATCAAAGATGTGCGGGCTATTATATATATATATATATATATATATATATATATATATATATATATTGAGAGGGAAAGAGAGAGAGAGAGAAAGAGAGAAAGAGAAGGATCGTTATCAAAGATGTGTGGGTCATTATATATATATATATATATATATAGAGAGAGAGAGAGAGAGGAGAAAAAGGGGTGGGAGGAGAAGGTAGTTATCAAAAATGTGTGAGCAATTGTATATACATATATATATAGTGGTTGAGAGGCAGAGAGAGTTAGACAGATATAGAAAGAGAGAAAAAGAGAGAGGTGGGGAAGAAAAGGAATGGGTCGTTATTAAAGACGTGCGGGCTATTATAAACATTACAGTTTTAAGTCCAGTTGTACAAACAAATACGCATACGAACACAAACACACATGTCGATACAGTCAAGCTGTAACGATGGAAAATGAGTCTATACGTTCTCATGTTTATGTAACAAATAATCCGGGGAAAATGCCATTTTCTCTCAAAGAGAAAGACAAATTCTCGCTTTTATAGATGCAATTAGCTCAGCATTTTGCTGGCAAACTTGTTTGCTCGCGCATGTCCGGAAGTCGGCACGCACGTAGCTTCGTTCTGGTGAATGTTGGTTTCCTGCCGAGTAGATAAACGAAATCCAATGGCGCCAACTGAGTTTTTATTGAACTCTGAACTTCCGCCTTTCTTGAATGCAAAATGCGCAGAAAGTGGGGTTATTCACTTTGTAGTTAGGATTATTTATTACTGGCTCGCTTGGGGAAGCAACTGAACCTTCTCTGATAGACCAATCAGCTCTTAGGAAAATTAAGAGTAGAAAATGGCTGAGAAGGAAAAAAAAAAGACAAAAATAACAGTAGGAAGATAGAAGCTGTTAAGAGAAGCATAGAAAAAAGAGAATTGCCTTTTGGTCAGAATTAGTAAAAAGCAAAATTAAAGAGTATTAGAATGGAGAACAAACAAATAAAAGGAATGAAGGAAAAGAGTAGGGGAAAAGGAGGAAAACGTTTCTTACCTTGAAAAAATTTTATGAGGAAAAGAAATTGAGAGAAAAAAGAGTTAAACGAAAATGAAGAGCGGATTTTAAACATCATCAATTGAGTGGAGGTGATAGATAAGATGAAAAAGAAAAGTGAGGAAGATCGACTCAGAGTTAGAGAGCGATAGATAGATAGATAGATAGATAGATAGATAGATAGACAGAGTAAGGGTGAGAGTGAGAGAAAGTGAGTGTGTGTTTTTGTGAGTGAGAGAAAGAGCCGGAGTGAGAGAGAGAGAGAGAGAGAGAGAGAGAGAGAGAGAGAGAGAGAGAAGCTATGTCACTCAAAATAAGAAACAGAAAATCTGCCTATTATGTCGTAAAATGTAGAAACTCTAAGTATCACAATATCTAATAAATAAAAGAGAGAAAGAAGCAAGAAATGAAGTGAAGCAAGAAATTGTGAGAGAAAATTAGAAAAAAAAAATAACAAAACAAAAACAAACAAACAAACAAACAAACAAACAAAGACAATATGAATACAATAATGAATACGAACGTTATTTTAAAAGGTAGTCAAGCATTTCGAAATCAAAAAGAACATTGTAATGAGCAATGAAGGTGAAACATCACCGAAGGAGGTAAAGCCGAAAAGGGGAACCCTCTGGAGATAATATTTTGTCATTTGTTAATTTATTTGTTAGAAGAAAAGATAAAATAATGCTTTTTGTTAACCTATTTACCCACCTCCTCCGCTCGGGCAGGATATGACACAAGGTCAATTTTGAAGCGGAGTTTAACAGGTTTGAATTCAGAGTTTTCCTTCTCCTAGACTAGTTGCCTCACCAAGGCTGAAGAAACCAGTCTGTCCTACTATTTACCCATAGCTAGAGGGAGAGGGAGAATTATTGGATTCATACCTTTCCCAAGGATATTAGTGCTATGTGAAATGCAATCATTCTCGTCTAGGATTTGAACTCGAGTCGGCGTGTTCATTTCCTACGGCGATAACCATTTCCCCACGGGCACCTCCATAATGCTTTTTGTTAAAATAAAAGCCAAGCACCAATTTTTGTAATATGGACTCCTTCGTAGAAGTTGCTCACTCTTTACATAATCTTAATTTTTATATGACCATTGAACCGGAAACCTTCCTAAAAAAACAGAAAAAAATGAAACATAATTAGCATCTTTTTATTTGCACTTGCCTCCATTTAGGCTTATGCTGTAGTATTTTAAATTTAGTTAGGTTTTAGACGGATCATCCTGTTCTTCAGAATAGGGTTGCAAAATATCCGGAATGTTGACGCAACACAATCTTTCTACCCACATTTAACCTCATTTTGTGTTGTGTCGAAATAAATAAAGCTTCATAGATATAAAAATCCACATATGAACAGGAAATTTAATGAAACCAATGTGTAGAATAATGAATACAGGATCCCAGCTAATAAGGTGGCAGAAAAAGAAATTCAAAAATATCAGGACCTTGCTTGAGGGTTGTATATTAAGAAACGTAAAACATACTAGTATTAACAATCTGGGAATAAGTGTAAAAATCTGTAGAAAGATGCTGAACACTTAAGGATTCAAAGAAATGGAATCATGTCGACAATAGCAATTTTGAAATCGAGGAATAAAATTGAAAGGACTTTTCATGAAATTTTGAAAAATTAATGAAACCATGTCCACTGTCCCATACTCCAAACACACACGCACGCTCTCGTACGCTTATGAACGCATGCGCGCGCGCACGCACACGCGCACACACACACACACACACACACACACACACACACTCGCGTACGCTTATGAACGCATGCGCACGCACACATACACACACTTTTCTTTACTAACATTTATACATCGATTATTTCAAGAATATATATATATGTATATATAGCAACAAACGGAGACAAATAAATATGAACAAGATTATATATATAACAAAAAATAGAATAAAAAGAAAACATTCATATGATGTATTATATGTATGCCAATGTTTTGGTCTAAGTGACCATCACTAGAAAAGTATTTTATTCTTCATTTTTATCCCAAAAAATATACTACACCGATGATGGTTAGACCAGAATGTTGGCTTATATAAAATACAACTTTTTTTTCAAATATATATATATATATATATATATATATATATATATATATATATATATATATATATATATATATATATATATATCAGTAATATTCAGTCAGCGTCCGAATTTAACTAGGTTTGAGTTTCCTTCTAATTGCACTATACATAATGTTTTTTTCATTATATATATATATATATATATATATTCTAGTTATGATCTGCTTTTATGTATTAGATCGGTGATCCTGTCGCTGTTTTTTTTGGGGGGGTGCTAGATATTGCGGTATTGGTTGATTATTTCTTTAATTTTTTGATTTAAAAATTGTATGATCTGTTATTTGTTTTGTTTTTTTATCATGGCGCCAAATTCATTGAAATAGTTTTAAAATAAAAAGTAAAATAATATATATTTACACACACACACACACATATATATATATATATATATATATAGAGAGAGAGAGAGAGAGAAAGAGAATGTTTGTTATTTCTTCTGAACATTATGACATAGGAAAATGCACGGAAGTTTTGAAGTAGTGTGGAAGTAAATTATCGATTTACCCCAACGGAAGTTACTTTTCAATGAGCAAGAAATCACGGCTCAAAACCGTTGGCTAATCGTTGTTGAAAATTATTATTATTCTATTATCATAATTTTTCGTGAGCATTTTCTTTTATCTTTTCTTTTATCTTTTCTTTTATGTCCTTTAAATTAATTTCTGCAGTAGAGAATTTTGTTGGCTAATGGCAAGTTAGATATGATGACTAAGATGGTAGAATATTTCCTACCTTTGATTGTTCTCTGTGTTCCAGATCAGCTAAAATTTCCTCTATAAGACAAATTATAAATTATACTATTTGTGTGTATCTATGTATGTATATGTATATGTGTGTATGTGAGTGTATAATTTAATAAACTGATTTAAATTCTAATAGTCAAGATAGACTATGTAAAGCACCACACAATGTATGTATCAATTCACGTCTATTCCACCATGTTTATTCACTATTATTCAATATTGACCCATCGATTTCACTCTCCGAATATTTCATACAATGTTAAAACCTTGAATACTTGTCTTTAATGTTCCCATAAAATACTTCGTGCAGACAAACTTGTTCACTCGTCTTCCTCGACGTCCAGCAGTGGATGCCATTCAAACCGCAACGACGAGTTAATTTCAGTATTTCTTGTTGACTTTTTCATTTCCCATGGTAAGCAAGTACAAATGAATTTGTCAAATTGCCTTTCAGAAAAAAAAAAAAGGAATAACAAACAAAGTTTTCGGTTGATGTGTTCTTCTTCTCCATGACTTATTTCATTAATGTTTCTTTAGTCTCCATACTAACTCGGGTTTGAGCCTCACTCAGGATATCATTAAATCTTTCTTAGCCCATCTCCCAAAAGTTTCGATTCGTTTAGTCAAATACTGACCTTACACAAAATTTAAGGGTTGGTTTGATTTCTTTGTTAAATTGCATATCAAACTTCGTGCGTTATTCAATGTCAAAGCCAGCCTTAACAGAAGATTACCCAGTCGGCTGCGGGGGGACTGTAGAATACACCGACTGTACCTCTGCAGAGGGGTAAGTCCACCCCCCAACGAGTGTACTGGATGTGACACTAAACAATCTGATGGTGAGGTTCCAGTAATGCTGGAGCTTTGGAGAATGCAGAGTACCGCTTCATTGCCATCGTTCCCAAGTCCACTCTGGGTCGCAGAGGTAGCACCTGACAAGGGTCCTATCTATGGGTTAAATAGAACTAACTGCATATTTATGCTAAACTGAATTGTTTGAAGTAGAACTGTTTGACTAAACTGAATAGCTTGAAATAGAAATGTTTTTGACAATTAAACTGTGTACTTACTTTTAAACTGCGTCATCATCATCATCATCATGTCGTGCCGCAAGCACGGATATTTAAAATATACATGAAAAGAAAAGGCGCAAATTATCAATACATTTCCGATGACATCATCATCAGAAATAAAAATGGCAGCGGTAGGATTCGAACCCACGCCTCCGAAGAGACTGGTGCCTTAAACCAGCGCCTTAGACCGCTCGGCCACGCTACCAACATACGAATCTGAACTGTTTTAAATGAAACTGTTTTTGATATTGAAACTGTACTTACACTAAACTGAATTGTTTGATATAGAACTGTTTTGACATTTAACTGTGAGTAAACAAAATCTGTACTTATACTAAACTGAATTAGCTGAATTAGAACTGTTTGAATAAACTGAATAGCTTGAAAAAGAAATGTTTTTGAGTTCTCATGCTAAACTGGATTGTTTGAAATAGAACTATTTGCATAAAAATGGATTTGGCGTTAAATAACCTACAAAGGTTGATATGCCATAAAACCCAACCAACCAAACCAAAGAAGAACAGTAGTAGTACTGTTTGACTCATAACTGGGGGTATTAATGTCTGAAAGTGAACGTAATTGCGCGACTAGAATTTGAATTCCTTTACTACTATGAAGCAGTCCAGCACGTTACCTTCTACATCACAGAGGCTCCCCCGGCAAATTTTAAGGTGGAGATATAAATTGAGCTGAGTTGAGTCTAGTATAGGACAGGAAGATTTTGTTGGTTGTGTCAATCTTGTTTTTTTAAAAAAAAGCCTTAAAATTTAGACAGTTGAAAAATTGGCTGTGACCTGGATTCGATCACTGACCCCATAGCAGAAGGTAAAGATTTTTGTCATTAAGCAAACCCAAGGTTGGTGGAATGATCCAGAAAAAAAATCTGTTCATCTAGGTCTGTTGCAAATTTTATAAGCACATTTAATCACAGTGCTGAAACAAAGAAAGACTGTGAAGCGTCAGAACCTAAAAGGAGCACTTGTTTCACATTTTGAATCCACCCTCATTTAAATACAAATATCAGCAAACTATAATTATTGGCTGATAACTTGTTAACCATAACATGTTTGTCTTGTGAGTCACAAATATTTTAAAATAAAGAAGTAGTTTTGAACAAATGCTGCTGGTTCGAGTCATATCTGAGACTATTTCTTTATTTTTATTTACCACTATTTAATTCAACACCAAAGAATTTCTCACTGTAAAATAAATAGATGAATAAAAAAAATAAATAAATCAGTTAAAAAAATAACGAAGTTGTGGATTGTGACATCGTAGTAAACGAGTTCAAACTCTAGTTGTTCTATTATGCTTATTTTCGGAAAGATATGAATCTCCTTATCCCTTAGTTAGGACCACTGATTTTCTTCTAAAAAGATGACGTTAGCATTAAATATACGATATGCCATCAAACAACTCAAACCGAAAAAAAAGGTGGTGTCCTCGTGGTGTAATGGTTAAAGCGATGGACTCCGGAATCGTAGTAAGCGAGTTCGTACTCCTGTCGTGCTATTACGTTTACTTTCGAGCAAATACTCTTGGGAAAGGTATGAACCCCCTTATCCTCCCAGCTATGGGTTAAATAGTACCATTACTGTTCTTTTCGGAGAATAGCTTTGGCATTAAATAACCTACGAAGGTTGATATGCCATTAAACGAAGAAACCAATCAAACCGAAGAAAAAATCTATAAAACGAATAAAGAAAATCGAATATCTGTGGATCTGTTTTTCGGAAATTTTATCTTCTTTCGTTTTATTTATTTATTTATTTATTTTATAGCCGTTTAATTTTTATGAAAAAACTAGAGTTAAATGTGATTTCTTATAATTTTCTTCCTCCTCTTCAATTTTTGTTTTAATTTGGATGTATGTTTTTCAAAATTGCATCAAGTCGGTAATCAACCAGTCAAATTCATTGATTTATTTTTTGCATCATAAAATATCTTCTCGAAATATATTTAAAAATATGAAAAAAGAAAAAAAAATTGAAATTTAAAAAATTAAAAAATGCATTGATTCTTCATGTGGTAAATTTATTGGTGAAAACTTCATGGGTCAACAAAATCATTTTAAAATGACAATTTTTTTTTTCTTTTTTTCATCAAATATATTTCTGTACCTCAAATCGGCATATTGTCATCAGAATGTTTTGATAATGATATCTAACATTGTGATTGAGAAATATGACAGAAAAAAAAAATTAAATTGTTGAAATATGATAGATATTCATTTACATTTATAATATATAATGTTACTTTTATATAATCATGACATACGATTGTCTAAATTTTATGACTATATATCAAATATATATAGTTACATATAAATTAAATATAAAGATATTTGCTATTGAAAACACACACACACATATATATGGATGTGTATACCTGTGTATTTATGTATGCATGCATAGATAGATAGATAATTTTCTTATGCCTTATTATATTTACAGAGCAAATTCATTCGATTTCTTTTTTGTCATAAAAGTCTTGGTCATTTTTAAAATTTATTTTTGACAATCAACCTAGTGAGGTGATCAGCTGAAATAAGAAATCTTTTCATATTAAATACGATGTTAATATCTGGATAAATTCGAAACTTTTCTACTTTTCGACAAAAAAAAATTCTGGGCAAAATTCTCGATCTTCGATTATATGTTCAATTTTTTTTTTTAAATTGAAAAGAAATTGATTAAAATATATTCTTATGAATATATCAAAATTACTTTCTTTTAAAGTTAATTTCTTTTCCTTGAAATATCTTTTAGGATCCAAATTTGAATATCGTAAACAAATTTTAAAGAATCAATTGGCTGAAAACATTAATTAAATCTTCTTCGAGGTACTTATCTTTATTTTCTTCTTCTTCTTCTTCTTCTTCTTCTTCTTCTTCTTCTTCTTCTTCTTCTTCTTCTTCTTCTTCTTCTTCAAAGAAGAAGAAGAAGAAGAAGAAGAAGAAGAAGAAGATAAGTACCTCGATCTTGTTAGGGAATTGAAAAAAACTATGGAACACGCAGGTGACAATTATACCAATTGTAATTGGTGCGTTTGGAATTGTAATTAAAGGATTATTAAAGGGACTGGAAGACTTGAAAGTTGACGGACGAGTGGAGACCATCCAAACTACTACATTATTGAGAACGGCCAGAATACTGAGAAGAGTCCTGGAGACTTGCTGTCACTCAAACTCCAGTGAAAGACCATCAGATAATGCTGGTTTGAAAAACTCTAATGAGTAAATAATAATAACGATTAATCACGCTAGAGAAAGCAGCAAACTAGCCCCAAAAAGAACAAGACTAGGTACGACTGGGTGGGGAAGGTGATCCTCAGCGAATTGAATAAGAAATTGAAATTTGACCGCACTACTAAATGGTATTTGAACAAAGCAGGATTCGTCCTGGAGAATGAGACACAAAATTTTCTGGAATTTTGAGATTAAAACAGATCACCTAATCCTAGTCAGAAGACCAGACCGAGTGATAATTAACAAAAAAAAAAAAAAAAAAAAAGCAAAGAAAAAGAAAAAAAGGGAACTTGTCGTATAGTAAACTCTACCATCCCGGTGGATCACAGAATGAGACTCAAAGAAAACGAAGAGAGAGAGACAAGCACTCAGACCTTGCCCGAGAACTGAATAAGCTATGGAACATGAAGGTGACATTCATACCATTTTTTTAATTGGTGCGCTTCAAACAATCCCCTAACGCTTGGTAAGAAGGCTGGAAGAGTTAGAAATCGGAGACCGCCTAAACTAATTATTAAGATCGGTCAGAATACAGAGAAGTGTCCTGAAGACTTGCAATCACTCAGATTCCAATGAAAGATCATCAGCTAATACTGATGTCAAAATAACTCGCAAGTGATAATATAATAATAAATACAAAGATATGGAAATATAAATTCAAAAATGTCGTACCTTAAAACTACCACTGTACCAGTAATAGTGAGAGCCCTAGAAAGGGACAGATACCTGACAGTCCCAGCCTATATGAAATACAAAAATATAACAACATCTATGGAAGGCAGTAATTACTGGGGATACGGTTTCAAGACTCAGCATTCCTATCAGAGGTAGCGGTTAATCACCTGAAGAAGGCCAGAGGTGAAATTTGGCCGAAACGTAGTGAAGAATAAACAACACAAAAACTACTAAGATGAGGACAAAGTCCGCAATAAATAAAAAAAAAAAATTCTCAGATTAAGAAGCCTCATCTGAAAATGATTAAAAAAAGAAATCACAATTTACAGAACTGCTCATTTCCTGGGGTGAATACTATAAATGTGACTGAAAATATCACCCAAAAGAGGCAGTAAATAAAATGAAATAAATAGATACATTGAATGTATATAATCACTACCTTCCTTCATTCTTGGTGTTGGATAAAGTCCAGGTGAAGGAGAGTGAAAAATCGAATGTAAAGCTGAAAATTAAATTAGATATAAAAATAATAAATCAGAAGTATAGAAATTAAAATTTCGCTGGTCGAACTATTCAATATTGTAATATTATTTTATATAAGTTTCAACAAAATGCCAAAAAAATTTGGAAATCAAAATTTCAATACAGTAAATAGAATTTTTTTTATTAAGTCATCACTACTAGTATATTTAAAAAGATTAAGAATACTTATTAATATAATTTTAAAACGAATGCATTTTTATGCATTCATAGATCTTTAAATATATCTATATTTATATGTATTTAGGTATATACGTATTTTTATATTTTCAAACATACTATTTTGCAAGGGAGAATAAAATACTGAACTATTTCAATATAATTATTTACACGGAAATCCATTAAGGTTGCAAGAATGTATATTCTGTATACCATGCATTTATCTCAGCATATATATATATATATATATATATATATATATATATATATATATATATATATATATATATATATATATATATATATGATTTTAAATCGGTTATTCTTATTAAGAGCGTTTGTATTGAGATTTTATATACAAAGGCATCTATCTATCTATCTATCTATCTATCATAGGAATTGAGATATCTTTGTCTATCTGCCTCTATATCTACTTATCTATCTAGACACACACACACACACACACACACACACACACACACACACACACACACACACACACACATATATATATATATATATATATATATATATATATATATATATATATATATATATATATATATATGTATGTATATATAATGATTTACAATGTATGTACAATCATATACTAACATCGTGCCCGTAAAAATGAAACAAGATTGTTGACGTGGATCGATGTTGAAAAAAATGTTACATACACGCAAGTACACACCCACACACATACATATGTATATATATATATTTATATGTTTATACACACACTTGAGTGTGAACATATATACACGTGTATAAGGAGGTGTCCGTGGTATGATTGCTGTCGTCGTAGGTAATGGACTCGGCAATCTGAGTTCAAATCCTAGACGAAGCTGTTTGTATTTGATATAGATAGCTCTGTGTAAGGTATGCATCCAACTATTCTCCCTCAAGCTATGAATAAAGAGTAAGACATACTAAGCGCTTTAAGTTTGATATGGCAACCTGTCTAGGAGAAGGAAATCGGTGAATTCAAGCCTGCTAAACTCTGCTTAAAAATAGACCTTGTGTCACATCCTACTCGTGCGGTGGAATTAGGTAAATACAAAGGCATATATATAAATATATATATATGTGTGTGTGTGTGTGTGTGTGTGTGTGTGTGTGTGTGTGTGTGTGTGTGAATACTTGGCGTTTTATATATGTAGATATTAAATGTAATCGCAATTTATTATACTATTATTCATGTTAGCTTTCTGATTACGAGGTGCAAATTTAAATTACATCTAATTTTCAAAATATCGATATTTTTTTTCGAGAGAAGAAAAAAAGAAGAATGTGAATAATATTTACATATCAATTATTTGGAATATCCTTTCAAAAAAATATGAACAAATTTATTTAATGTCTTTTTAATTTATAAGAATATTTTTTGAATTGGAAAAAAAAAATTAGAAAACGCAACAAAATTTTAGAATCCTATTTTCAAAAGAATCAGAATGCATATTATGACCAAATTATATATATATATATATATATATATATATATATATATATATATATATATATATATATATATAACGACCTACCTATTAACAAAAAACTGTTAGATATTTTTTTAAAAGTTTTTAAAGGAGTTAGTATGCTATAAGAGAAGCGTCAAAAAATTGACCGGTGACAAAGCATATCTACTTGTTGAATGAAGATAATAAACATAAGCACAGTATACATATATATATATATATATATATATATATATATATATATATATATATATATAAGAAAAGATGAAAGATTAAAGATTTAAGATGGTAGCTTGTAGTAATCTCTTCATTTTTTATTTTCTAGAGTCCCATAAATTCATATGTATATAAACGTGCATATATATATATATATATATATATATATATATATATATATATATAAACAAAAGAGACACATAGGTATATTTCATCTATGCTGTTTATTTTTTAATTGTTTTCAACCTTAGGTCATTGTCAAATGAAAAGTTTTGTGAAAAAGCATTTTCTTTGAAAGTCTTTAAAGATTAACATTTTTTAAACACTTGATATGGTTTAAGAAAAGCCCTGTAAAATATATGGGAGGTGTAGCATAGTCATGTGTAGTAATTTACTAAGCTTTTTGTTTAGATATGATCTAAGGCCATATGTATGGGGCACCTAATGAGACTCGAACTCATTCGTGTAGGTTTGGTTATCTAGCTTGCTAACCATTATACAAGCAGACCCCCCCCCCTTTATGTGCATGTGTGTATATCATATAAGTTAGAACAAACAGATTTGACTCTTGAATTAAAT
>OY757925.1:39618302-39665802 GCA_963585895.1 Sepioteuthis lessoniana
CTGACAAACATAATCCCCAAAACTAATGTAATAACAGATTCTTTTTTGACACAAAAACTCACCTGATGATCAAGAAATTACGGAATTTAGTTTAAGTTAGCTAATTTTATTAGATTTTTCTTAACGATGAAATGCCCCTTTCTCTTTATATATATATATATATATATATATATATATATATATATATATATATATATATATATATGTATATATATATAATCCTCTTTCTCTATATATATGTATATGTATATATGTGTGTATATATTGTAACAGTATTGGTTGTCACAAATTCACTTTGTGGGTTTGTGCCGAATCAAGTGCGATATAATCTTCATTTAATATATATATATATATATATATTGAATGAAGATTATGTATGTAATGAAGATATATACGTATATTGAACGAGGTATACTCAGAAAATCTGGAGGAACCTCTACTTGCTTAAAGTTCTTTGTCGGGGTTCCACCTATTTGGATGCTTATTACAACATTTTTATCAAATGAATTGCACAGACATTTTAATTGGCTTGATCGTCTGATATACAATCACAACATGTAAATGAAAAAAAGAACTAAAAAAATCTGTTTCTTTTGAATTTGCTGCTTCTCTTCTTCCGGTCTTTTTATGGGGCGTGGTTTGTTTGATGTCCTGATTGACCTCAGACCTTTTTAGGCGACTGGTGAATCATTGCAGGACTTGTTCGTTATATAAGCAAACACTCCCTCACAATTTCCGTTTTATTCATCTTTAACTTCCGTCGATCACAAAAGCAGCTGCGTTGCTCTACAAGATTCAGTAAATGAATATTCTTTTCTTTTAGTTTTTACGCCCATTTCAGTTTGACGAATAGAATCTTTCCTGTAGTCTCTAACCTTACAAACCCCGAGTTAAAATTGCTACTTTGGCTGTGAAGATGTCCTGCGTAGAGTTGTTTGCCCTTGACTAGAGAGAGCAGCCATGATGAATTGCTAATCAAAGCAAAAAAGGCAGCAAGAGATCAATGGTTTAAGGGTGAGAAAATATATTCAGGATTTTTGGTAAAACTTTACCTTTTTTTCTCTGTTTCCATCCTATTTTGATTTTATTGATAAGACAATTTCTCTCTTTATCACTGATCTTAAAATGCCAATGGAAATATTTGCCCTTATTTTAATAATAAAATATTACATAACAGACTTAGGTTAAGCACGGAAATTCGAAATGTTTTGTGGATGAAGTTTTTGTAAAGTTTCTCTTGGTCAAATTATTGAGGGTTGCAGACACACAAGTGAATAAAAGGAGGAGTAAAGATGCCTTATTATTGAATAATAGATGACAAGATTGACACTTTGACCATTATTATTATTATAATAAATTCATTTAATATTGAACGCGTCTTACTTGTCTTTACTTTTTATCAGACTGGGCCAAGCTTAGGAATGAATAAATATCAATAATAACTGATACGGTAGAAACCAATTACAAACAAGAAAATCGGGTTCTTTTCAGATTTGTCCAGAAGCAAAAATAAATTAACACCCTAGTGTTTATTCATAAGCACTAGAATATATTTCTTTCAATTTCAAATCTTTAAATTACAGTTTTCCTTTATAAACTGCTTAATAAGTAAGATAGCTGTATATTTCCTATTTGTTTAAGAGTTTATTCTGTAAATCTAAAATCACACAAATAAAAATATTATAAATGATGACTTTTTATGCAAATAAACTTCCTCCTTTGAAGTTTCGAGCAACTCAATCTTCCTGCCATTTATTTGCCAACATTCAATCTTATTACATTAATAATTTTTCGTCAGAGGCATTTGCAATGCAAATTTCAATCTTACCGAAAACGAGAAAATTGGATGGCACAAACAAACCGAGAATGAAAAGTTCATTTGAGTTCTACAAATTTTTTAAATATCATTTACATTTTTCTGGCCAGTCAATACATTACTTGGCTGATTTCCCTAAACTATTTTAAAGGTAAATATTGATTTCATTTGTTTTAATTAAGTTTTTAACAACAACAACAACAACAACAATAATAATAATAAAGGTAACGGTGATACTAATCGTAATAAGTGAGTTCAGAAGAATCCCCAAAGGTTTGGTAAAGGGACTGGAAGATTTAGAAATCTGAGAACGAGCTGAGACCGCTTAAACTAAAACATTATCAAGATCGGTCAGAATACTGAGAAGAGTCCCGGAGACTTGAGGAGACTTGCTGTCGCTCAGACTCCACTGAAGGACCATCAGTTTTCGCTGGTGTGAAAAACTCACCTGGAATAATAATAATAATAATAATAATAATAATAATAATAATAATAATTGTAACTAGGCCAATCCATGAGTGAAGATATATGATCGTTAATTTGTGTGTATATATATATATACATATATATATATATATATATATATATATATATATATATATATATATATATATATATATACACATATGTATGTGTGTGTGTGTGTACAGTGAAAGCAGAAAAAAAGGATTTGTTTAACAATTAGTATTTTAACGATAATATTTAACAAAAATAGTTATCTGTGGTGTGTAGAACTGAAGTCATACTATATTAATTTTAATTTCAATTTTTTCAGAGAATTGGTTTCTTTTTATTTTAACATCTTTATTTTTTATTGTTAACTTATATCTTTATTTTAACTCTTGATTTCCGATTTTTCTTCACATGCGTAAAAAAAAACATTTTTTTCAGCTTGGTTTCAAAATTAAATCATAATCTAAAAATTTCAGTTAGAACCACTAAAACGGGAATAGATATTTTCTTTGAGAACATACGCATTACTTAAAAAATAGTTAATACAATTTGTATCATTCCTTTTACCATATCATAAACAAAAAGCCGAAAAACAAAACCAAAAATCAACCAAGTATTTTGAACCGAAAAAATAATTGAATTCCTATATTTTCAGGACTTCCACTTCTTTTTATTTTCTTAACAGACTTTATTGATAGTGAAATGAAATAAAATGTGGATAACGAATCTTTAAACGAGAGAATAAAAATAGAATATAATCTATCAATTTCACAATTTTTTTTATTTGTTTGATCAGTTTCAAAATATCAGAACAATTTATGAACAAGAGGATACTTTTTTATAGTTGAAACTTAAAAGTATAACTTGAGCTGGTACATTATCGAAGATCTTACCTTTTTTCCATATATAAAAAGAAATAATTAAATGGAATAAATATAACAGTTTTAGCGCTTATCTAAAACTCAAGGAGATTTATTCAAATTCATATTTACAAATGATTTTATAGTATTGTAAATCGTATATAATCGATCTCAAGTGCCAAATTTAAACAATTGCACTCAAACTGCCCCTGTTTTGTTGACTGATTTGTGTTCGGCTACTGATTTTCTTTCTTCCAAATGACAACTGTCTCACAAGAAGCATCTGTCAAAATACTCTCGATTGAATACTGACCCGATGTAACTAAATCAAAGGGATTATACATGCATATCTAAGCAGGTGAACTTCTCATATAATTATAATCGTAGGGAAGGGGAAAAAACAACTAAAAATTTAATAGGGAAAAATAATGGGACATTCATACGATTTTTTATTTCCGAATTATGTATTATTTTTCTCAAACAATATTTATTTTTCTCAATTGATTTAGTCTTAAAATCGCAATCTGAAACGTGAAACGACATTAAAATATAACAATTTAATTTTCGGAATTAATAGAATTAACGCAAATTTAATTTTTACAAATTGTTCTGAGATCATTTTTTAAAAGAAAAAACTAAATTCAACTAAAGTAACATGTTTATTTAAATTCAGTAACATCCATCTAAAAAAAATTGATGGACTTTTTATGGCTGTATTTAATACATAATGATGAATGTGGAAACATTCAGTTTTGTTTTTTCGAGTTGAAAATAGAAAATTTTAAACTTCGAATAAAAACCTTAGAAAAAATGAATAATTAAGTTTTTTTTAAAATATAAATCTATTTAAAAAAGCACACACTGACGCACCTCATAATTATTCTTTTGTTTCCAGCAATCATCTCGCATCCCCTTGACGAATGAAAACTCTTTGGCTCCGATTTTTGTCCATCAAGATGATCTTTGTAGACAGCTAGGATATAAAAGGTCTTTGGTGAAACGCAACAAAGAAGATTTTTCAAAATTAACGTACAACAACAACATTTTGGAAATTGTCGAACAATTTTTTTCGTTCCCTAGGAAAATGAAAACCTGTTTTGTAGACAAGAAAAAATACCATTACTTCAAACTGGACACATATAAACGTGCGTGAACGTACGCACGCACGCATGCACGCTCGTGAACACATACGTGCGTATGTGTATATGGATAAACATGTGCCGACATACATATATGATTGTTTTTACGACTACATATTCTATATATATTTATGTACACACACACACACACACACACACACATATATATGTGTGTGTGTGTATGTGTGTGTGTGTGTGAGTGTACACACACATATGTATATATATACATAACATTTGTGTGTGTTTCTGTGTAGGCGAGCATAGATATTAGAATAAATAATATTCTATCAACCGTTTAAAAGATATATATATATATATATATATATAGAGAGAGAGAGAGAGAGAGAGAGAGAGATAGATACTACAAAAATATTTGCTCGACAATTAACCTTTTGTACGTATGTATATTTCCCAGTGAGGGAAAAAAGGACTGCAAAAGTCCAGAGAGAGAGAGAGAGAGAGAGAGAGAGAGAGAGAGAGAGAGAGAGTATTTGGCATGGGTAGAGAACGGGTGCAAAAGTAGGTGGGGATAAAGAGGACAAAAATGTGAATGAAAAGAATCAGAAAATCTTTGAAACTAAAAAAAAGTCTGTGAATAACAAAAAGACATTATTATTAATTACTTCTGCGTTAACAGTTTTTCGACAAAATGCTTTTTCTCTCTCTCTCTCTTTCTCTCTCTCTCTTTCTCCCTCTCTCTCTCTCTCTCTCTCGCTCTCTTTCTCTCCTTTGTTCATTGATATTCATAGTAATTTCTTTACACTCCTCCCTACTCTCAATCAACGTCACCCCAAAACACATAAAAATCTTATTCTATATATATGTATACTCACCCTTTTTCAATCACCTCAAAACATACACTATTCCCTCTTTTTCCCAATCTCCAACAATCTCCAGCAAATGCAATTCCCTTACTGTCTCTTTCCTATCTCCCACTTCCACTCTTTTATCATACTATCACCTCTCTGTCTGTCTGTCTGTCTCTCTCTCTTACCTTCCCATATATAAGACTTTGTGTCTCTCTCGTTAATACACAGATTTACACATATATTTAGTTTCAGTAAAGTGCGTCCACTGATGGGACACTAAATATTTGTGAGTTCGATCCTCAGTAAGTTTTTCAATTAGATTAAATATCCATTCCCATTTTATCTGTCTGTCTGTCTGTGTGTCTCTAAAACTTTTCAGAGGCGCAAGTAGAGTAACGGTTATCCTAACGGTAAATGAACACTGTAATCTGATTTCAAATCCTGATCGAGGCTATTTGCATTTTGTATAACGCTAAAACCCTTAGGAAAAATATGAATCCAATTATTCTCCAACTAGCTATGGATAAAGAGTAGGGCAGACTGGGTTCTTTAACCATGGTATGGTAAACAGTTTAGGAGAAGGAAAACTTTCAATTCAAATCGGTTTAACTCTGCTTAAGAACTGACCTTGTATCGCATCCTGTTTATGTGGAGGGATTGGGTAAATACATATGTAACTTTTGAGATCACAACCTTCATTTTTTTCAATCGATTGTTTCTTTTCTGGTGATGATAATTCAATTCACAATATAATTCCTCTACTTAAAAAAGAAAAATATACATTTATATCCTTGCCCTTAAGGTCATAATAATTACGCGGATGCGTATTTCTAATCCTCTTGGGATAACTTGGCCATGGAGGTGAGAGTATCCCCTGTAAAGAGTACGGATGTAACTTACAAGACATTAAGGGTAATTGGCAGCGCAGTTACTCTGACTAGTTAATTTGGCGTCACTTGTCTGCGATATGAACTGTTGTCTGAGTTGCAGTTTCGGCTTTGCAATTTGTGTCACTGGTTCGATTTCCAGTGGTGGAGGTCACGGTATACACAGCTGATGAGACTTAATAAGCTCCAAACAGCAATCCAGTTTTTCCGTGTGTAGGTATTTACCAGATTTTCTGGTAATTCAATTCACAATATATTCATCTAAGAGGATCATTAAATAAGTTTCCAGAGTCTTTTCGTATGGGAGAGAGAGAATAAAGATTACAGCAACATACATTCTTCGGACAAATATGCTTTTTTTTATTAAGTATATATATATATATATATATACGAGGATCATTACATACATTTCCAGACTCTTTTCGCATGGTCACTTTTATTGATAGTACACACATGAAACTCTAGTCCCCTTCGAAGTAATCTCCTCCGGCTGCAAAGCACTTGTTGCACCGTTCCAACAACTTCTGGAAGGCTCCATCGAAGTCTTCTTGTGTGATCGTGTCAATCACCTTCGTCACAGCTTCTTTCATTTCCTTAATTATCTCATAACGACAGCCTCTGAGCTAAGGGAATAAGCAAAAGTCGCAAGGAGCAAGGTCTGGACAATATGGAGGGTATGGAACTGTCTCGATGCCCATCTTGATCAAATAGTCTGTGACAAGGATGGAGTTGTGGACTGGTGCATTGTCCTGGTGGAAATGCCACTGAGCCGATTTGAAGAGTGCTAGCCTCTTCCCTAGGAATCTCTTCCTTAACTCCCTTAAAACATAGTAACCCTAACCCTAACCCTTTGGCCAATCAACTCTGGTGTATTGACTTCTTTACTATTACCACACCTCTCATCATCCCTTACAGACTCCCTACCTTCCTTGAATCTCTTGTGCGACTCAAAAACCGATGCTCGATTCAGGCAAGATGGTCGAAAAGCAGTCTGAAGCATTCCATACGTTTCTGTGGCATTTTTTCAAATTTAGAACAAAATTTTATTGCATATCGTTCTTCTAAAGTGTCAGATTGCATTTTTGAAATTCACCAGCTGTGACAATCAGGGTGTATTCCAATTTTTGCCGTAGCTGTTCATTTGAACCTGAAATCATAAAAATTGGTCAGTCATCCCATAGCAGTATAGCAATAACATACTGAATTTTCAAGAGTCTACGACAATTTTAAATACCTGTACAAAAAAGTCTGGAAACTTATTGAAGGCACACGTACTTAAAGAAGAAAAATATAAGGTTGTTTCTTTTTTATCGAAGATTATTTTACTTTTAAGTGTTGGTCGAAAGGTGCCTCAGGATTTGTTTTATTCGATTTTAAACTCATTATTCATTAAAATAACTTTTAAACTATCTATCTATATCTATATATATATATATATATATTGAAATGAGTTGGTCCACAAAGAGATTTGTATTTTTTAGGATTTATTTATTTATTTTGTTCTTACATACGTGTATGCTTCCAGCTGGATGCTTTCGGCAGAGATCATATATGGCATAAAACCTTGTCAATGTGGTATTCAATGAGACTTGAACTCACTCGTGTTTGCAATTTGAATGCTTTACAGTTGGTTACGTTGTTTTTATGATGGTCGCTCCTCGCTTTTTCTTTTTCTTACAGTGTGTTTTTTTTTAGTCTATTTTACCCCTCATTTGCTTTTGATATTTGATACGTTGTGTGTGTGTGTGTGTGTGTGTGTGTGCGTGTGTGTGTGTGTGTGTGTGTGTGTGTGTGTGTTGGAATGGTTTCGGATTTCACTTACAGTTATTTTTTCTCTGTGTATGTGTGAATGTGTGCCAGGAGATTTTTTTCTGTGTGTGTATATTTACATATCTCTGGATGTTTGTGTCCATTTGTGTGTGTGTGTGTGTGTGTGTGTGTGTGTGTGTGTGTGTGTATATGATTCTTGTCTTATTCAACTTTGGTCCAAATCTCGACTTCATTCGTATTGGTGTTTCGATACATTTGATTTTCTGTTTTCAGTTATTTTGATATTGCTCCTGTGAAGTGATGTCCTTGTATTAAGGGCCTGTGTTGTATGTTTCTTTTTAATTTCCTACATTCAATTATGTAGACTACGTTTTTCGAGTTGCAGCTTAAGTCTTTATTTATTTTGAATTTTGTTTCCGGGTTTTTAAAGGTATAAGATTTTCCTTCAATAATTACATCGCACACACACACACACACACACACACACACACACACACACACACACACATATATATATATATATATATATATATATATATATATATATATGATTTGTTTATAGATATCTTTTTTCGTTTTCTTGAATTTCTGATTTCTGTTAAATGAAACAAAACTCACTGAACATGGTTCAAGAATGCATTCTTGTTATTTTGTCCTCGATTTTTCCCTCCATCTTTGCTTCTTAGAAAGTCAAATTTCCTTTTTCTTTTTTTTTTTTTTTTTTTTTTACCCCTCCTTCGTTTTCATCGCATCAAAAGTCACAAAATTAATGGTGCTGAAGAAGTGCCGTCTCCGTCCATCCCAAATGACACACCTTGACCCTCCACTCCCTCTTTTCATTTTTTTTTTTCGTTCTTTCTTTTTATTTATTTATTTATAACATTTTCTCTTTTCAACACTTTTTTCTCTCTCTATTTCTTATTCGTTTTCATCTTTTTCTAGTGCCGACTTTCAATAGGTATAAACACGGACATACTAATCTATTATCTCTTCATTTCTTCATAGACACACGCATATACGCAAATATACTCAAATGCACGCACGCACGCATACGGGTAGACACACATACACACATACACACATATAACGCACGTATACTAAGATAGTCACAAATACATACGTGGTGCCTTCAATAAGTTTCCAGACTTTTTTGTACAGGCATTTAAAATTGTCGTAGACTCTTGAAAATTCACTACGTTATTGCTATACATCTTATGAGATGACTGCCAATTTTTATGATTTCAGGTTCAAATGAACAGTTACAACAGGAATTGGAATACACCCTACTAAAGCCTGATTGTCACTGGTGGTGAATTTCAAAAATGCAATCTGACACTTTAGAAGAACGATATGCAATAAAATTTTGTTTTAAATTTGAAAAAAATGCCACAGAAACGTATGGAATGCTTCAGACTGCTTTTCGACCATCTTGCCTGAATTGAGCATCAGTTTTTGAGTGGCATAAGAGATTCAAGGAAGGTAGGGAGTCTGTGAGGGATGATGAAAGGTGTGGGAGGAGTAAGGAAGTCAATACACCAGAGTTGATTGGCCAAAGGGTTAGGGTTAGGGTTACTATGTTTTAAGGGAGTTAAGGAAGAGATTCCGAGGGAAGAGGCTAGCACTCTTCAAATCGGCTCAGTGGCATTTCCACCAGGACAATACACCAGTCTATAAGTCCCTCCTTGTCACAGACTATTTGACCAAGATGGGCATCAAGACAGTTCCTCAGCCTCCCTATAGTCCAGACCTTGCTCCCTGCGACTTTTGCTTATTCCCTAAGCTCAGAGACTGTCGTTATAAGACAATTGAGGAGATGAAAGAGGCTGTGACGAAGGTCATTGACACGCTCACACAAGGGGACTTGCATGGGGTCTTCCAGAAGTTGTTGGAACGGTACAACAAGTGCATTGCAACCGAAGGAGATTACTCCGAAGGGGACTAGAGTTTCATGTGTGTACTATCAATAAAAGTGCCCATATAGAAAAAGTCTGTAAACTTATTTAATGATCCTTCTACGTATATCTACCAATTCAAACATAGAGATGCACACATTGATGATGACATTGGTATCTTTTCTTTCTTATATACATCTACAAACAAACCGGTATCCATTGGGTACTCGATACTTCTAGCCTTGTGCCAAATTAATCTAAGCTTAGTAAATAAACAGCTGTCCGCTAATTGCCATCCCAACCCCTCTTGTGATGAATGTCGTAAACCTTTCATTCTTCGCTTTTTGTCTGATTCTCTTCATGACCCTTTTCGATTTCAATCAGTTATATCGTTAAGAATTTCACAATCTGTTTTAGTTATGGTCATTTAGTTTGAGATAACTCTAAGAATCTTTGTGATGGTACTACATAATCTTCCTTGAAAGTATTACTCTGATAACCTTTTTTTTTTTTTACACATACGTGCCTACAAAGCTATTTAATGATTTGTGTTAGGTCCAGTCATTTGAAGTTACACTAAGAATTTTTAAGATGGTGCTACATAATCTTCCTTGAAAGTATTACTCTGATAACTTTTTTTTTACACATACGTGCCTACAAAGCTATTTAATGATTTGTTTTATGTCCGGTCATTTGAGGTTACATTAAGAATTTTTAAGATGGTGCTACATAATCTTCTTGTAAAATATTTCTCTGAATGATCTTGTTTTTGATTTTTCTGGGCCTAATGCATGCCTACAGAGCTATCTAACAATTTGTTTAATACCAGGCAGAGATGATCGGTGTCTTTTATAATCGGTCTTTAAAAAACGAAATGTTCTTTTGTTTTATGCGATATCTTCTTGAAATTGCACACGTCTCTCTTTTATGGTTGTGCATGTTACCTGCCATTTCAGGTCTTCAGTTTTCCTTTTTCTTTTTGTGACTGTCTTCCGCTGCTTTCGTCCAATCAACACAAGACTTTTCGTTTGTAGCGTTTATCATATTTACCCAACCCCTCCGCTCGGGCAGGATATGACACAAGGTCAATTTTTAAGCGGAGTTTAACAGGTTTGAATTCAGAGTTTTCCTTCTCCTAGACTAGTTGCCTCACCAAGGCTGAAGAACCCAGTCTGTCCTACTATTTACCCATAGCTGAAGGGAGAATAATTGGATTCATACCTTTCCCAAGGGTATTAGTTCTCTGTGAAATGCAATCAGTCTCGTCCAGGATTTGAACTCGTGTCGCCATGTCCATTTCCTACGACGATAACCATTACACCTCCAATGACGTTTGTCGCGTTTATTATCACGATAATTATCTGTATGCATAATTGCACATATTGACGTGTGTGTGTGTGTGCGTGTGTTTGTGTGTGTGTGTTATTCGATTTGTGGAAAAAGAAAGAAAGAGAAGAATCAAAAAGAAAGAAAGAATGAAGAAAGGAATTAAAATATAAATATTGAAAGAATCTGCATTTTAATGATTCGTTTTCTGTTACAGCAAACCCGAAAACCTATTGCGTGATTTTTGTTAGCGCAATATCATTACAGTGTGGCAAATTGGAGAATAAAGCAATTTCCAGTTCATTTTGCCGCTAATGATAAATTTGGAATATGCATTTGCGTTTACTTCGAATGACTCAATTTCTCAAAGAAGATAGCTCTCGATGTATTCAATCCTTTTAAAACTAGAGTAGTTTCTCGAGTTCATTTATTTGCAACTTACATATATTATATGAATACGAAGTAATTTGGCGTCAGAGGCGATGGTGGCCCTTAAACGAAGAAAGAAAAAGAAATAAACAGTGAAGGAAAAAAGAAAGAAGAAACCAACAACAGTGACATGAAAGGCGTTTTGGTGAGAAAAAAAAAATCAAATGTAAAAGAAAAAAGAAAAAGAAGAAAGAAAGAAAAAGAAAAAAGGAGGAAAAAAGAAAAAAGGAGGAAAAAAGAAAATTAACAGAGAACGAGAAAAAAGAAAAAAGAAAAAGAAAGAAAGAAAAAATGACGCGAAGACCAAAGTAAACGAATAAAAATGGAGTAAAAAAGTTGTTATGAAAATAATAACTCTAACCAGTTGTTGTTTGTGGTGATGGCGGCGGCTATGTTGTTGTTTGTGGCGGTGGTGGTGAACATGTTGTTGTTGGTGGTGAAACGTTTTATCAGTCTCTCCTTGCATAGCAATGAGCAAGACACTAAGCAGGAAAATGTATGGTCACGGTGCGATTATCCACAAATCTATCTTCTTTTCTCCACTTGGCGCTCGACCTCCATCCACTCCAGTTTTTCGACCCCTTCTCGACAGCCACACAACATCAGTTTTGATATTTCATTCTTTTTTCTCAATATATATATATTAGAAGGCATTCAAGACCAAGAAATATTTTCAAATAAATCTTTCTTGAATATATACATATATATATATATATATATAGAGAGAGAGAGAGGGAGCGATAGAGAGAGAAAGAGAAATTGAAGAACAAGGTAATTCAAAAAGAATTTAATGTGAAAGAAAGTCAAACGCTATAACGTTTCGGTTCTAATGAACCATCATCAGGACTACGAAAGGATGATATCAAATGACGTTAAATTACCGAAGGATGTTAATAAAATGCAAAACTAGAAGGAAATATTATTTGTACAGAGAAAGGAGAAACCGTTTAATCAATAAATCAGTGTTTGTGTTTAAAAATATGTTACGAACACTGATTTATTGATTAGATGGTTGCCACAAAGCTGGAAGGGATAAGGGGTTCATACCTTTCCCAAGGGTATTAGTTCGACTGAAGCTCAAGCTTGCTTACTATAACGTTGTAGTCCAGTAGATTAGCTCCTACGTCACAGAGTCCTCTCTCTACACTTTAGTTTACTTTATTTTACTCTACAAATTTTCCGATTCTCTTTGACGGTGAGAATATTCAAAATCACACACACACACACACACACACACACACACACACACACACATATATATATATATATATATAAATATATATCATCATCATCATCATATCGCGCTGGTAGCACGGATATCCCTGACCCTCTCTCGCCACTCCTCCCTATCGTTCATCGCCCTAGGTAGGTCTTCAGGACAACATCCCGTATCCTCACATAGCTGCTGAATGTATGTTCGTGCTGGTCGTCCTGCTTTTGCACGGCCATGTGTGGGGGTCCATAAGAGTACATCACTTAGTATTCCTAAAAACAATTTCAGTTACCCCACGCAATTATGATATTTCAAATTTTTCCGATGTTTGTTTTGCAGCTGAAATACAAATTTGGTTTCAGTGTATTTTTTGGGTGTTCGATTTCTGATTTTAAATGTCTTTTCAAGGAAGTACGTCAACCTCCCATGATTTGGTGCGACACAATCTTCCAGTGCTAGATTAAGACTGACTTAGCCAGTCGAGTTATGCACTTGTTCAATATCTGCTACCGATGATATAATACACTGTACATCGGCCATTTTTTATTTAAACAAAAGATCGATGTCTTACAAGGTTGATAATGAGAGCAACAGATTTTTCTTGAATAGCTAAGATAGATGTTGGTAGGTCCTTTGTCAATGTGTTAATTAATATGCTTTCTTCTCAATCGGACATCATGGTAAACCAGTGAGTAGACATTTCGTCCAAACATCAGGCAATGGGATGGAACACCGAGATATCGATTCATACATTTCCTAAACAAAATCAGTTATAAGTGACTGGCAACCAGTTTTAAACAGCATTTTGTTCTACGTCTCAATAAGTGTCCCACAAGAGGTATATATATATATATATATATATATATATATTAGATATATATATTTAATTCATGGAATTTACACTGCGACCCCTGGGATGCATGGAGTTTTTTGCAAAACAACAATGATCAGGCAGATAAGAAAATGATTGCCTGATGATTGTTGTTTTACAAAAAACTCCATGAAACCCAGGGGTCGCAATCTAAATTCCAGGAATTAATATATATATATCTAATATATATTTATTTATAATTATTATATAATAGCTCTATCCTAGATATTGAGCACTCTCCATATTATATTGCACTTGGTTCAACACAAACCCACTAAGTGATTTAGTGACAACCAACACTGTTATAATATATATATATATATATATATATACATGCATACACGCCCCCTATATATATGTATATATATATATATATATATATATATATATATATAAGGGGGCTTGTATGCATGTGTGTATATTCTTATAACTGATCTATATATAGTTTGTTAGAGACTTACATTCCGTGACAAACAGGATAAATACGCATACTCACCACACAAACGCATGCACCACACACACACACACACATGTATGTATGTATGTATGTATGTATTTATAATATAACAGAAGGAGAAGAAAAGCAAGATAGAGGGGCTGGTGTTGAGGTGTTGATATGTTAATTGACTGAACACCACATCAAGCACGTCTCCTGTCTGGTTGAGATTACTTTTTTTCGTCAGCGACCCACGGTCTGCTTCTTTCGTCGAGACAAAATAAATAAATAAATAAATTTCCCGCCTCGTCAATAACATTTATAAATTAATTCATTTGCATTACGTCAATGTTTGGCATTTTAAAGCAAAGTCTTGTGTTTAACAAAAGCATGACCAAAGTGCCACGCATGAAACTGTGTGGGCCATTGACAGATTTCTATTTATAAGTTCTGAATTTGATCAAATACCATTTGGCTCGGTGATGGCGACAGCAGAGGAAGAGAAAGAAAGAGGAGGAAGAGGAGGAGGAGGAGGAGTAGGAGAGAGAGAGAGAGTTTGTGTGTGTGTGTGTGTGTGGTGGTTTCTTGCTGCCTTCTCCACCATTTTACATTCAGAATTGTCCTTCTTCCGATATGGTTGCCCAACAATGCCAGAAGATATAATTTGCTCTACAATTTTGCTAATAGCAGTGTGGAAGTGGGGATCACGCTTTTTCTGAAGATATTTGGACGACGTGAACTCAAACAGCCTCGGTTGGAATTTAAACTTATCCTGACGATTCTATTTTTCGCGCCAATAATCATTGTAACAGACTCACCTCTCTCTCAATATAGATGAAAACAAATATTGAAAAAAAGGATAATAAATATACCTTTCGTTAATTCTTCATTATGAGAAAGAGCTATAATGGATAATGAAGGAATTTGTGGAATGGCAAATAGATCCTTTTTGGATTATGGTTTGGTATACAACTTCTTTTTCTTGCCAACATTGACAGTTTAAAATTACAGAACGGTATAACGATTTGCTTTTTTGTTAGAGAAGTCAAATTTCTTTATGGAATGAATACGTGTTATTCTGTAAATAGCAGTTCAAGGCTTATTTATGCGTATGCTGACATTGCTTTCAGTCGACGAGATATTGCTACCGAGGTACGCAAACTGGTCTACTAATTTCAGAGGCTTGGAATTTGATGAGAAAATGGCACCATATTGTATGGTTGCATCACTTCGACTTTAACGAAATACCTGGAGAAGAAGCAAGACGGGAACAGCACACGGGATGATGCATGCTGTTCGGAACAAATCCTAGAAGTAGCATCACAAAAAACAGCAGCTGTACGGCCACTTACTTCCCATCTCACAAACCATTGAATAAGACGTGCAAGACATGTTGGGCAATGCTGGTGATATATGGACAAACTCATGTCACATTCTTTTATGGACTCTAATATATGGGCACACCAGTATTGGCCGACCAGCAAAAACTTACATTCATCAGTGTGCGCACACTGGTCAAAAGCGATGGCCTAAAGAGATGGATTGTGAGAGAGAGTTAAGGGAATTGTGCTGTCGGCACGCCTTAATGATGATAATGATGATGATTGGTGGAAATAAAATTCTCAAATACACACAACGAACAAGCGAAGAAAATATGAGTTTTGTGAAGAGATATAGGATGTATTTTAGGAGATATTTAATGAAATATTCATTTCTTTGTTCCGATGAATGTTCATCGTAGTTCATACAGTATATACACACTCAGATGAACTCGAATTTTCAACCCATAACAGTATTGATCTTCTATCCGGAACAGCATCATTCCAAAGTAACATGAAATGAGCATGTAAAGCTCTCTATGTAAATATTACAGATTTTTCAGTCTTCAAAACCGTTTCAACGGCAATCGTATGGTGTGCACCGGTCAAAGCTATGAAAAAATATTAAGACATTAGCTAGATTGAGCTACCATTACTAACTGCCTTCTTTCACTTTCACTGCACAGGTGATAGTTTGAAATGAAGAAGATATTTTTGACAGACCCTGTATTAACAATAATCTCATCAAATTCAAAATAATAAAATAGAAAATTAAAATTTAATAAAATCGCAGACCTTTCCATTACAGTTCAATCTTCAGGGTCTCCAAAAATGTTTGTCTACCATTGTTCCTGTCCAGGCTATGATAGCTTATGCTCATTTTTCTTTGAAAAAGGCTTCAAAACACTTTTCTCATAGCTAAATATTTTGATAAAATATCTCGTTACTGGCTTGGCACGGTGTTTGATGGTAAAAATAACATGACATGGCTCAATCATGTGAGCACAGTGGTTTGGTTAATTGTTTGGGTTTTATGGCATATCAACCCTTGTAGGTTATTTAATGCCTAATCCATTTTCAAAACAAATTATCAGTTCTATTTCAAACAATTCAGTTTAGCATGAGTACACAGTTTAATTGTTAAAAACATTTCTATTTCAAGCTATTCAGTTTAGTCAAACAGTTCTAATTCAGCTAATTCAGTTTAGTATAAGTATAGATTTTGTTTATACACAGTTAAATGTCACAACAATTCTATATTAAACAATTCAGTTTAGCGTAAGTACAGATTCAATGTCAAAAACAGTTCCATTTCAAACAATTCAGTTTAGCATAAGTACGCAGTTTAAATATAAGTACACAGTTTAATTCCGCATTCCCCAAATCCCCAGCATCACTGGAACCTCACCATCAGATTATTTATTGTCAGATCCAGGACACTCATTTGGGTTGGGGGATCTTACCTCTCTGCAGAGGTGCAGTCGGTGTATTCTACAGCCCCAGTCGACTGGGTGTGAGCACAATGACAGAATGAAAAAAATAAAAAACGAGCCATAAAATGGGACACATTTACTCTGTGCTAAGATTGGAATATCCTCCATATATGACCAAATGTCTACACGGCAAGAAAATACAATATGCATTAATATAAATCTTCATAGATTCTTTTTATCGTTGATAAAAACACCAACAAACGTTCACTTTTATATTTCTTTCATTTTCCGCCACACCAGTTCAATTTGCAAAATGGCAGAACTGACTCAGCAAACACACCAGAGACAATGAATAAAAGCAGACAACTTTTCCATCGCTATTTCCAAGTCGTCATTTATACAAATAGAAACGTCGGAGAATGAATTAATGAACAAAAGAATATTATCAAATATTAATTAAACATTCTATCTTGCTGATGCGATAAAAAAATAAGAAAGAAAAAAAGGAAAGAAAAGAACAGAAAAAGCATTTCTATCCGTTACGGGTATTTCTTTTTATTTCTTTCACTTCGTTTCGTTTCGTTCCTTTCTTTTTTCCTATTTTTTTCTTGAATATTCTGATTAAAGAAGGAATTGGGCTGAAAAATAATGGCGGCAACGCTTTTTTCTAGCTGAGCGGTTTTCTTTTCTTTCCTTTTGTACACGTCGTTTAATCATATCACGGTTGATTTCTTTATTTAATATTCTTGTTACAATGTATTTCCTTTCTTAACTTGCAAATATCTCTTGGTTTTTTTTCCTCAGCTTAGTATGACATAAGGCCAATCGAAATGTCGGGAGACATAGAAAGTTTATATCAGAAGGGGCAAGCTACTGTAAAAATCAGTGCACACACACACACACACACACACACACACACACGTAAGATTATGCTACTCTAGGATCTTTTGGTAGATGTGCCGACAAGGTTGTATGGAAAAACGGAAGTTATCCCCTACTGGATATTAATGTTGTTCAGCAGAAGAGCAGTGGGTTATACAACTTGGCATCCATGTATTCGTAGGAATTACCAGAACATGGTTGAAGGCAATTTTGAACTATCTTAAGGATTCCTTCTATTTTTCCTTCTTCTAGGTCGGTTGCCTTACCAAGGCTAGAGAGCAAAGTTTGATCAACTATTTACCCATGTCTGGAAGTGGAAACAAGATATATATATATATATATATATATATATATATATATATATATATAACCGGTTCATTGGCCAAGTGGGAAGAGTGTTCGCCAATGGTCCGGGAGACCTGGGTTCAATCCCAGGTCGATCATACCAAAGACTTAAAAAATGGTACTTGATACCTCCTTGCTTAACACTCACCATTATAAGGTACGTATCAAGGGTTAAGTGGAGCAATCCAGGGAAAGGAGTAGCGCCCTCCCCTACACCTCGGTGTAGTAGCTATGGAAAAGGGAGCCTTCTGGTCGCCCTTGACTACGGTCGCCAACTTTATATATATATATATATATATATATATATATACAAAATATATACAATATTAAACATTCTGCATATGAAAGGAATGCATACATGATAGCAAATGTTGTTGAAATGAGTGGGTGTATCATAATCGAAGAAATTAAATGAACGTAGTTTATATTTGATTTTTTTTTTCGACTTGTTCAAACTTTTCTCTGTTAATTTTATTAAGAGTCGTCAGGTGTCTGTATGGTGGTCGAGCTTGTGGAATATTTTCTACTGATACTGGTGTTCAATCCCAGTTAAAGAGCCAGGACTTCAGAAGTTCATTTGCAAATCTACATGGCCTTCTACACTTGGAAGTCTGGTGCTCAACGATGTTTTCTCAATTCATTTGGTCTTGTACTAAACAACCGTTGAGATTAATAAATATGATTAATACAAACCTTTCTTCCTCCTCTCCAAAAATCTAATCATCTGTAAATCTCTTAGTAACATCCAGTGTGCAGCCTGGGTGACAAGAGCTGTAATGTTCACCTGCGCCATGGACGGTGTGGCAAAAGCTCATGAAACCATACTGAAGGGATCTGTTAATGAAACTTTAAATGCAAGGGCACACATTCTCAGGTGCATGCACACCCAGGTGCAGACACTCACAGATGCATGCACTTCAATATGTAGAGGCACCGACTTCCCTTTACCAAACACGTCAAGTTATCAAAGACAAACAATTTTCCGTCGATTGAGCACGATCGTTGGCAAGCCTGTCAAGTAAACGAAATCGCAGTGTAATGAGTTCACTGGGCGTCCTATTCTTATGACTTTTTACTTGGATTAAACCAGAGAGAGGGGTGAGGAGAATCTCATAATGAGAGAAAAAAGAAACACATTAATAGATATTCTTTATGAAATTATGATTATTATATGAAAGTTAACTTTCGTCTGTATACCATCCAACTAATAATATATATATATATATATATATATATATATATATAAGTAAAGTTGGCGACCACAGTCGAGGGTGACCCGAATATCTCCCTTTTCGATAGCTACTACGTCAAGGTGTAGGGGAGGGCGTTACTCCTTTCCCTAGATTGCTCCATTTTACCCTTGATCCGTACCTTATAATGCTGAGTGTTAAGCAAGGAGGCATCAAGTACCAATTTTTGAGTCTTTGGTATGACTCGACCTGAGATTGAACCCAGGTCTCGCGGGCCATTGGTGAACACTCTAACCACTCGGCCAATGTCCGGTATATATATATATATATATGCGTATCTGCGCATGTACATATTGGTTTGGTTTGGCGGTGCTTTAATGCATATCACTGTTTGTGAGTTACTTAATGCCGAACCCAGTATATATATATATATATATATATATATATATATATATATATATATTAGTGAATAATTTATTGTTAACTTTATAGACATTCAATACCAATAATTCTATTTAATATTAATCGTACCGTTAAATGGTTTCATGTATTACTATATAATACTAATAATTCAATTTAACATCGATCATTTGTTTGCACACAGTTAAAGGGCTTCATTTACCATAAATGATTAAATAGTTCCATTTGACCCATAGATGGGATCCTAAAAAAACTACTGCACAGAGTGGACCTGGGAGTAATGACAATAAAGGGAGACAATATTTCTCAAAACTTTAGGACTGGAGCCTCACCATCAGATAGTATAATGTCATATTCAAGAAACTCATTGTTTAGGGGATCCAGAGATCAAGCCAGTACATTCCACAGATCCAGTCTGTGTAAGTAGTTGTTCTTAAATATATATATATATATCGAAAAAAGGTAACTTAACTAATTTCCATCGATAGATCAAGCAGCAGAAAAAGCCATATATATATATATATATATATATACATATCACAACTTTTAAGTGTGGCAAGATACGGGAAACGCTTCAAGCCGGGATAGAAACCCGCCTAATTTTACGTCAGAGAGATGACATACATCTCAGCCAAGCCTACGACTTGACGTCAGTGTGGGAATTAACGTATATGAATCAAATTTCGTTTGTTTACATTTTGCGCTCTCGGGCACCGCAGTGCTCAAATCCGTTAGAAGAGCCTTGCAATCCCCGAGTGGCAACCGTTATATTCTTTCACCAGAGTGCTCAATTCCCACGGGGGGGGGAGGTATATATATGTGTGTGTGTGTCTGGTATTTGTTATACTCCCCACCAAGCGTACATGTGTGGCACAAAGCCGTTTTTAGGTGAGTCTGGTCGCAGGGCTGTGGTCCAGATGCGTCCGGCAGTCCTCAAAAATGCCTCTGGCTCCGTCGGCATTCCCCTAAAAGAGGGCGCCTCAGGAACCAGGCGATGAACCTAACCCCTCCGAAGAGTGTTAAAGCCTGGGGGACGGCCCCCTGAGGCCAGAGGTATCTCCAGTGATGAGGCATACCCGACCAGAACCGTGCAGCCCACTACACGGCCGGCCGGCCGAAGTGTGACCCAATAACTGGAGAAGCGCACCAATCACAGGGTTATATATATATATATATATGTGTGTGTGTGTGTGTGTGTGTGTGTGTGTGAGTTGAAAATGGATTAGCTAAATACTGAGCAAGATAGACATGAACAGACTGAGACAGATCAATTTTTCTGCCGACAAATAAATTGAAGGAGACACATGTAAAAAGCCTTTTGATCATAGACACGCGCATACGCTCGAAGAATATCCGGTCACCCATCTTAAAATGTATTTTACTTGTCACGAAGTACATTTTTCTCTTTCTCCCTCTTCAATTTATCGTATAAAACGCACACATACACACTATCACCAAACACAAATGGGTTTCCATTCATATCGATAAAAATATATTCTCTCTCTCTCTTTCTCTCTCTCTCTCTTTCTCTCCCTCTCACACACACACACACATTCAGAAACAAAGAATAACGTTATAGAATGATATATGATGAAATATGCACGCATTTCTTTTGTTAACCACTGTTTTTTTTACAAAGAAAGTCGCAAAAATATATCCTGATGTATGTACGAATGGGTATATCAATCACACAAGCAACCTCGTAAATGCAGTTCCATATCCGCAAATACACATTTAATAAAAATGCAAAAATTTATGTGAATTTCTTTCTTTATCTTTCTTTGTTGACTAAACATACACTAGTTCACCCAACTCTACAAATATATACACATTTGCTTTAAGACACGAATAAGTCTAGTAAGGCGAACCCACACAATTACAGACGAACAAGCAAAATATTTTTATTGGTTGAGTCGTGTGCTTGTCGGCCATCTTGCTCCAGTCCCATTGGTTAGGAGTTTATCCGCTTCACTGCTGTCGTCGTCTCGCACCATTTCGTATCTAACCACACTCGATTTCCTGCAAACACACCTGATGTTAATACGATAAAAAAGATGAATCTCTTTGCGCCGAGTTTCCTTTTCACTGAGAACAAAACGAAGGCTTCATTTCTCGGCGTCTCGGTCAGCGTTTTTCTCGTTTCTGCTTTTCTCCCATCGGAATATTTCCTTCCACTACAATTATATTTTTTCTCCGTCCTAGCTTCCATTTCATTAGAGTGAGAGCATTATTTCATTTTTCATATTTTACTCTCCCTTTCTTCTGTTTTTTTTTCTTTTTCTGCTAATTTTTGCTTATCTCTTTTTTTAATATCTCTCAATTTTTTTTCTTTTCCTTTTTACTCTTTTTCTATTCTGTCTTCTTGTTCTCTCCTTTTTCTTATTTGTTCTTTTCGTATAAACAAACATTATTAGTGGCGTTTTTTCTCAAATGTTCCGATATTTTTTTCATCATCTAACTTGTCAACAAAATCAAACGCGTTCTTTTTTTTTATCAAATGCTAATTGTGTTATTTTTCTCAGACTTCCATAATTGGCTTTAGAAATTTTCTGATCGGTAAAATATACAGACGCTTGATGTGCATTCTGCAAAAATACTTTTTTCCTTATATTCAATTTTATTGTTTCCTTAATTTCTACTTCTTTTCTGATCAATTATGCGCAAGCCAAAATGAAATAATCGCAAAAATAAGGATCGCCTAAATGATCCCTTAAAACTTAATTCTCTTATCTCTAAAACTTAGCGTTTTTCTCGTTTCAGCAGAAGCGAAAATCTTGAGGAATTAGCCAATTGACAACTGAACCTTTTGTACCCTTACGCTCTTGGTTCTGTTACTGTGTCCACCAATCCAGAACAAAACACTACATCATCATCATGTCGTGCCACAGGCACGGATATCCCTGACCCTCTCTCGCCACTTCCCCCTATCGTTCATCGCCTCTGGCATGTCTTCAGGGCTACATCCCGTATCCTCACATAGCTGCTGTATGTATGTTCGAGCTGGTCGTCCTGCTGTTGCCCGGCCATATGTGGGAGACCATAGGAGTACATCACTTATGAATTCGTCCCTTCTTCTCCAGCAGTGTCCTGCATGTCTGGTTCGTCTGACTTGGATAGTTTTCGTGATAGGAGGCAGGTGGCCGTATAGTTGGTGCCTTGTGGGGTGTTGCCGCCAGGAGTTGTTCAATATTGCACGCAACATTCTTGTGTAATTGCCGTCTAGAGAGAGAGAGAGAGAGAGAGAGAGAGAGAGAGAGAGAGAGAGAGAGAGAATAGCTGTGAATGGTCACAATATTAATTCCTTTATTGTTAGGATCTGATATGACTTCTAAATATTGTGCTTATCGGTTCAAAGGTAAAAAATTATTTTTAGATAGCTGTTTGACTTTCTCTTTATTCATCTCTCTCTCTCTCTCCCTCTCTTCTTCTTCTTCTTCTTCTTCTTCTTCTTCTTCTTCTTCTTCTTCTTCTTCTTCTTCTTCTTCTTCTCTACATAAACATATACATTGTTTCACCGATAAGTAAATTAATTTTCTTCTTAACCAAAGATGCCAGGATTTTCTTATTTTTTGAAGCATTATAGAGTGAAAACGGATATTAAGTAATATTGATTATCAAATTGTACAGCATTGAAATTCTGTAAACAAAAATGTGAACATGTACAGTCAAAAAATTAGTACACCTTTTATATATTTATGGAATTTTATTTTTAGTTACGTAAGTGTTGCAACTATGTTTTGGTTGAGAATTTCAATAGTGAAGAGATCGTTAATAGATAAAATAGAACAATATCCGTTTTCATTGTATGATATTTAACTAAAGCTTATAAACTCCTCATACATTTTATAAAAGTTTTATTGTTGTACTTGATAGTATATATATATATATATATATATATATATATATATATGTGTGTGTGTGTGTGTGTGTGTGTGTGTGTGTGTGTGTGTGTGTGTGTGTGTGTGTGTTAAATACAGAAAATCAGTGGAATAAAGTTGGATGACAATTTTTTCCAAGACACAAAAAGTCCCCCCCCAAAAAAAAAACAAAAGCAAAACAAAAAACAACAAATAAACAAACAAAAATACCCTGATTTCTGTCGTTATATTGATAAAACATAAAATGTCTTCTCTGATCTAATTCAAGAGATTTATTCAGGACTTTTATAGACAGGAAAAGAAGAGAAATTTTAAAACAATTTTTAGTTGAATTCTGAAACATTTTAACAATGATATTATAAATAAGGAAAAAGTGATCAAAGCAGCGTCAAATTCTACAAATAAATAAATAGATAAATAAATAAATAGGTGCAAGGTTTTATCAAAAGAGTTTAAATAAATAAGTCTTTACAAATATCATCGTCCTCATGTCATGCTGCTAGAGCGGATTTCCCTGATACTCTCTCGCCATTTGTCTTTATCATCCATTGCTTCCGGCAGGTTTTCTAGACTACATCCTATGTCCGTGCAGAGCTGTTGTTAATAAGTTTTAGTTAATCGTCCAAAACTTGCACGTCCGTGTGAAGGGGCCCATAGGAGAACATCATTTATGAGTTCCTCTTTACTTCTTCAACAGTGTCCCAAATAAACCTGCTTAAAAGTTTTTCCGCTTGATTCAAAACTGACTTGACCCATAAACGGTTCTTTAGATTTTAACAATGACTAAATATGTATATGTTATGCATTAATAAGAACTGATGAATAAAAAAAATGTCATATGGAAAATCTGTTTTTGAATAGCATATTTGTCAGAAAGGCAATTTATAATAAAATGTCAAAAACAAGAGGGTTATTTAATGCCAAAGCCATCCTTGTCGAAGAACAGCTGTGATAGTATTTAATCTATAGTTAAGGGAATAAAGGGTTCAAACCTTTCTCAAGGGTATTAGTTCGAAAGTTAACGTAATGGCGCAATTAGAGTTTGAACTAGTTTACTTCGCGGTCGCAGTTCAGCCATTACCCCACGGGGACTCGCCGCTTAACTTTTGAGCGTGTGTATACGACAGTGGCCTTTAATATAACATTGCTATTAAGTTCATGGATTTAGAATAAACTTCTGTCCGCGCGAAATTTGACTAATTGAACCAATTATAGATAATTGAAACCTCGGTGATTCTGTGGATTATGAGAAATCCCGAAGTGTGATGATTGAATTCAGTTCTATTCGGTTATATCGATTATATCAAATGATTTCGGTTATATGGATCATATCAAATGAAATGATAGGGATAATTGGAATTAGGGATTCCCGAAGAAATAGTGATGTGATTATTAGATTGCCAAAAGAAATAAAAGAAAAAAAAAGAAGAGTTCTCTACGTCATTGCGCCTCTTTATTCCTGTAAGAGTTGTGAAATTAAGATCAATCCTAGAGGTTAGCAGAAAGGAAATCCTCTTTATTCCTGTAAGAGTTGTGAAATTAAGATCAATACCAGATGTTAGCAGAAAGGAAATCCTCTTTATTCCTGTAAGAGTTGTGAAATTAAGATCAATACCAGATGTTAGCAGAAAGGAAATCCTCTTTATTCCTGTAAGAGTTGTGAAATTAAGATCAATACCAGATGTTAGCAGAAAGGAAATCCTCTTTATTCCTGTAAAAGTTGTGAAATTAAGATCAATACCAGATGTTAGCAGAAAGGAAATCCTCTTTATTTCTGTAAGAGTTGTGAAATAAAGATCAATACCAGATGTCAGCAGATCACTTAGCAAACTTGTACCTCTGGCTGCATTGAAAATCTTTGCAATTTTATTAAGAAGTCGTACTAATCTTACTAATCACTAAAACTTTTACGCGATTTTACAAAAATTGCATATTTTAAAAACTGATTTTAACACCTGTTGACGTTATTTTCTATTGTGGAGAAAGAGCATTATTTCAGATTTCCAAAAACCACCCGAAATTTGTTTTTATCTTATTTTATTCTTCATTGAGAAAATCTCAGATAAAATTAGTCACTTTTTCAATTATTTAAATTGAAAATGATGAAAACAGGAAAGCTTAACTTAGAGTTCGTGGGTCATTCTTGTGTTTGTGGAGCTCAAGGGAAGGAATTATGTTAGTCTAGTTTAGAAGAAAAAATTTAAAATTTGGCACATTGGAGACCACTGGTAAAATGGCCGCAAATGAGAAAAATTGTAAAAAAAATGCTAAAATATTGGGAGTTTACGAATTTTGGGCTTCCCCAAATCAAAAAGTAGTCGGCCAATTGACTTCATTTTCTCGTAGATGTTTATATGTTAGCAGAGAAAGATAAGGTTGGGAGGTTTAATGATTGGCTGTTAGAGTGGTCTAAATTTGGATATCACTAAATATGAAAATTAGTTACAGAATATAATCACTTACGTTAGAGTGCATGAATTGATATTGATTTGTACACTTAATTAAACATTGGAAAGTTAGGATATTAACACATTGCGTCACATTAGATTTACAGACCCGAACGTTTCATATTAATAGACGTGCATTTGAAGTTGAGTGTTTGCTCTTACGAGTGAAATCGTGAGTATACAGAATTGTACGCGTTCACACGAGTGCGGTAATTACATTGATTATCATATTTACCAACCCCTCCGCTCGGGCAGGATATGACACAAGGTCAATTTTTAAGTGGAGTTTAGCAGGTTTGAATTCAGAGTTTTCCTTCTCCTAGACTAGTTGCCTCACCAAGGCTGAAGAACCTAGTCTGTCCTACTATTTACCCATAGCTGGAGGGAGAATAATTGGATTCATACCTTTCCCAAGGGTATCAGTGCTATGTGAAATGCAATCAGTCTCGTCCAGGATTTGAACTCGTGTCACCGTGTCCATTTCCTACGACGATAACCATTACACCACGGGCATGTAATTACATTGATTATATGAGTGATGTAATTGTGTGAGTACAGTGAATGAGCGAGTGCAGTGAATTTCGTGGTGAGTATTATGATTTTACGAGAGTGTGATTGCAGTGATCATACCAGGACAATAAATGTGCCAGCGCAGCGATCGTACAAGTGCAGTAAGTGCGTAAGTGAAATTCAGTATCTGTATAAGAGACCTGAGTGTCGGTGTCAGTTTACGGTACTAGTAAAGAGAACACCCACAAAAAAAGGCGCTGTAATACAATCCTTGCAATTTTGGTTTGGTTTCTTTGTTTAAAAAAATGGAAAATGAAATCTATCGATGAAATCAAAGAAAACGGTTTCAAGCTAACAAAAGAAAGAAGCAGAAGGTACCCTGCAAAAACAATTACCGACGCCGACTACGCCGATGATATAGCGCTTCTGGCAAATGCACCCGCCCAAGCCGAAACCTTGCTACATAGTCTGGAACGAGCCGCTGAAGGCATCGGCCTCCATGTCAATGCACACAAGACGGAATATATGTGCTTTAATCAAACAGGTGACATCTCCACACTAAACGGTAGCTCTCTGAAACTAGTTGACAAGTTCACCTACCTAGGGAGTAGTGTCTCATCAACCGAGACAGACATTGATACGCGACTAGCAAAGGTATGGACTGCTATTGACAGACTATCGGTCAAATGGAAGTCAGACCTGACCGATAAAATGAACGCAGTTTATTCCAAACAGCGGTCGTGTCGATACTGCTATATGGATGCACTACAGGGACGCTAACTAAACGTATGGAGAAAAAGCTTGACGGCAACAACACAGGAATGCTGCGAGCAATATTGAACAAGTCCTAGAGACAGCACCCCACAAAGCAGCAGCTGTACGGTCATCAACCAGCCATCACGAAAATTATCAAAATTAGACGAACTAGACATGCGGGAAACTACTGGAAAAGCAGGGAGGAGCTCATAAGTGATGCACTCCTGTGGACCCCTTCACATGGACGTGCAAAGGCAGGATGACCAGCTCGAACCTACATACAGCAACTCTGTGCCAATACGGGATATAGCTCTGAGGACCTGCCGGAAGCAATGAACGATGGGGAAGGGTGGCGAGAGAGGGTCAGGAATATCCGTACTGATAGCGCGACATGATGATGATGGTAATCTTTGTTTATTGACATATCAACCTTCATAGGTTATTTTAAGGACAAAGACATCCTTGAGGAAGAGCAGCTGTGGTACAATTTAACCTATAGTTGAGGGATAAGGTAGTTCGTAAACATATTAGCATGACCGAAGTTCGATCTTGCTTACAACAATGTCCTTGTCTAGCACGTTTGCCACTACACTACAGAGACTCCACCCTTGCGGCTTTGTATCAGATATGAGCAGATTAGAATATATAGATGTAGATATGAAGAGGGACTGTTCGATCGGCATAGAGAGAAAGGGCTACTTATGAGGATGGAATAATGTCCATTGTTTGACACATAATTAATAGCTGAAATTTCATCTGAAACATTTGCAGTATAATGTTTTCTCTTCGTTATTGATATTTAATACTAAATGGACGAGGCAAATATTTGATGTGTAAGATCTCTTTTTTATCGCGAGATTATATTGATTTACCAATGTATGCACGCACACACACACACACACACACACATATATATTTACTAATTTACTACCTACCAGCATTTACAGTGACATGGAAAAAGAGAAAAAAAAAACGCTAGAATTCAGAGATAACAATATATCTCGAATCACTGCCCGGGAAAAAAAGAAAAAGGTTATCGGGAGAAAAAAAAAAAAAGAAAAGGCCAATCTTGTCACACCAATTGAAAAAAATCAAGAGATACGCAATCAGTTGGTCAAAAGAACAAAAACCCACCACAAAATGCTGCAATGCTACAATTACAAAGGGTGCTCAATACTAGGTAGAGCAAATTACAAAAATTAATTCGCGAGTCGGGACTATCCTATTACAGTTTCGCCTAAAACTCGCGAATTAATTTATATATATATATATATATATATATATATTCAAAACCCCAGTACAATCATAGAATTACTTTTCATTTATGTCTCACCTGATCCAGGAAACATCGACCAAAATTTTATCTGGTCATTTGTCTAATAAGAAATTAAATATTGATATAAAATCTTTCTAAGAAGATTAAGCGAACGAAGCAAACCGAGTTGGTTTGTTTCGTTCGGTTACTCATTAAAATTCATAAGCACTGTGCGAATAAATACGTCAATGAGCTGAAAGCAACCTGAGCCAAAAGATCTAACCTCTTAGGAGCAAATGGAAGAGAAAGCTTAGAGATTGCCATTATATTTCTGCTTTCATCGTCCAATTTGCCTTATCTAACAATTCAGGTGTCATAAAAAAAAAGAAGACGCTGACCGACTCAATCTCACCTGTTTATCTGACCAGCCAAACAAAACGACTGAACAATAGACTTCACTCCGCCTTGCTTGTTGGCTCTTTAATCTACTAAAATGACGCACTTGAATTCCGTTTAATGTGTCACAAGTACAACGATGGGCGAATGGACAGAGGTGGTGGCAAAGCTGGGACACAAGTGGGCTTCATTATTCAGAGTTCACTAAGTTTTGCTCTTGCTCTGTTGATTGATACCACATTTTCAAAAGAAAATCGTTGAAACAGTCAAGAAATTCTGGTTGTGTTCAAATAGAGACAGATGTATAGGAGCGTAAAATGTTTTCCTTCTGTCAGTGAATGCTTAAAACGACATCAATGCAAACATACACGCAAGCTCTTACACAGATCAGCAGTAGATAGCAATCCCCTCAATCTGTTGGTAATGAGTTTCACAAAGTTAAGTAAATATCTGTATCAAATGATTCATATAAACATACATGGTTGAAAATTAAAAGTAACTCCGAAAACCATATCTGATTTAATTGGTTGGTTTGGTTGTTTGGGTTTTATAGCATATCAACTCTTGTAGGTTATTTAACACCAAATCCATTTTTATGCAAATAGTTCTATTCCAAACAATTCAGTTTAGCATGAGTTCACAGTTTAATTGTTAAAAATATTTCTATTTCAAGCTATTCAGTTTATTCAAACAGTTTTAATTTAGTTAATTCAGTTTAGTATAAGTATAGATTTTGTTTATACACAGTTAAATGTCAAAATAGTTCTTTATTAAACAATTCAGTTTAGCGTAAGTAGAGTATCAATGTCAAAAACAGTTCCATTTCAAACAATTCAGTTTAGCATAAGTACGCATTTTAAATGGTTTAATTGTCAAAAACATTTATATTTCAAGCTATTCAGTTTAATCAAACAGTTCTATTTCAAAAAATTCAGTTTAGCATAAGTATGCAGTTTAGTTCTATTTAACCCATAGATAGGATCCTACCATGTGCTACCACTCTGGGGTAGAGTGGACCTAGGAGTAATGACAATGAAGGGGTACCCCGCACTCCTCAAAGCCCTAGCATCGCTGGAACCTCACCATCAGATTGTTTAGTGTCATATCTAGGACACTCGTTAAGGGGTCTTACTCCTCTGCAGAGGTGCAGTCGGTGTATTCTACACTCCACAGCCGACTGGGCAATCTGATTTAATGACCAGCTGTTTTAATCATAATGTTTTGGTTTGTTCCAGATATCTTCAAGAAGATATTTTTGGTGTTGTGGCTGACGTGCTGAACTACGATATCGTTGTAAGCGAGTTCGAACTCCAGTCGTGTCATTACGTTCACTTTCGGAAAAGCATCATTGGAAAAGGTATGAACCTCTTATACCCCAGCTTTAAATAGTACCAGAGCTGTTCTTCTGAAAGGATGGCTTCGGCATTATATAACCCATGAAAATTGATATGCTATTAAACAAAGACGTCAGAACCTTATTTTGAATCGATCGCAAAGCTTTGGCTTCTATACTATCCAGCCTTTGTGGAAAAGTGGTAAAAATAAAACGAGGAAATTATCCCATTCTGACTAAAATATCTAAAGATCTAAATGAGTCTTTGAAAAGCCTATCTTGATATTCAAAAGAAGCTAGATACTCTATGACATTCTACCCAACAACACATATCTCTTCACTTTCTCAAAGACGCCAAAGTTTTCCGGAATAATAATTTAAAAAAAAAAGAAGAAAAAAGAACCCCTGAAAGATAACTGCAAGTAATGGCACATCTCTTCCGCGATCGTAGTAATGATAAATTTTGTTTCAAGTATATGACTTTGATGGTTTGGTTTAATTTCTTTATAGTTTCTTATGGTTTTCGGAGTTTAATGGCATACTAACCTTCATTGGTTATTCAATGCCAAAGCCAGCCTTGTAGAAGAACAGCAGTAATCCTTTTTTTTATACATTTCCAAAGGGTATTTGTTCGAAAGTAAATTTAATTGCACGGCTGAATTCGCTTACTTCGGACCTGCAGTCCAGCACGTTTATCATAACGCCATAGAGACTCCCTCAAATAAATTTGAGCGTGTGGCCGATGAAAAGTGAAAGTGAAGTAAATAAAACCGCGTTCCGAATGGTACACATAAAAATCGACAAATAAAAAAAAATTTCCTACTCATTTTTTAAAGCAATCAGGCGTGAAATTCCATACAGTGTCACGTTGTCAATGTGCATTCTAAACTTTCCATGACACAATTAAAAAAAATCTTTTCGAAAGTTTTAGTGCATAAAAACAAATAATTATTTGCTTAAGAATAATCATAGACAGTCTTGTCTTGATTTTTGATATGCTTTGAAACTTTTTTCAGAGTCCATCGAGTGAAAAAACTTAAAAATATTGATGAAAACAACGTGAAAATATTGATGAAAACAATGAGAATACTGATTAAAATAAATTAATAAGACTGATGAAAACAACATGTAAACATAAAAATACTGATTAAAACCACATAAAATATTGATGAAAACTATATGAAAATACTAATCAAAGTAACACGAAAATAACGAAAAAACTATGAAAATATTGATGAAAACAACAGAAAAATATTGATGAAACAACATAAAAATATTGATGAAGACAGCATAAAAATATTGATGAAAACAACATAAAAATATTGATGAAAACAGCATAAAAATATTGATGAAGACGGCATAAAAATATTGATGAAAACAGCATAAAAATATTGATGAAAACAGCATAAAAATATTGAGGAAAACAGCATAAGAATGTTGATGAAAACAACATAAAAATATTGATGAAGACAGCATAAAAATATTGATGAAAACAACGTAAAAATATTGATGAAAACAACGTGAAAATATTGATGAAGACAGCATAAAACTATTGATGAAAACAGCATAAAGATATTGATTAAAACAACATAAAAATATTCATGAAAACAACATAAAAATATTGATGAAGACAGCATAAAACTATTGATGAAGACAGCATAAAAATATTGATGAAAACAGCATAAAAATATTGGTGAAAACAACATAAAAATATTCATGAAAACAACATAAAAATATTGATGAAAGCAACATAAAAATATTGATGAAAACAGCATAAAAATATTGAGGAAAACAACATAAAAATATTGATGAAGACAGCATAAAAATATTGATGACCACAGCATAAAAATATTAATGAAAACAGCATAAAAATATTGATGAAAACAACATAAAAATATTGATGAAGACAGCATAAAAATATTGATGAACACAGCATAAAAATATTGATGAAAACAGCATAAAAATATTGATGAAAACAACATAAAAAACATAAAAATACTGATCGGAATCATTCATGAAATCATTAGATTTCCTAATTGTAGACAATTTTGTCTTTTCTTGATTTCTGATATCGACAACTGTTTGTGATCCACGGTCCTCAAGGCATGCTGACAGCACGGATTCCATTGACTCAATTGCCATCTGTCCCTATCGGGCATCACTTTTAGTAATTACTCTAGACGGCATCCAGTTTCCGCACTGAACTGCTGAATGTAGGTTTTTGTGGGTCGGCCAACACTGGTGTGTCAATGTGTAGGTGTCCCTGGGAGAACGTCGATCAGGAGTTCGTCTCTACTTCACTAGCTGTGACAAGCATGTTTTGCTCGTCTTATTTGGGTGGTTTGTAAGATGGGAGGTAAATGTCCGTACAGCTGCTGTTTTGTGGGATGCTGCTTCCAATATTTATTCAGAATATCATATATATATATATATTTAACTGGCTCATTGGCCTAGTGGATAGAGTGTTTGCCAATGGTCCGGGAGACCTGGGTTCAATCCCGGGTCGCGTCATATCAAAAACTTTAAAAATGGGACTTGATACCTACTTGCTTAACACTCAGAAATATAAGGTACGTATCAAGGGTAAAGTGGAGAAATCCTGGGAAAAGAGTAGCGCCCTCCCCAACACCTCGGTATAGTAGCTATTGAGAAGGGTGCCTTCTGGTCACCCTCGACAACGGTCCCCAACTACTTATATATATAACACCAGTTGGACACTAACGAAATACTGTTTCTATAAATATATATATATATATATATATATATATAGAGAGAGAGAGAGGGGGGGGTGATTGAAAGCTTTTGATTACTATCGAACCTCCATCTGCTGATGAATCTTTTTATTATTCCTTAGTGTAAGTTGCATTTACTATGTACGATGAACGCCAATTCGTTTTCCCCCTGCCGAGCCTCCTGGTACCTTAATAAGACACTAATAAGAAACTAATCGGATTAATGCCCACGACTAATTCCTCAGTGTTAGGAAAAGGGGCAGGGTTCCTTAAAAACCAAAAGCACCGAAGTCGTACCAACTGCTGACAGAAAGACCGACGCATGAAACAATAGGCTTTGTTGCAATCGAACAGATGGACTAGTCGAGTTTGACTTCCGGTTGCTATTTGGCAAATAATTAGCAACATTATTCGATGATGTGTTTGTTCGAATACATTAAAAACTAATAATGGTTTTAATCGACAGGTGTTTTGAACAAATGAGCACGATGATGATGTGCAACATGAAAATTGGCAGAAAATTCACTTCTAAAATAAGATTCACTTTGGAAGTCTTTAACAAACAATTCTTTATGTGTATTAGGTAAGGCGAACGAGGTAGTAGTTTGTGTTGAAGCTTTATTCAAATATAATTCAACTGTGGTCAGTAAGGAAGGAGTTTCTTTTGATATTTACGTGTGGATGGATGCAAAGGGAGACAACTATGGTTGATTGAATCGCATGGAGAAATCGATTTTCTTAAAAGTGTAACTAGCTAATAATATGTCGTTTAGGTTTTGTTGTATAGTGGCTCGTACCATGTTACTTCCGATATCGTGGAAATATAAAAGTCGCCGTGCCTCTTAAGCAGGAGACAGACATAGAGACTGAAGCTGAGACAGAAGAGCTCTCAAGGACGTCGGTCTGTAGAAGACCAACTGCAGACGTAACACCTACAGTGAGAGACTTATGATACTAGTCGGACGGCACCACTTGAGTTAATAAATAATTAACTCTGTTTCACTTTGTATCGTCTCCTTACCACGATACAACAGATTTACTGGGGTTTTTTTTGTTTTTGTTTTTTAGTTCTTCAGAATTCTTTCTGTTTTCCTGTATAACATGGAACTTTGAATTACATAACTAATTGATTCCAGTGGGAAGAAGGAGCACTGATAACCAAAAATGACAAATCAACATAATTCATCTAATTTCGATTTGCATGATTTTTAGTTAATATGTTTCCTGTATCTTACAAAATAAGAAAATCAAAAAGAATAAAAGAATTCATTATAATCAAAGCAAACTGACAGCATGTATTCCCTTGATTCTTTCTCACTATCCGGCTCTATCAGCCATCACAATTTATAAGTCCTCTAGATTACATCTAGTCTTCGTAAGTTCCCGCTAGTTGACCAACAATGATCCAAAGTAGAACGTCGCTTATGAGTTCATCCTTATATAAGCGTCAGTGTCCAGCATATCTTGACCGTCTTACGTGAAAGGTTTGTGAGATGGAGGGTTAAGTGCCTATATATATATGTGTGTGTGTGTGTGTGTGTGTGTGTGTATTATTTATAAATATGTTTATATACATATATAGGCACATATATATATATATATATATTAACATATATTCCAATACATAAATACACACAAACACACACATATATATGTATATAAATATATATACATAGAGGATGCTCTCGTGGTGTGATGGATGTCGTCGTCAGAAATGGATACGGTTACCTGAGTCCAAAGGGATGCTGTCTTCATTGCATATCGTATTCAGTAAGTTGGCGACCGTATTCGTGGGCGATTGTAGTCGAGGATGACCCCAAAGCTCCCTTTTCAATATCTACTACACCAAGGTGTAACGAAAGGCCCTATTCCTATCCTGGACTGCTCCACTTTACCCTTGATCCCTACCTTATGATGCTGAGTGCTAAGCAAGGTGTTGTCAAGTACCCTTTCTGAGTCTTAGGTATGACTCGATTTGGATTGAACCCTGGTCTCCTGGCCCATTTGGCGCACATTCTACTCACAAGGCTGACTCAATAGTTAGGATTTAGGATAGTATATTTATAGTATATAATAGTTACCACACCATTGGCCTAATGAGTAGAGTGTTCGCCAAAGGTACGGGATACCGGGGTTCAATCCCAGGTTGAGTCAGACCAAAGACTCAAAAATTGGTACTTGATGCCACCTTGCTTAGCACTCAGCATTATAAAGTGAGGATCAAGGGTAAAGTGGTTCAATCCTGGGAATGGAGTAGCATCCTCCCCTACACCTCGGTGTAGTAGCTATTGAAAAGAGAGCCTTCGGGTCAATCTCGACTAAAGTCACTAAATTTACTTTATGTAATAGTATTTTGTATATTGTATATAATAGTCTTATAATATAAAATAGTTTGCATTTCATAGTGTATGTAGTTCGACGATTGCTGAATGGATGACCCAGGGTCACAGACTGGACCATGTAATATATATATATATATATATATATATATATATATATATATATATATACGTATATTTTTATATGTAAATGCTCTATCATTGATATTTAGTACTATTTAACAATACTGCAACATTTGGTCCTTCATTAACTCAACAAGTGAGCTAGTAAGAACCATAATTCTCTTTATATATATAATATATATATATATATATAATATATATAATATAATATATATATAGTATATTATATATATATATATATATATATTGTTATAGTTATAAATTGATATCGTCGCAGAATTAGACCCGACAAACTGAGTTCAAATTCTAGTCAGGCTATTTACATTCACACGTTGTAAAAGAAATAAATTCAGCTATTTTTTCTCTCAGAAACAGATAAAATGTTGGAAAGCAGGGCTACCAAGCATCCAGTCGATGTTAATGAGAAAGTTTGGATTGGTCACATTGGATGGGTATGGATAACGCCGTCTGACAAGGCAATTATTCCATGGTGAAATGTGGAAGGAAAGAGAAGTGCATTAAAACCGAAGAAGAGAATTAAGGACACAATACATAAATATACCTATATATGTACTGATATATATAATATATATATATATATAATATATATATAAGTACATAGGCATACATATATAATATATATATGTGGATATATATAGATATATAACTACATATTTATTTATTTATTTATTCATATAGGTACATATATACATATACACAATATATAAACATATGTGCACACATATGTAAATACACACACATATACATATATATTTTGCCAAGTCGACTGGGGCTATAGAACTACCCCGACTGCACTTCTGCAGAGGGGTAAGACTCCCGCTCCCAATGAGTGTCCTGTATATGACACTAAACAATTTGATGGTAAGTTTCCAGTAATGCTGGGACTTTGGGGAATGCAGAGCACCTCTTCATTGCAATTGCTTCCAGTCCACTCTGGCCCGGAATGTAGCACCTGATAAGGCTCTATCCATGGGTTAAATAGAAATAATACTTATGCTAAACTGAATTGGTTGAATTAGAACTGTCTGAGTAAACTGAATAGCTTGAAATAGAAATGCTTTTGACAATTAACTGTGTTCTTACATTTAAACGTACACAGTTTGAATGTAAGTACACAGATTAATTGTCAAAAACATTTCTATTTCAAGCTATTTTTATGCTAAGCTGAATTGTTTGAAATGGAACTGTTTTTGACATTGAAACTCTACTTGCACTAAACTGAATTGTTTAATAAGAACTGTTTTGACATTTAACTGTGTGTAAACAAAATCTATACTTGTACTAAACTGAATTAACTGAATTAGAACTGTTTGAACAAACTGAATAGCTTGAAATAGAAATGTTTTTGACAATTAAACTGTGTACTCAAGCTAAACTAAATTGTTTGAAAAACTGGCTATTTGCATTTAAATGGATTTGGCGTTAAATAACCAACAAAGATTAATATGCCATAAACCCAACCAACCAACCATTATATATATATATATAATATATACACATATGTATATAGATATATATATATATATAGTTATGTATCAAACTATTCTCCCTTTAACTGTGGGTTGGGTAGTAGATCCTGCTGGGTTCCTTAACCTTGGTTTGGTAAACGTCCCAGGAGGAGGAAAACTCTTGATTCAAACCTGTTTAACTCCGCTTTAAAAATTACCTTGTGTCACACCCTCCTCGGCGGAAGCGTTGGGTATATATTATGATCATCATCAAGTTGTGCTGCTAGCATAGATTTCCTTGAATCTGTCTCGCTATTTGGCTCTATCATCCATCGCTTCTGCATGTCCTCTAGACTTCCTCCTGTGTCCGTAGAGAGCTGTTGTTGATAGGTTCTAGTTGGTCGTCCTCTGTGAAGGGGTGTACCGGAGAACGTTTGCCCTAACTTCTCCAGCAGTGTCCTGCATGTCTGGTCCGTCTTTTTAGATGGTTTTAGAGATGGGAGGTATGTGGCCATACAGCTGTCTGTTTTGTGGGATGTTGCTTCCAGGTTTTGTTAAATATGACTCGTAGCATTCTGTGCAATTTCCCTCTAGCTTTTTCTCTATACGCTTAGTCAGCGTCCATGTGGTGCATCCATATACTAGAATTGACACGACCACGTCTTGTAAAAAATTGTTTTTTTTATTTTTAAGTTTGACTTCCAAACGTTCGATAACCTATTGGTAGCAGTTCATACCTTTGTTAGTCGCACATTGATGTCATGGGTATATATATATATATATATATATATATATACACTGCTGGAGAAGCAAGGACGAGCTCATAAGTAATGTACTCCTATGGACCCCCGACATATGACCAAGCAAAAGCAGGACGACCAGCTCGAACATACTAACAGCAGCTATGTGAGGACACGGGATGCAACCCTGAAGACCTACCAGAAGCGATGAATAATAGGGAGAAGTGGCGAGAGAGGGTCAGGGATATCCGTGCTGGCGGCACGACATGATGATGATGATGATGAAGTAGGTTAAAACGCATTTATTAAATTCTGTATCCAAGACGATGAAAATTGAAAAAGACTAAGACTGTTTTATCGTGGTAAGGAAGAGATACACAATGAAATAGAGTTAATTATTTATCAACTGAAGTGGTTGAGTCCAACAAATATAAGTCTCGCGCTGTGGGTGTTTCGTCCGAAGATGGTTTTACTACTGACCAAGATCTTTCAGTACCCGACGTGTTTAAGAAACACAACGTCTTTTATATCTCCGCGATACTGGAAGTCACGTAGTACAAGCCACTATACAACAAAGACTAATACAAAAAATTGGCTCCTTTTCACCTTCAAAATTAATATAATTATTTACTAAAAGAAATAAAACCAAAGGAATTAAAATATCGATACTTTTTAAGTGATTAAAATTTTTTGTAGGCAAAGACGCAATGGAAAAATGAATTGAAACTTTAAACCATGAATATAAATTTATTCATTCATTGCGAAATAACTGTTTTCTTGGGTGAATATGGGACACTTATCATTGTTGAAAACGTACATAATATGTTTATCTATCTATCTATCTATCTATCTATCCTGACGAGGCTGTTTGCATTTCACATAACGCCAATACCCGCGGGAAAGGTGTGCATCCAACTATTCTCCCTTCAAATTATGCGTAAATAGTAGGTCAGACTATTTCCTTTATGTTTGGTATGGCAACTGGTTTAGAAGAAGGAAAACTTTAATGTAAACCTATTAAACACCGCTTAAAAAGTAACCTTGTGTCCCATCCTACTCGTATGAATACACATTAGTAGATTCATGAGAGCAAAGATAGAATGAGATAAATTCAAAGTGCATACTTCATTACTAATATAAGAAAAGTACATCTGTTGAAAACGAAAGAAGATAATAAATATATACGTGGAGGCATAAACCAATATATTATACATACATAGAGGCGTATTTAGCGTAACGGTTATATTTGAAGGAAACAAAATCGGCAACTCGAGTTTAAGTTATAGACAAAGGTGTTTGTATTCCACTTTGCTCTAATGCCTGTGGAAAGGCATGAATCCGAATGTTTTCCCCCCAACTATAGGTAAATAATTGGGCAAACTGGGTTGTTTAGACTTTAGGCAACCGCTTTAGTGGGGAGGATTTATGAATTCAAACTTGATGTACTCAGCGGAAAGATTGACTTTGTGTCTCTCTGCTCGTGGCGGAGGTGGTGGAAGATTTCACGCACACGCGCGCGCGTGTTTATTTATTTTCATGGTGTTGTACTTCTATTTGTTCATGTATATAACTAATTGTGTATGATCAGTGGTTGACAGAAGAGAAAACAATTGAAAAGAGTTTTTTTTTTGTTAAATAAATAAAACGAAGCCAACAAAAAAAAGCAGTCAAAATACAGAGAGAGAGAGAGAGAGAGGGTGAGAGAGAAAGAGAGAGAGATAGAGAGAGATAGAGAGATGGAAATCAGATATAGAATTAAAGAGAAAGATAAAAGTAAGGAAAAGAGATAGATAGATAGATAGATAGATAGATAGATAGATAGACTGTCCATACTGTCCGAGTCACATCGAGCGAAGAGGAGATGTTGTCATCCATCAAAAACGCAGTTTCATTTTTAATCCCAAACGCCAACTGAGTGTGAAAATTATCAAAACGCACAAGGACAAATTCCTGAAGACGAAAAGGAAAACACAAGAAGAAAAAGAAAAAAAAGATTTTTTTTCGAAAAGCAGCAATCAGAAAACAATAAACAAATAAAAAAAACAATTTGAAAGGATAAACAAAACTAATCCTGAAGTTCAATCTGAAAGGACAACATTGTTCTGACAAAGGAAGTTTTTGATTATATATTCTTTTAAATGTCCTTTATCTAAACGGATCCATGGATCAACGCCCTCCTATAACGTTGTCCCTGCAGGGGTCGTAAGTCAGGGCAGACGAGTACAAGAGAAAGAAACACACCGATCAACCAGTCAGGAAATAACTTTATTTGGCTGTGAAATATCTTGACGAGTTCCATTGTTTGCGTGGATGGTTCTCTTTCAGCCTCGGCACGGTGACTCTTGTAATGGTCGATTCACCGTTTTTACAGGTGAGCGATGTTTGAACCAACTTCATTACGCCGGGCCCGTGTTTACAGCCCCTTCTTTCATTATCCCCTCCTCACCCTGGCTCTGATCTCTTTTCTCCATAGATTTTCTCTCAAGCAAAATGGCCCTTACACTTAAGGCGTCTTTTATTTGTTTCATGTTTTCTGCAGTTTTTCTGGCTGGATGAACTGTTGGAGATCTGTCAGCCAAACTGTAAGGCCCCGACGAATTTTGAAGAGTTAACGATCTCATTTAAAGCTTGTGTTCACTGACACGCGAAAAAACTATTTAATGTAACGTCGATGTATAGACATTCCTCCGCTTGGTTGACACTTCAGTTAAATTAATCCGCCGAATAAAATAATTCCCCCAAAATAAACAAATGTTTCTCAGCGGGATGAAAACAAAAGCTTTCCTCGTGATTTGTTAATGCTGAACCAATCGTTGTTGTATATTGTATGTTTAACGTAACAAAGAGAATTTCTTTTCTATAACATCGCTTGACTTATATATATATATATATATATATATATATATATATATATATATATATATAGAGAATACTTAGTCCAGTTAAACCGGAGTTAGGAGTAATTCCATCAGGACAAGAAAATATTCGTGAATATTTAGATCTTCCTGGTAAAGAGCTCAATGTATCAATTATACAGAGCAATGTGTCTACTCCAGTTTTTTTATCTAATTGATCTGATGAAGTCCTGTTAATTTTTTTTCGTGTTTTTGAAAATTTCAAAAATGCGTAACAGGATTGAAATAAATTTATAATCCTTTGTGATTGGTTTCGTTGTTTTTTCTTAATGAATATATATATATATATATATATATATCAACTTGGGGTTAAAACTCTTTCATCATCATATAAGGATTTTCAAATTCTACTGGAAGAATTTTGAAATACTTTGGTATGGTTGTTTTTTATGGCATATCACCCCTTGTCGGTTATTCAATGCTAAGTCCTGTTTATACATATATATTATATATATATGATTTGTAAGCGAATAGTTCGTAGATAACATTTTTAACGGGCCAGAGCTCATTTATCTTTATACAGTTAAACGGTTCTAAGTATTCTTGTCAAACACTAGTAATTCTAGCTAATATTAATCAAGTAATGGCCCAGGAGATCTGGGTTCAATCCCAGGTAGAGTCATACCAAAGACTCAAAAAATGGTATTTGATGCCTCCTTGCTTAACACTCAGCATTATACATATTTACCAACCCCCTTCGCTCTGACATGATATGAAACAAGGTCAAATTTTTGCAGAGTTTTACAGATTTGAATTCAGAGTTTTCCTTCTCCTAGAATAGTTGCCTAACCAAGGCTGAAAAACCCAGTCTACCCTACTATTTACCCATAGCTGGAGGGAGAATAATTGGATTCATACCTTTCCCAAGAGTATTAGTACTATTTGAAATGCAATCAGTCTCGTCCAGGATTTGAACTCGTGTCGCCGTGTCCATTTCCTACGACGATAACCATTACACTACGGGCACCTCAGCATTATAAAGTAGGGATCGAGGGTAAAGTTGGCCGATCCTAGGAAAGGAGTAGCGCCCTCCCCTACACTTCGGTGTAGTAGCTATCGAAAAGGGAACCTTCGGCTTACGTTCGACAACGGTCACCAACTTTACGTTTACTTATTTGCACAAAGATAGAAGTTAAGTACTGCTCAAACTAATAATTCTAAATGCTTTCAAATATTACTATCAAACAGTAGTAGTTCTATCTGTACACAGTTGAATGGTTTTAAGAATTGCTATTTGATGTTTGCTCACAGTTAAATGGTTTCAAGTATTGCTACTCAGCACTAATAATTCTAATATTGATAATAACACTAATTTACAAAAATGAATTTTTGGTCTGAGACAAGAATGGGGATAAGTGTTTTTTGTTAATCTATGTGGGCTGAATTGAAATTTATAAATTGTTTTGCTCTATCACCTCTAGTTTTCTGGCTTTTAAATAGTCTCATTTTAGTATAAACAGAGAATATATGTGCATATTTCAAGAGTTGCAGCAGCTTATAACAGATAAAACAGGATAGATAAAGAACACTGATTGAATCAATATACTTGGATGACACAATTACACAATTCATAGTACCACAGAAAGTCAAAAGTGTGTTTTCTTAAAAGATCTGGTGTATTTTGCCTCCGGGATGTTACGCAAGAACACCCAGCAGAAGTCTCCCATCATGCCGGGTTCCATTTGCCTTGATAGTTGCTCTCCATCTTCGTAATGTCTTGGTGGAATCTTTTTCCATGCTCATCGCTCACTGCTCCAAGGTTTGGCGGGAGGAAGTTGAGGTGAGAATGGAGAAAATGAATCTTGAGTGACATTCAGCACCCCATATCTTCGTAAGACTTTTGCAACTTCTCAATACAGGTTTGGTAATCTGGTACGCGTGTGTTAGCAAGGAAGCCATTAGAGACTGACTTGAATGCTTCGCATGCTCTCCGTTCCTTTAATTTAAGAATCTCCTCAAAATCAGTATCCGTCAGCACTTCTCAGATCTAAGGTCCGACAAAGATGCCCTCTTTGAGCTTAGCAGCACTAAGACCTGGGAACACAGTAGACAAGTGTTGGAAGGCAGCAGCACTTTTGTGCAACGCCTTCACGAAATTCTCCCTCAAACCAAGCTTGATATGAAGAGGAGGAAGAAGCACCTTATTCATGTCCACCAGAGGATTCTCTTTGAGGCTGTGTTCGCCAGAAACAAAAGTGCTTCCCAGTCTTTCTGCTTGTAATGTTGGGATACGGCTCGACTATCCTAGAGACAGAGAAAACAACAGTACTTTGTGAAGCCCGCTTGTATACCCATAAGAAGACTTAATAGCTTCTAAAAGAAGCTCCATATTGTCATAGGACTCCTTTAGATGGACAGAGTGTGAAATGGAAATGCTGGGATATTTATTCCCGTTGTGCAGAAGAACGCCCTTGAGACTTCACTTGGAAGAATCTATAAAAAGACGTCAGTCTGAAGGATTATGTGGCAAAGCAAGGGACGTAAACAAGCCAGGTATGTTTGTGCAGTAGCACAACTTGTTTTCCATGTCGAAAAAGGAAGCAAGGTCTTTGTTCCGATTCCTGAAACTGGTGATCCTTACATCTTCCTGGAGTAGGTTCCACTGTTTAAGCCGAGAAGCCAAGAGCTCTGACTGCTGTTTTGACTGATACAAATCACGAGCAAGACCACTCAGGTCTTCTTGCGTGATCCAGTGTGGCTCACATCCACTTGTTCCTGAATATGTAGACTCAATAGCTTCCAAAGATATTGACTCGGCAGAATCTTCCCTTGAAGGCATTTCTTCATCTGATGAGGAAAGAAGATCCTTATTTACTGGAGGTGTGGGTACAGGAAGATCATCTGAATGGGGAACGGGTCTCATAACAGATCGAAGGTTGGGATATTTGATCTTTTTCCTAGAAGATGCATTGAAACCAATTATTTTAGTTAAACAAAAATAACAATAATCTGCGTGGTTTCGCAGCTCTCTCCAAACCATCGGGACTGCAAAGTTGAAAGCTGCTTTCTTGCCATTAAACCATGCAGTTAGTCGATTGTAGCAGGGTTTACAACAGATGTGTGGAGCCCAAGACTTGTCCTGATCACCAATTTTACAGTCAAAATAGTGAAAGTAGGCGGTTCTGAGGAGAGAAGTGATGGTTCGACGCTGTGCAACTGTTGTGAAGTCCCCACACACGTAGCAGAAATAATTGGCCTTGTTGAAGCATCCTCGACATTTTGACGTGCTTGAAGCCATAGGAGAATCTGAAAATATAACAAAGTAAAACTAAATGTGCATTTGAAAATGTAATACCAATATTTAGTATCCCAAAAGAGATAGTTGGGGGACAGCAACCCTTTGCGCCGCCTGCGAGACAGCCTCTTCCAATGACTGCCAGAGTGTGGATTGAGACCTGCTACCTTAACTGTCAAAATCCGTCTTGATATATATATATATATATATATATATATATATATAAATCCGTCTTGATATATAACTATATATATATATATAGTTATAGTTATATATCAAGACGGATTTTGACAGTTAAAGCAGCAGGTATCAATCCACACTCTGGCATTATATATATATATTAATGTAATGCTATCACTTACATTTAGTGCATAATAACTAAAAAAGTGCATAATAACTAAAAAATAAGCCATAAGTCTCACAATATTAGAATTAGCCCTGAATTCATATTCGTCTTTATGTACCGTATATGCACAAAATGCACACTATGCATATCTAAAAAACTAGAGGTGATGAGTAAAAACAGATTTCAAATTTGAATTTAGTACCCTCAAATTAGGTAAAAACGGGTATTTTTGTGCTTGCCTCAATTTCTTTGTAAACCAGTGTAATCCATTGTAAAATACTGAACTGTTCTATTTGACATATATATAGGACCCTAACAATTACTTTCACCTGATCAGTGTGAACTTGGGAATAATGGTAATTAAAGAATACTCCATATTCCTCAAAGCTCCAGGAGTGGAGCCTCACCATAAGATGGTTCAGTGTCGTGTCCAGGAGACTCGTTGGGGGATTTGAAATGCTGAAAAAGAAACTGATATCAGCTGTGCTTGAAAATGCTCCAATGATAAATGGCAAAAAGTTACTTTTATAATTTTAACACCAACTTCAGATTTTCAAGTCCTATTTCTTGCCATATTAATGTGTGCATACGTGTGTGTGTTTGTTTGCGCGAACATGTACGTGTGTGTATGTGCATGTGTGTGTGTGTGTGTGTTTGTGTGTGTGTTTATTTGCGAGAACATGTATATGTGTGTGCATGTGTGTGTATGTGCATTTATTTGCGAGAACATGTATGTGTGTGTGTGTATATGTATGTATGTGTGTATACGTGTGTGTGTTTATTTGCGAGAACGTGTATGTGTGTGTATGTGTGTGAGTGTGTTTATTTGCGAGAACATGTATATATGTGTGTATGTATACGTGTGTGTGTATACGTGTGTATACGTGTGTGTTTATTTGCGAGAACATGTATGTGTATGTATATGTGCATGTGTATGTGTGTGTGTGTGTGTATACTTGTGTGTGTGTTTATTTGCGAGAATGTGTATGTGTGTATGTGTGTGTGCATGTGTGTGTATGTATGTATGTGTGTATACGTGTGTTTGTTTATTTGCGAGAACGTGTATGTGTGTGTGTATGTGCATGTGTGTGTGTGTGTGTGTGTGTGTGTGTGTATGCTTATATTTATGCAAGAGAAAAAGTTATGTTTATTTGTAACATAATGGCCGAGCGATTTCGGTTTATGCCTTTGGGTTTAGTTAGGCTGAGAACCTTTCGGCTCTGCACATGGGTTAGTTAGGTGCAACATTAACATAGGTGTTCACGAGCATGCGGGCAGGGTGGACATGTGACTCAGAGATATCACAATAGCCCGAGATCGGAAACAGGGGCTAGCGAGTGCGAATGACGTAACGCACCGGAAGCGCGCGGAGGATTTGGGGAATTTGAAGAAAGTTAGTAGAGTTGAGGCCTGCCTCGGAGAAGGCGGTTGGCTTTCGCTAGCTCGCGAGGACTTGTGGCTGGTGCCGCACGAGATGGGAGGGGGGGGGCAGATGAAAAAGCCAGAATAGAAAAATTGTGCCTCTCTCTCCTTATGTCGGAAAACCTTTAAACTCAAAGGTAATAAAAGGTTTCGTACCTGAACTGGGAAGTCGTTGCGTGTTTTTCGAATTTCGAGATTCCTATGTTCTGTGTATTATGTGAAATGCAATCAGTCTTTATGGACATTCGATGTACGTTTCACACATAGCCATATCATGGCTATGGTACATATTTGTACCTTAAGATTCTGAAGTCAGATTCAACAATTAACAAAAGTGAGTTTCCAGTGTTTAAAACATTAACAGTGCATTAATAAAAAAAAAATAAAGCTCAACTCAGTCTGGTTCAATTTCACATTAGCGAGATATTCAGTTGGAATAGAATCATTAGCAATTAGCTTGTGCATTTCGTTCACTCAACTATAAGTTGTCTTACTTGAATATCCGAACATGAATGAAAAATTTTTTTAAAAAAAGAGAAAAAAAGCTTATTGAAAAACTAAGCAGATGATATTTTCATGTTAAATGCTCATTAAAATGAAAATAAGTGATAAAGTGAAAGAAATTCTACAGGAATTGTTTCTATGTTTAGTAATACATGTAGATAATTCGTTAAAATCTAATGGCGTCTGGGTGGCTTCACGGAATCGGTGAACTGAGATCAAATTTTGACTTAGGCTTAGTGCATATCACACAAATGCCTTTATAAAAGGCATAGATCGACTTATTTCTATCGACTGTCAATATATAGGATAAACTGGGTTCTCTAGCATGTTCAAAAGACACGAAATCTAAATTCTAAACAAAGAAATAGAGAGCGTTGAGCAGTTTGGTGGTTTCTACAATTTCTGGCATTTTCTGAATTCATAAAAATAGTTATAATGTTTCATACCACTGAAAAAAATTAATAAATAAAAAAAAAGACCCCAGGAAAGACTGTGATTGTTCCAGTAAATATTCGCTTTGGCAATTCTTGCTTTTCAACTTTTTGGTTAGGTTTCTTTGTCTTTTAATAGCATATCAACCTTTGTAGGTTATTTAATGCCAAAGGGAGCCTTCTAGAACATTAGTGGTAATATTTAATCCGTAGTTGGGAGGATGAGGGAATTCCTACCTTTCCACCGGGTATTTGTCCGAAAACTGGGGTTCAAACTCGCTTATGACGATTCTGCAGTTCATCACGTTTATCATTACACCACGAGGACACGTCCTTTAATCTTCTCTATATTTAAAAAGAAGAGGAATCACTGTGGCAAAAAGGTTAACGTGCTGGACTGCGGAATCGTTGTAAGCGAGTTCAAACTACAGTCGTGCTATTACGTTCACTTTCGGAGTAATACCTTTGGAAAAGGTACGAACCCACTTATCCCCCCTGAATCGATTGAATAGTACCATTGCCGTTCTTCTAAAAGGAAGTCATTAAACAAAGAAACCAAACTATATTTAGCAAATATCTTACAATTACTGAGTGATCGATAATAAAATTTTTCAACAAATTCCTACTATGGTTGAGTGTGTTCATTATTAAAAAGTTATTTGAAAGTCACCATTTTCAAATTCTTGCAGTTTTGTTGTGGTATGTCCCCCAAACATACCGGCTGATTGTCCTAGTGGGTAGAGTGTTCGTCAATGATCCGGGAGACCTGGGTTCAATCCCAGGTCGCGTCATACCAAAGACTTTAAAAATAGTACTTGATGCCTCGCTTAACACTCAACAATATAAGGTACGTATCAAGGTTAAAGTGGAGCAATCCAGAGAAAGGAGTAGCGCCCTCTCCAACACATTGGTGTAGTAGCTATTGAAAAGGGAGCCTTCTGGTCGTCCTCGACTACGGTCACCAACTTTACTTTATGTCCCCCAAGTCAAATTCACCTTTCTTGAATCTTGAAAATCATTTTCGGCGCAAATTGCTTCCACTACCTTGCTTCACTTGTGATGATATTTTACAAAACATAAAAATGAACCACACGCAATGGTGAGCATATATCTTGTCCGTCGCGATTTTTCTTTCTGTCTCTTAGTCCTATGACATAGTGGAAAACGTGCCGGGCTATT
>OY757925.1:39670802-39713448 GCA_963585895.1 Sepioteuthis lessoniana
TAAAGACCTTTCAATTTATTTCGTTGAAACTCTTTGTTGTAGTGACTAAATATCTTGAAAAAAGAAGATATGGGTCTTTGGATTCATTACTACGACCGAAACTGTAAACAAAGCTAACTTATCATATATATATATATATATATATATATATATATATATATATATATATATATATATATATATATATATATCATATATATATATATATATATCATATATATATATATATATATATATATATATATATATATATATATATATATATTATAACAGTGTTAGTTGTCACTAAATCACTTTGCGGGTTTGTGTCGAACCAAGTGTAATATAATATGGAGAGTACTCAATATCTAGGATAGAGCTATTGTTTAATAATAGTGATAAATAAATTTCATGAATCAAATATATATGTCTAATATATATTTATTCATTATATATATATATATATATATATATATACTTTAAGAAAAACAACAAAACCGGTCACATAGGATTATAAATTTATTTCCATCCTGTTACGCATTTTTGAAATTTCCAAAAACACGAAAAAAAATTAACAGGACTTCTTCAGATCTTTTAGATAAAAAACTAGAATAGACACAGAAAAGTAGGAGGGGATAGAAGAGGGGTGAAGAGTTATCTCCTCATTAAGCCCACTTCCGTTTTAAATTTTAATTTCGGTTAGAAATGTAGTAAATTTATTTTAAACAAATTTTTTTAATCTTTAATTTTTCAATTACATTTTGACCTAAATTACAGATTTTCTATTGAATTAGATTTAAACTTTTATTAATAACCTTACGAAATTTAAATATTCACACAGGAATAATTTCTTGTCCTGATGGAATTACTCCCAACTCCGGTTTAACTGGACCAAAGAATACTGTATATATATATATATATATATATATATATATATATATATATATATATTATATCGCACTGATTGTCTTTGTCCAGAGTCTATCACACTACAAACTAGTGCTTCAATGAACAACTTTCATATTTTAGCCGTGAAACATCATTTAAACCCCATTATCGTCTCTAGACAAAACCCCAGTTTTCTGCTGTCAGCTATTGTTATAATTAGATAGATGCCACCGGAGGTATCAAGTCCAGTCGGAGAAGGTGCGCTGTTTCAACACTTTTGTCAAATCCCAAAAGTGTAAAGATCGAGTTGGTTGTTGTGGGGGGGGGGTCACACTTTCGACTCTTCATCGTCAAATAAACCATTCATTCATTCATTTCGACTTTCTTTTCCAGTCGTTTTCTTTTGCTCTGTTTTCTTTCTATTTACTGAACACTGCTTACTAAATGACAATGTCAAAGGATACGTTGTGTGATAATTTACAAAACATTTTGCTAAGATGTGGCACAAAACCATATGAATGGCGCACCCAATGAGACTCGAACTCACTCGTGTAGGTTTGCTAGTCTAACTTGCTAACCATTACGCTACCCGAGGCGCCCAAAGGATACGTTGTGTGAAGGAACAGATGGAAAGGTTGGCAAGCTTGACCACCATTACTTGTGAGTTAAATTTTCATGGGGTGCTCCGTACTACTGGCCTTATGTCTAACTAAGCTTAATGAATGATTACAATACAAGGCCAGATGCAGTTAGGTAATTTACAATGGAAGAATGTTCACCTTGAAAATCAGCATTTTAGACCGTGATTATTTTAATGGATTTGATCACGGACCATTGTCACCGGTGGGAAGTATATAACTTCCTCAGTTACACCAAACAAACGACACAGATATTTGATAAAGTGAACTTAAGCTGACAAGAAGTCACATCAGATCTTAAGAATGTTGACTAATCTGTTCTTGCTTATCATAAAAAGTAAATTAAAACTAAAACAATTTAAGATTTTATTTAGAAATCTTTAGATTACTTTTTTGATTAAAATATATTACAGAAACTATTTTGCACTGGAAAAGTATTTGTTGAAAATAAATTTTTTTAAAGATTTCTAAATTCTTTTAATTTTAATTATAAAAATTCAAATTTTTGAAGAAATACATAATACAAAACATTTCTTATACGGTTATATGTAATGTTATTCACTTCACTCGGAAACTCTTTCTAGTTATCTCGTATAGTTAATATTGTTATGGAGAAAAATCATGGAAGATTTTGCGGCGAAATATTTGTGAAATTTATGTAACTCATAAGCGAGTTATCGATTCAAATTTTTTTTATTCAGATTATAAGTCCAAACTAACAAATAATGCTATTAAATTATATTATATTATCAGTTTAAAAACCTACCGATCGACTAATTTCATTGCTTAATAAAATGTGAATAATTATTTCAATAAGACAAATAAGTCTTTATCTTTTCTTTTGAAATTTAGACATTTAGATTCTGTACTATTACGTGGTGCCTTCAATAAGTTTCCAGACTTTTTGTACAGGCATTTAAAATTGTCGTAGACTCTTGAAAACTCTCTATGTTATTGCTATACATCTTATGAGATGACTGACTAATTTTTATGATTTCAGGTTCAAATGAACAGCTACAATAGGAATTGGAATATACCCTACTAAAGCCTGATTGTCACAGCTGGTGAATTTCAAAACTGCAATCTGGACGTGAGGACACTTTAGAAGAACGATATCCAATAAAATTCTATTTTAAACTTGTAAAAATGCCACAGAAACGTATGTAATGCTTCAGACTGCTTTTGGACTATCTTGCATGAATGGAGCATCAGTTTTTGTGTGGCATAAGAGATTCAAGGAAGGCAGGGAGTCTGTGAGTGATAATGAAAGGTGTGGGAGGAGTAAGGAAGTCAATACACCAGAGTTGATTGGCCAAAGGGTTAGGGTTAGAGTTACTATGCTGAGGTTTTAAGGGAGTTCAGCAAGAGATTCCTAGGGAAGAGGCCAGCACTCTTCAAATCGGGCCATTGGCATTTCCACCAGGAAAATACACCAGTCCACAACTCCATCCTTGTCACTGACTATTTGACCAAGATGGGAATCAAGACAATTCGTCACCCTTCCTGTAGTCCAAACCTTGCTCCCTATGACTTTTGGTTATTCCCTAAGGTCAGAGGCTGTCGTCGTTATGAGACAATTGAGGAGATGAAAGAGGCTGTGACGAAGGTCATTGACACGATCACACAAGAGGATTTCCATGGAGCCTTTCAGAAGTTGTTGGATCACTACAACAAGTGTATTGTAGCCGGAGGAGATTACTTCGAAGGGGACTAGAGTTTCATATATGTACTATCAATAAAGGTGCTCATACGAAAAAAGTCTGGAAACTTATTTAATGATCCTCGTAATTCTATCTTGTAGCAATGTCTTCCCGCTAATCATTGGTAACGATTCCTTTTCAATGAGGATTCACTTTTTACAATTTATAACATTTTTATAATATTAAAACCGTCTTCTTCAATAAGTACGTGATGTTTACCAATGTTAGTAATTCGAAGTAAATCCATTTGGCCGTCTTTAAAGGAGAGACAAGCAAACTCTTCCTGATTATTCATATAGACGTGAGATGTGTTCAAAATGTATAGAAACTGATGATGTATCTACGAAAACATGAATGAAAAATGAATGAAACGTTTATTTCTTTTGCAAAATAATTACCTAAACATTCAACACACGTACTCCGACGAGTTTACCCATTCGACTGGGGCTGTAGAATACACCGACTGCTTCTCTGCTTCTTTGCACCACCAACGAGTGTCCTAGGTATGACACTAAACAATCTGATGGTGGGGTTCCTGTGATGCTGGAACTTTGGGGAATGCGGAGTACCTCTTCATTGCCATTGCTCCTAGTTCCTCTCTGGTCCGAAATGGTAGCTCCTGATAGGGTGCTATCTATGGGTTAAATAGAACTAACTGCATACTTATGCTAAACTGAATTGTTTGAATTAGAACTGTTTGACTAAACTGAATAGCTTGAAATAGAAATGCTTTTGACAATTAAACTGTACTTACATTTAAACTGCACGCTTATGCTAAACTGAATTGTTTGAAATGGAACTGTTTTTGACATTGAAACTCTACTTACACTAAACTGAATTGTTTAATATAGAACTGTTTTGACATTTAACTGTGTGTAAACAAAATCCGTACTTATACTAAACTGAATTAGTTGAATTAGAACTGTTTGAATAAATAGAATAGCTTGAAATAGAAATGTTTTTGACAATTAAACCGTACTCATGCAAAACTGAATTGTTTGAAATAGAACTGATTATATAGTGCAAAAATGGATTTGGCATTAAATAACCTACAAAGGTTGATATGCCATAAAACCCAACCAACCAACTAATCCGACGAGTTTTCAATCAGTAGAATCACCTCTGAAACATCTCTTTTGAAGAGGTGGTTTCGTATTACTTTTAATATCTTCCATGTCCACAAATCTTACAGTTAAAATGAGTTTTGAAATTTCCGATTCTGAAAAAGGAATTCAGATGCGGAAAGTATCTGCATTACTTTTTTTGTTTTGCTTTGTTTTGATTGCAAAAGAATAGCAGATTTTACTAAGTTTTTGTAGTTAATTCGAGACACGGATCAATTATTATTTCAGAGAAAGAGTAAATGAAGAATAAAGTGATTCCTATTTAGTCTAATTATCTACTATCGTTTCAGTCACTGAGAAAACCCCGAAGGTCAGGAAAAAAATTCCCCAGAAATTTGATTGAAAAAAACAAAACAAAAAAAAAAAAACAACAACAAAGAAACAAAAAATTAAACAAAAAAACAAAACAAAAACAAAAAACAACAAAGCAAATCAAACTCCAATCCAGCAACGATCAACTCCTTTCTGATAATCTGACTTCAAATTTTTACGTAGATGATTTACTAATTTGATCCTAATTTGGCACAAGGCCACTTTATTAGAGCATCAAACTACCCTAATAGTCAGCAAAATGAATTTGTTTATTGTTCTATTGTATGTGTATTCCCACTGCTTGGAAAAAAACGTTGCAAATATAATCTTGACTTTAAAGAAATAACATTTTTATTTTTTATTAAATTCTAACTCTCACATATCTATTGGGTGTGGTATTCATTTGTATTGGTAGCAAGGGAATCGGTGTCTGTTTTGAGGCTTGAATGTACTTTATGTATATTTTGGGTATATATGTGTGTGTTACAAAATCGAATTTATATGTATGTGCGTGCGTGTTAGAAAATCTAATCAGAACGACATTGAAGTAACAAGTCCGTCTACTAAGCAAAAAAGAAAAAAAAAAAAGAAAGCAAGATGAAAGGCAGATGGCGTCGTAAGAGAAACATCGTAATGAAACATTCAGTACGTCACTGTCACCTGATATACGTGGCTGGCGATCAAATGGAACGGAAGAAAGATGGCGTCTCTACTCAAGTGGTCATTGGTCATCCAATAGCCGAAAAGCGCAGCTTAACCGATGCGAATCTCGCTTTAATTAACGTCTCCACTCTTAGCGATGGAGGAAGCGACAAAACGCCAGTATCTCTTTTTCGCTCTTTCAATTTCGATATTCGATCGTCCATTCTAAATTGTGTGCTAAAAGCTAGACTAATTACAGACACTTTTATATCTATATTTCGGTTGAAGAATAGGGTATTTTTTCTTCTTTAAACGGTCGTCTTGAAAAGATGACTATTGGTAGTTTAACATCTGGTAGAAAATTAGAGTCAATTTCTAACTGAATTTCTGAGATGTGGAATTATCATGATTATACACTGGGTTGATTCGACTAGTTTTCTCATCTTGCCGATGTCATTCAAAATTATTCGACCTTTGTATTCACGGCTTTCTCCAGTTCACTGTCATGACAGGTAATTTCAAACGCTTTATTCAATCGATGATGATAGATTATAAGTTCTTCATAGTTAATTTTTCCTTGTGATTTCGCTCGTCTGCCTTTTACACAACTCGACTTAGAGACTGAACCCACTTTTACCAGATAGCTAAACACGCGGAATCAGCATTTTTACGAACGATTCCATATGTCCTGTAAGAAAGAATATCTTACATCACTTTGAGCGAAGCATGAACCCTAATCTATTCATGTTTCGACTCATGTCCATTTATCTTGACCATGCATATTGACATTTGATTGAACCGTCAGTCAGGGATTTCTAAACAGGATCTTCCAGCTGTGTAAACAGGAGAACAGCGAAAGCTTATTACGTGGATTAAGGACCAGAAGAACGACCAGAAGGAATGTGTCGGGATAAGGAAATTATATGTACATAGGAACCCACAGACAAAACGATTAGTCACTGTCAGAAGAGAATCGGTAAATCAGAAGGGATTCAGTCAGTCAGAAGAGCAGTCGACGAGTGCTCAGAGGTGGGGGATCAGGCTGTCCCCGGCTGAGAATCTCCCATCAAAGACGCAAAGACATAAGGCCCTTTATATAAAATCACAACGTCTTTAAAAAATAGGTCAATATAGCAATCTTCCGTCAGTCAAAGTCCGAGTCCTTCGTTTCTGTCTATCTCTCACACCAACTGCCAATTTCGACCTTTCTACTGATAAAGAAGAGACGTATTGTAGAGTGGCTAAACATCCCTTCAGTACTCTACCAGATGGACTGGCTCAAAGCCATAAATAGTCTACGATTAATGACTTTAAGGATTGATTTAATAAGCTGATTAATATTCGGACTGATCTTATTTCGTTCGGCTATACTGCATTCTGACCTTCCTCAATTCCTTGTAATTCTCTGGTTAATTGTATGTAACTTATTCTACCTTGTCTTTTTTGTGTGTATCAGTTAGCACCGGATACTGATCCTGAATAAATATATTAAGTACTCATTCTTCTCTGTATATCATTCACCTCGACGATACAACAGTTATATATCTTTGTAAAGAAATGTGTTACGGTCTCTTCCTTCCTTTATCATGTTATACAACAACGTCACGAGGATGGTGAGTAAATTGTCTCTCTATCAATTACCTGTCTTAATAGGAACAAGAAAATGGATGTTTCATTATCACAGATGTTGGATATTTAACTTGATTGACTTTTTTAAAGCGAAGGTTGTAAGAAAAACCTGAGAAAAAGAATTCATAAAATATTACAATTGACCATTGTTTATAATCTAATTTTTTTTTTTTTTCGTTAAGCGACTACAATAAGAATTTTTACAATCAGCAACAACTATCACTCTGTGAATGTTCAACCACAAAATATCGTTTTTAGGATTTTATCCTCATGAAACTGTCACGTTCTCTTCAGTGAAATAAAATGGAATAAGAATTTTTATTCTTCGATCTTGTTAATACATTTCTTTAGAGTATGGACTACTCATACACATACATTGTACTTAATTGAATTACTATTTGCAAGCAAAAATGTGCATTCTCCAGGCACAAGTAGTTAAGTTTTAATGTAATAAAGTATTATATAGAATTAGAAAATTAACGGAACTAGATAAGAAGACCCATTTTTAAAAATTACACTTATTTTCATTCTATTTTGATTGATTTTTGAATAAAATTATACACAGGATTGCTTTTAATACATTTGAGAATACAACAATTATATTAGAAATCACTAACAACTATTTATTAAACTCGGTTTTGTGAAACCAATTATCCACACTATATACAATGGAAACCTTTATTACTTGTGATATATAATATACTTTGCAAGATTTTTAAAGTGTCAACGACACGTTTTTTTTTTAGGTAAATCTAACTCTGCCAGACTTAAATAGTGACATAATAAAAAAATAAGATGCTAATTGATAATAGTAATAATTTTTCAGATAAGAATATAGCGTAGATAGCAAAAGAAATTGTCACATCGGAGTTGACGTACTTTAGGTTACAGACGGACTCATGATCTTCATTATAATAATAAAATAATAATAATAATAATAATTATATATATATATGTGTGTGTGTGTGTGTGAAAGTCTGCGTTGAATGGCGAAAACATTTATTTTAGGTGAATATTTAGTGTTCTACATTTTATTTACTTCCTTGTCACGAAATTTAATGTAGTGGGGAATTAAAAGACATAATACATGAAAAATTCAGATGAAATTAGCCACGTGCTTGGCTGTGGATTTTGATCTAACTTCATATATATATATATATATATAGAGAGAGAGAGATAGAATTGTTATCGTTGGTGACATAAATAATATCAAGGAATCACGAGTGAATAAATGGGTTTTGAGAGAAGAAAAGAACGTCAATCGATTCAGCCATATATGTGGTAGTAGTGGACAAAGAAAGAAAGAAAGAAAGAAAGAAAGAAGAAGAAGAAGAAGAAGAAGAAGAAGAAGAAGAAGAAGAAGAAACTGAGGTTGAATGAGAAATGACTTTCATGATGACTACAACAACAATGATGATGTATTTAAAGGCCAATTGATAGGTAGCTGATCGTTTTGCTTAATTCTATCGCGTAAACGGGCGTTTCTATATTATATTGTTCAAAGAAGATAATTGCCAAAATAAGTCAGTTGGATTGGTCAGTTCCCGCTGCCGAGTTAAACAGTAATTTTCGCCGGCTCTTTCGTACTTTTTAACCTTTATTCAATTTCGCCTTTCTAATTAGACAAGGAGTCAATCACTTTTCATGGTGGAACGCGATTGGCAAAATGTCAGCATTTCTTTAAACCGGAACTTTGCAATGAGAAGCTGAGCTGGACTGACCAAATTACGGCATGGCCAGTAATTAAATTCGCTTCATAATTGGGAAGTCTTACATGAAAAATGATTCATACTTGGACATAGGTCATTGCAACAACACTTGTTACAATTTCTACGCCCATCGCCTCCTCGTCTCATACTCGGTCTTCGTCTTCTTATTATTATTTCACTCTTCTCAAGTTTTTCGCACCAGTTTTTACTGGTATTCTTTCACCGGAGTCTGATTGACAGTAAATCTCCTCAGGCCTCCAGGACTATTCTTAGTATTCTAACTGATCTTAATGCGATAGTCTGTATGGTTTCAATTCTTTTTCTGATTTCCAATTTCGCCAGTTTCTTTACGAGGCCTTTCGGGTCTATTCATAGCGCCAACTATAATTGGTATCCTCCATCACTGTCATATTCAACTGCCTTTTCAGTTCTCTAGCAAGATCCAAGTATTTGTCTATATCTTTTTGTCTTCGTTCATTTTCGCACAGTACTCCGCAAAATCCACTCGTTGACCATTTCTTTTCGTCTTGTTGATTAACACAAGATATAGGATTAGGTGACCTGTTTGTATCTCAAATTCCTTGAGAATTTAATGAGTTTCATTTTATAGGACAAATTTTGGTTTGTTTTCATTGTTTAGTGGCATATCAACCTTCGTGGGTTATTTAATGCCAAGAAAAAACAACAACAGGGATATTATTAAATCTATACGAGGTTTCATATCTTTCCCGATGGTATCTGTCTGAAAGTGTACGTAATTACACAACTGAAGTTGAAACGCGTTTAATTCGAGGCTGCAGTCCAGTACTTTGGCCACTACGCCACGGAGACTCTGACTCTGGTGTGTGTACAATTATAATTATAATTACTATACTCATTGAGAGTTTTTCATACCTGTAGTAAGTGGTAGTTTTCATTGAAGTCCGAGAGATAACAAATCATCCCAACTCTACATAACTATTCGACCGACTTCAGCTGTGCTCTTGGTCTGGACTGTCTCAATTCTTCCTCGTGTTTTCCGCTCCCTTAATCTCTCTTCCAGGTTTTCAGGGGTTGTTTTAAGGGATCCAACAAAGACTGGCATCACTGTCATCTACTAGTAACTCAACTTTTTTTACTCTCTTGTAAGGTCTAGATATCTATTCAATTTATAATATACTGGCTTAGCTGGCGACGGAGTGCCGTGGATGAACTTAGCAGATCCAATGCGGTCGCATGATAACATCAACAAAGTGGTTTCACGGGCAAAAGAAAAATTAAGGAGGATGGCGAGGAATGTAATTTATCGCCTACGGATAGAGTGACAGATATTTCCGTTCGCAGATAAGATCAACAAATTACCGGTAAAAAAAACCGGAAGTATGTAAGTTCCGATAACCAGCCATAAACAGAAAATACGTGGGCGATGAGGCGTGTTCATATTTCCGCGTAGGAATTGAAAGACAATATAAGGTCTGTAATTTTGGACTGAAGAGAGAGATCCACTGGTCACTCAAGCAAACCTGTCAGTCGCCACCTTCGTGTGTATTTTCCGGCCGTCGCTCTAATTCACACAAAGGGTTCCTACCACAGAAGAAAGATATGTGCGAAATCTCTCTGACTGCATTCCTACTTCACACAAACGTCGCCGTCGAAGAATGAAATGTAAATTATATTTTTATATACCTACGTGTTCTTCGTTGTCTGTCCTGCGGTACAATACACGACAAATTTTTCGTTATCCTTAATTTTAACTCTGTGATCAACTGAAACAGCAAAGTCTACTAATTGGTGAATTCTTTTCTTTTTACTAACTAAAATTGGATACAACATTTTTGCTGCTAATGAGTAATCCGTTTACTCCTCAAAGTCCCAAAAAATGTTGTGCACTTCGTTTTTAGGACATTTTCTGGTGTGTACATGTACTATTAGTCGATATGATCAAATTTTAGTTTTTTGCACAATTCCCAGTTGACCACCTTCTCCACCCATTTGTGCATATACTTGCACTCCTTCTGTGTCAGTTTACTGAATTTGCTTATCACGTGGTTGACTGTTTTGTCTCTCTCTTCACGTAGTCTACACTTGCTATTCTCCTGTATCTTATCTATGTTAGCTTTTACATAATTGTGACGCTGCATAAATAATTATCCTAGGGCGAGAGTTTATTTTATGCGCATGTGACGTCGAGGGCAGTCTGACACTTGACCCTCCGCAAAAATAAGTCCTAGTCAAGATTCCTATTTCGGGCATATGGTAAACTGGCAAATAATGTGCGGGTTAATTTGGGGCTAGACTGATCTCCGACGCTGGTAAGGGGGTTTCCAACTCACTTTCACATATGCCACCAAGTCCTTCGTTTTCATATCCCTCTCAGATAGCTGAAAAACGGACTTCAATGTTAGAAAATATTAACTGTAGTCAAATTCCCAAAATTCCCTTGTGATGTTTTAAGGTGAATCAGACGTTTAGCGAGAATTAATGATAGCGATACGAGGCTGAAAAACATATGCACAAAAGAAGGCGACTCGATTGAAGAAACGACACAACCAATAGATTTCAACACAAAGGTGCATTTAGAATAAAACAAAATTTTAATAGGCGACAACCAAACCAATAATGATAATATTTAAGAAACAGTTCCTTTACTTTTCTTTTTTCTTTTTAAAATACCTGCTATATTAAGCCAACGGGAAGCATCAAACATAAATGTCTCTCAACAGTCCTTTTCTTCTTTCTCCTTTTTTTCTTTCCTTCTTTTTTCTTTCCTTTACTTAAGAAAGTATCTAAGTCGCCGGACTGACACATGTAACAAACTTCATTCACTAATTTTCTAATGATGAAACGGAATCCTTTCAGTTTCTCTCTTTCTTTTTTGAATACATATAATTCCCCAATATTTAGGAAGGGTAGAAGGAAAACAGTTTAAGTTGTACTTATCTTTGACAAGGATTAATGTTTAGGCTCCTTTCTTTTACGGGCGAGTGACATCCGCTGAGTCGGCTGAGACAGCGTCTTTCTAACGCTGATTTCTGTCGGAATTTTGGACATGTTGTTTACTTTTTTAATGTAAAAACCATTTATCATTTAAAATAATTGATGACGATTTCAAAAATTACTTATTTATGACAGATTGTTTGTTTAGTTTTTTTTTTATCATTTTAGTGTGAGATAACTTTTGAAAGAGCGCTCCAAAAATATTACCTTGAGTCAGACATTACTGATTACGGAACCATAAGAGAGTTGAAATGCCAAATTTAGAGGCTTCACAACAAAATATCGATTCAATCAAACGTAACGTTTGAATTCAAATGAAGGGCTCAAAGATACGCTACTTCGATAATTTCCCATTTGTTCCAAGTACATTATTCTCCTTTAAATGATATTTGCATTTCTTTCTTCCTAACTGTTAATTCGGGTATTGATTTAAGGGTAAAACGCAAAAATAGATTTTTGGTAAACGCCAAGAAATTACTTTGGATTTAACGATGACTCCAGCCAAAATGAATAATATGAATAACGTTATAAGTTTTTTTCTTTTCTTTTCGAATCGAATAATTTATTCCTTAAAAATTATGCGAGGTTAAATGAATTGATATATGCAGACTTGAAAGTTCGATGCAACGGCCTCAAAATATCCCGATAATTTGAATTGATGTCGGTATTTTTCCCTGTGTCTTGGTGTCAATAAGAATCGCATACTTGCCGTGAAATATGTGCGTATGTGTTTACTGATAATAATAAAAAAGAAAAGTCAAGTAAATAATAATTCTGAAAAGGCTTATTGTAATTATGTAATCTCTGAGTAAAACGCGCGAACACACTTGTTTACTGGGGAAGCAAAAAAAAAAAGTTACGGCGCAAATGTTTTATGGTGATATTTTTCTAAATTGCTGGGGAAAGAATATTCTGTTGGCTCGTCATCATTTAATAAGTGTTTATATCAAGCAATAAAAATGTTTGTTTGTTTGTTTGTTTGTTTACTTACTCATTTTTTTTTTGGTTACGCGGAAGCAGAGACTGGGGGTCGGGGCTGGTTAGAGACATTAATATCTTAAGCAGCAAAAAAAAAGGGGGATTCCAAGAAGGAAAACAAAAGGAAAAAAAGAAAAAAAAAGGAAGAAAGAAGGAATTAAGTGATTAAGAGAAAAAAAAAGGAGGAAAGTGTTCGAAATGAAAAAAAAAAAAAATGATACAAAAAAGAAAAAAAAAAGAAAGAGAGAAACGAAACAAAATGAAAGCAAAAAAAAAGAAAAAAAGAAAAAAAGAAAGAAAGAATGAAAGTAATCAAGCAAGAAAAGAATCAAGAAATGTGTATCTTCTTCTCTATATCAGTCTTTATTGAAATATTAATTTATTTATTTATATACAAAAACGTAAGTAGTTATTATCTAAGTTTATCTAGTTTAGTATGTGGTACCCAGTGAGAATCGATCTCACTAATAATGGTTTGTCAGCATGAGTTACCAGCGATTACACTACGTGAAGCTCCTATGCATAAACGTATGTAGCAAGATTTTATAAGAATCATGTCGACATTTACTAGTATAGCTTTGTACAACACACGAAATTAGAATTTTAGAAGGTTAAATAGCACTAATTTTCAACTGTCTGCCTTGAAAACCAGCCTCCAAATTCCTTGTTTATACATCCCAACTCGGTTGGGAAAGTCAGGAATTCATCATTTACTCCCCTTCCCCACTTATGGGCAATTAGTAGGGCAGTCTGAATTCATTAGGCTTACTTAGGCAACTAGTTTAGGAAATGGAAAACTTTGATTTCACACCTGTTGTACTCCGCTTAAAAATTGACCTTGTGTCACATCTTACTCGTGGTGGAGGGGTTGGGTAAATATATACATGGACTCAAGTACCGACGTCTAGCATAAGCATGAAATACTCAACTATGTCAAGACCGACATCAGCCTCTTAAAGAGCATCTTTTCCTCAACGTAGTTGGAATTGAAATACATCACATTCTTCAAGTAGAATGTAGCTGTTACTGTTTATTTTATCATTTACATACTTGTATATTAATAATTACTTATACGTAGATGGAGAATGTTTCCCAAGATCTGTTTGGTCGAGAGGGTATTATGTCAAGGAGAAATACTTCACGGCATTTCTCAGGACAATCGAGGTCACTTGATGGTATCCATCTACTCTCTAAGTAACATGTGATGGGTGTTGCTAGGATACTTACTGCCAGCAACACGGGACGAATGCTTTGGGTGGATTGTCGTTTTAAAGCAAAAGATCTTATATATATATATATATATATATCATTATACAACATGTGAAAGCACGTGCGATACCCTGCCCTCATCAGCTGCCAACCAGGAGTGATAACATTTTCGGTAGCTCAAGGCGGTACTGGCGCTACCAAACAGCTTTTGCGACAAGACAGGGTATTTAAAAGAATTATATATATATATATATATATATATATACCAGATCGACTAAAAGGAGAAATTACATTGTACGTTCATCTTCATTATAATATATATATATATATATATTAGAGCTCATTTGTTTGCTCAAAGTTAAATAGTTTCATGTATTCCTATCTAATACTAATAATTCTGTTTAATATTAGTCATTTGTTTGCACACAGTTAAATGGTTTCAAATATTGTTATCTAACATTAGTAATTCTTCTTATCAAGTATTCCTATATAATATATAATAATTCATACACAGCTGTATGGCTTCAAATAACTAATAATAATAATCTTCAGTAAGTGATAGAACAGTTCTATTTGACATATATATATATATATATATATATATATATATATATATATATATATATATATATCAACCTCTCTGCTCGAGCAGGATGTGATATAAGGTTAAATTTTTTTACAGGTTTGAATTCAGAATTTTTATTCTCCTAGACTGGTTGCCATACCAAGTTTAAAGATCCCAGTTTTCCCGACTATTTTTTCGTAGCAAGTAAGAAGTAAGAATAGTTGGATGCATAGCTTTCTTCAGAGTATTAGCGCTATATGAAATATGAATAGCTTCACACATGACTTGAACTCGAGCCACCATATTCATTTCCTACGACAACCATTATATCACGAACGCTTAGTTAGTAAATACATACATACATACATACATACATACATACACACGCACTTACACACACACACACACACACACACACACACACATATATATATATATAAAAAAAAAAAAAAAAAAAAAAAAAAGGAGAGACGGTTAGCACTCCCCTTGACAAGGACGGAAAAAGATCATTTGATCTTCATAACACATATGGGCATTTGCTTCCTACTTCGAAGCAAACCAATTTTTAACTATCCGTGCTGCCAGCACGATATGATGATGATGATGATATATATATAATATGTGTGTGTGTGTGTGTGTGTGTGTGTGTGTGTGTGTGTGTGTGTGCGTAGAGGATGTATGCTATGAATAATTATGTAAGTATATCTGATTGATTGAATACATATGTGTGTATGCGTATCTATGCGTATGTATGCATCTCTATGAGTCTGTATAAATGTACAAGTGTGTGTGTGTGCGCGCGTGTGTGTGTGTGTGTGTGTGTGTGTAGTTGAATGGATAGATGTTTGTCTATATGAGTACGACAGTAATGTATTTATGTCGTTGATCATGAAATACAAAAAAGATATCCTTTTAATAAAATAAAATAAAAAAAAACACGGTTGTGCAAATTCGAATGACTCAATCAACTTTTTGTCTATCTTCACGCAATCTTGAAGGGAAGACAAATATTGGCCTTTTTGGATTGCTTCGATACAGTTTCTATTTACTGATTTCAGTTCCCTTTCCAAATGGCTTAGCACATGTTTATTCAAAAGGAAAAACCTTCGATCCCCGCAAGTCTTATCTCTCGCTTACAGCAACATCTTCTTACACAACCCACATTTACTTCACTTCAATACAACGCCAACACAAAACATTCAAGTTTCTTTGGATGATATATTGTACGCTTTCTTTCTTTCTTTCTTTATCTATCTATCTATCTATCTATCTATCTATCTATCTATCTATCTTGCCTTGTCGGTTAGGGCTGTAGAATAGACCGACTGTACCTCTGCAAAGGGGGAGACCCCCCCAATCAGTGTCCTGGATATTATACAAAACAATCTGATGGTGAGGTTCCAATAATGCTTGAGCTTTGGGAAATGCAGAGCACCCTTTCATTGCCATCGCTTCAGGTCGACTGTGACCCGAAGTGGTAGCACCTGATAGGGCCCTATCTATGGGTTAAATAGAACTAAACTGCGTATTTTATGCTCAACTAAATAACTCGAAATAGAACTGTTTTGATATTTAAACTGCATAGATTTGCTAAACTGAATTGCTTGAAAAAGAACTGTTTTTTGCACGGCAATTGTACTTACGTTAAACTGAATTGTTCGAAATGGAAATGTTTTGACATTTAACTGCGTGTAGATTAAAACTACGCTAATACTAAACTTAATTGTTTGAATTAGAACTGTTTGACTAACATGAATAGCTTGAAATAGAAATGCTTTTGACAATTAAACTGTGTACTTATGCTAAACCGAGTAGTTTTAAACAGAAGTTTACTTGTATAAAAATGGATTTGGCATTAAATAACATACAAAGGTTGATATGCCATAAAATACAAAAAATATGGCCATGGCCCAGCGGTTAGAGCCCAGCGGTTAGAGTGTTCGCCAATGGCCCGGGAGACCTGGGTTCAATCCCAGGTCGAGTCATACCAAAGACTTTAAAAATGGAATTTGATACCACCTTGCTTAACACTCAGCATTATAAGGTACGGTTCAAGGGTAAAGTGGAGCAATCCTGGGAATGGAGTAGCGCCCTCCCCTACACCTTGGTGTAGTAGCTATCGAAAAGGGAGCCTTCGGGTCACCCTCGACTATGGTCGCTAACTTTACTTAGCCAAAGAGAGGCTTGGTAAACTATAAGTTATATCGGGTTTTATCTTGCTTTACCTGTCGGTATTGAGCATTTCTTTTTAAAATAATGTTAAAAACCAGAACTCGTTCAATTCGATATATATATATATATATATATATATATATATATATATATATATATATATATATATGTATATATATATATATATATATATGTGTGTGTGTGTGTGTGTGTGTGTGTCACAAGTTTCTTGCTATGTTTTTAGCTGGCTGTTCCTGTCTATAATTATCTCTAACATCTGAAAAGCATACACCTACGTACACTTGTACACATCTTACATTTCATTCTACCTAAACATGCTTAAGTGTTTCTTTTACATAGAGTATCAAAAGATGAGGAGGTGCTCGTGGTGTAATGGTTATCGTCACAGGATATGGACACGGCGATACGAGTTCAATTCCTGGACAAGACTGATTGCATTTCACATAGCACTAATACCCTTGGGAAAGGTATGAATCCAATTATTCTCCCTCCAGCTATGGGTAAAATAGTAGGGCAGACTCGGTTCATTAGCCCTGCTGAGGCAACTAGTCTAGGAGAAGGAAAACTCTGAATTCAAACCTGCTAAACTCCGCTTTAAAAATTGACCTTGTGTCATATCCTGCCCGAGCGGAGGGGTTGGGTAAATAGGATCAAAAGATGAGCTTATTTGAATTCAGAAAAATATTGGTTCATTTTATATCCGAAAATCTTTTTAAAAAAATAAGCCCCAAAGCAACATATTAGTAAGTGAGTTCGAACTTCAGTCAAACTATTAAGTTCACTTTCGGACTAATACCAATGGGAAAGTTATGACCCCCTTATCCTCCCATCTATTGATTAAATAGTACCACTACGGTTCTTCAACAGGGTTAGATTTGGTATTTTAATTACCAACGAACAAAGAAACCAAACAAAAACAAGCAAAAAATAAGACTTTCTGATTTGTTTTTTTTGTTTTTTGTTTTTTTTTGTTTTTTGTAGCAGAACTCAAAGAAAAATTTGGTTAAAAGAAAAGGATTTTTTAAAATAACTTGTCAAAATTTGAAAAGTTTCTCTTCTATTAATGGTATTTTTTTCATGGTGGAATGTTTCTTTACAGAATGAATTCAATTAAGTAAACCATTTTTTTTTACAAGGTTTCTTTACAGATAAAATCCAGTTAACTAAACTTTTTTTTTCAAGGACTAAGATTTTTCTCTGAATTTAATTTGATCTAGGAAAGAAAACGTTTCATGTATTTTGTCGCCTTGGTTAATATATGCTTTTTGCTTAAATTTGAAAGGCTGGTTATTTGAATTTAGTGCTGAAAAACTAAAACTGACATTCAGAACTTTTTACATGACGACTGTATTGCGTCAGAAAATGGTTAATAAGTATAACATTCTAAAAAAGATTAGAAATTTTAAAAAATCACGATTAAGAAAAAATAGTCAAATGTTTCTCGAATTTGTTATGAAAATTAACGCATTCAAAACTGATATTTAACACGTCTAAGTAATTCTTGAACAAAGCCACAAATGTGGATTGCCCAGTCAGCTGGGCTGTAGAATACACTGACTGCACCTCTGCAGAGGGGTAAGACCCCCCCTAACGAGTGTCTTGATATGACACTAAACAATGTCATGGTGAGGTTCCAGCAGTGATGGAGCTTTAGGGAATGCAGAGTACCCCTTCATTGCCATCGCTCCCAGGTCCACTCTGGCCCGGAGTGGTAGCACCTGATAGGGCCCTATCTATGGGTTAAATAGAACTAAACTGCGTATTTTATGCTAAAATGAATTGTTTGAGTAAACTGAATAGCTTGAAATAGAAATGTTTTTGACAATTAAACCGTACTTACATTTAAACTGCGTGCTTATGCTTAACTGAATTATTTGAAATAGAACTATTTTTCGACATTAAAACTGTATTTACACTTAACTGAATTGTTATATATAACTGCTTGAATAGTTTGAAAAAGAAATGTTTTTGACAATTAAACTGTGTACTTATGCTAAACTGAATTGTTTTAAATAGAACAGATTATTTACATAAAAATGGATTTGGCATTAAATAACCTACAAAGGTTGATATGCCATAAAACCCAACAAACCAAACCAAACCAAACAAATGTGTAGTATTTAGCGAGTAGAAAATTTACTATCAATAAATTGCGAGATGTAAATTTATAGAAATCATTTGTTTGTACATTTCATCATCATTTATTTTCACGAGTGCTGCATAAGTTTATCTTTAGAAAAAAAAATTACTATGCAACTCAGATTGTCCGAAAACGACCATGTTTTTTTCTTGAAAAATCATTCCAGTCAGAAGGATATTTCAAGAAAGTATATTGCGTTTGATTTTCTTTCTATTGTTATATTTGATTTTTATTTATTTATTTATCTATTTATTTATTTATTTATTTTGCTTAAAAATATATAAAAAGATTTCATTTTCAGGTTAGATATATTAACATGAAAAGATAGAACGATCAATCAGCTGTTGTTAAGAGAATCTTCTAAATGTTCTTTCTTTCTTTATTTTTATTTTCTTTCTTTTTTTCTTTTTTTTTTTTTTGCTTATTCATTTCAAATACTGTATCAAACGATACCTGAAGAAAGGACAGACGCAGTTAGAGTAGAGAAACTTGATTAAAACTAAAACTTAATGCTTTTTGCCTGAAGAGTCGAGATCGTAACCACCAATGGCGAAAGAGACCCCAGTGTATAAAAGCAAATTTCATTTCCAGTCAATGGCGGACGAAAACGTTAGATGATTGGCTTTTCACTAATGAAACTTTTATTTAATTTCCAAATCGATATATTCATTTTTCTCGTTTTCTTTTTCTTTTGTCTCTCTTCTTTTCTACTTCGGTTTTATTCTCAGTGGTACATATTCCGAATTTCTCATCTTGTATAATTTTTTCTTCAAAATTCTTTCCCGGGTTTTTCATCGTTTTTGTAGTCATCATGATAGTCATTTCTCATTCAACCTCAGTTTCTTCTTCTTCTTCTTCTTCTTCTTCTTCTTCTTCTTCTTCTTCTTCTTCTTCTTCTTCTTCTTCTTCTTCAATCCAACCCCCCACTATTTCTAAGAGTGCAGCAACACACTCTTCCTTTTCTAATAAGAACCTGTGTTAGCCTTGACTAGTTTAGTAAACGTATCTATATATTTCTGTGAAATACGACAAAATTAAATTATCTAGATTACTACTAAAGCTTTTCTAACCAACTGAATATGATGACCTCATTTTTCTTGGTATTTAACAACCCTAAAACCTATCGATGTGTAACTGGCATCATCCATTCTACTTTGAATCGCATTGAAACAAGTTCCTTTTGTTCAAAGTCTTGGCTAATAGCGACACCTATACTTCCAATTTCCGTTGATTACCAATTATCTCCCTTTCTACACCCAACATCATTTTTTTCGCCTATGTCATCATCTTTCTTCATATTTTCCTCAATTTGTTTGTTCTTCCTCTTCACGTTTCTTCTTGTTTCACTCCGACTGTTCTTCTCAATTCATTTCTCCCGAAAGAAAACTGCTTCCTTTCTCCTCTCTTTCTCTACCCCCTCTCCTTCTCTCTCTCTCTCTTACACACGCACACACACACTCTCTCTCTCTGATCTTTCATTTTCTGTCTTCAATTCCTCTTTCATTGACATTTTTCTACTTCTTATGCCTTTTCTTTCTTTCTTTCTTTCTTTCTTTCTTTCTTTTCATTTTCCCCTATCTAAATTGCCTCGTTTTCATTATCAACGCTTTTGTCTCTTGTCTTCAGCTAACGGTTCGTGCGTTGTTGATTGGCACATGTGAACGTTTCTCTGTGAATAAAGATGTGACAGTTATTGCTTTCAGACAAAAAGGAAGCGGTCAGTCCGCGACGGTGTCGGGAAATAGGCAAAGTAGACGACGGATGAGTAGGGGTCACCTCATCAAGCGATATATTACCCGATCGCCAATAGAGGGCGCTGACATATACAGAGACGGCTTTCAATTAGTAGCACGATAATTACTAAATTGATACACTCCATTTGCAGTTGTAAATTTACAACTCATTGCAACACGCATTTTTCTTCTTCTTGATTGTATCTCTAATTTATTTACCCTCTTTTTCTTCGTCTCTTCAAATCTGCCTCTTGTTTTCTCTTTCCTTCTTCCACAATATGACTACCGTTTTCTCTCTCTCTCTCTCTCTCTCTCTCTCTCTCTCTCTCTCTCTCTCTCTCTCTCTCTTACTTCCACTTTGCTTCACGTATTCTCTTTGTCTCTTGTTGGTACACTATTCCATCCATTTCCTCTCTTTTCCCCTCATTGTTCTCTTCTCTCCTTTCCACAATATCGCTTCGATCTCTTTCTTTTACTCTCTCTCTCTCTCTCTCTCTTTCTCTTTCTCTCTTTCTCTCTCTCTCTCTCTCTATCTATCTATCTGTATCTCTCTCTCCCACACACACACACACACACACACACACACACACACACAATCTATCTATCTATCTATCTATCTATCTATCTATCTGTATCTATCTCTCTCTCTCTCTCTCTCTCACACACACACACACACACACACACACACTCAATATATCTATCTATCTATCTATCTATCTATCTATCTATCTATCTCTTTAACTCCCACTTTATCTTTTATTTTTTCTGTGTCTGTGTCTTTCTCCACATTTAATAGATAGATGGGAAACATATTGAAGCAAACCTGCGTTCTTCTTTGATCGGGTAGCTTAGAAAATCTTGTTCAAATGATTCATCTTCCAATTTGATTAAATTTTGAGTACAGAACTTTAAAAGAACATTAAACATACATTTTTGGCGCTATATAATTTTCTTTATAACCGTTTGCCACTCTTGACGAAGTAAATATTCAATCTCTTCAACTGAAAGACTTTTCGATCGACCCCCCCGCCACCAGTAAGTTCTAACTTAGGAATTGATTTCATTTCTATGAATTGGTTAAGTTTACTGTTATTATTGTATATGATATACGATAAAGCTGGAATTGACAATGCTTAGAAGTTGAATTTTAAATTGATATCTGTTGCTAATAAAACCTCGTTTTGAAAAGCCGACTGAAATAATTTTATCAAAAAATCCTATTAATATTTTTCAAAATTTCCATTAAATCCTTAAAGTATTCTACTGAAAATCATATTAACATATTTCCTTATAATTCTGTTTTAAAAGAAATCGATGATAATTACATCCAAACCGTTTAACAAACAAACAGTAGATGAACATTTGTTTAAATTATTTCTCATGTCACCTTGAAGAATAGAAAATGGAAGGCTGCATGTAACAATATTTCAAATTCAGAAAACTAATCACAGTTTGTTCGCTTATAGCTATGTATCTGCGTATGAGTAAGCCTTTCAAACCCATTTTATATATTAATGTTTCTCGCCAAATTTGTCTATTTGCTGTTCGAATAATTAATATAAAAGAATGTTTAGTTATTTCGTGTAGCAAATTAAAAAACCTTAATTCTGTCTTGGTGTTTCAGATTTGTAATTATATCACTGATTTTTCTTTTTTTAAAAATCTATTTCCCAGTTAATAACACCGAACTACCAACCTACCTACAACGGGCTTTATGCCTTCAATAATCTAACACATTACAGAATTCAGTGACTTTACTATCATTTGTGACCTTATTACCCCCAGACGACACCTCATGAGCCAGATCATTTACAAATCTAGGATGAAAGGATTAGATTTTAAAAAATGAGCTCAACGACAGGGCCGAAAAAACGAAGACATGAAGCCTACTAATTTTGATGGGAATCTGTTTGATTATATCCTAATTTGGGGGGATTTCCTAATTTAAGGAATGTGTGTGCCGATTAATATAAATTCGAACGTACTGCTTATCACTGTATTTTGTTTGTCAAACAAAAAAAATCTAGATAATTGTGAGACCAAAGTCTTTTAAATTTTATGGATTGAACGTTGTTGATTTCAATCAAAGTGAGGGGATAATGCAAGCTTAGCAAAACCCCTCAGTAAAGAAAGTGAGCAAAAGAACTGATCACAATGCTCACTCACTTGGCATTCAAAAATGTTCATTTAAATGATTATTTCAAAGTTGTTGATTTTAGAAAGAATTTAATGAATGAAAAAAATATCTTTTTTTTTCTGTAAAGATTTGGGATTTAAATGTTTACCTCTAAGGTTTCATCACAAAATTCCACATTTTCATCACAAAATTCCACATTTTCCCATCCTAATCAAATGAAGAATTCACCACTTGTCTTAATGATTCGGCAATTGTTGATGAGCTGAGAGTCAGAAGGAAGAAGATTAAAATCGATTACTTTCTACACTTTAATCGTCGTAACTAAAAAATAAAAAATAAACAAAAACAAAACAAAAACAAAACAAACAAAAAAAAACAATGAAAAACGGTTGGTTGTTTTGTGGCATGTCAACCCTTGTAGATTATTTAATGTCAAATTTTGTTTAGACACATATTAGATATATATGATTTGTAAACGAATACTTTGTAGATAATATTTTTAGCGAGCTGGAGCTCAATTTTTTGCACAGAGTTAAATGGTTTCAAGTATTGCTATCTAACACTAATAGTTTTATTAGCACTAAGTTACATGTTTTCAAGTATTGAAAATGATTAGATATTTCTGTTTGACCAGTACATAGGATCCTAACAAGTACAACCACTCAGGGTCAAAGTGGACCTGGGAGTAATGGCTGTGGAAGGCTACTCAACATTCCCCCAAACTCCCGGACTGGAGCCTTACACTCCGATTGTTTAGTGTCATATCCAAGGCACCCATTGAGGGGGAGAATCTTACCTCCATGCAGAGATGCTGTCGGTGTATTCTTCTGCCCTAGCCAATAGGGCAAGGAAAAGAAATAATTAATGTGTTTTTCTTTGTACGGTTAGGTAAATTAAGTTAAACGAAAGTATTTATTGCTTTCAAAAATCAATAGCCCTCTGTTTTCAGTTCGAATTATCGCGTTTTTGGTGCAATATTTCATTAACAGATTGACAATTGTTGTTGTTGTTGTTGTTGGTAATGCGGAAAGTTGAAAACCTGCAGTTGCTAATAACTGATTGTTTGCTTTCAATAAATGGTGAAATCTTATCAATATTGAAACACAATTTCCATGTCGAGTTTAAAAATATTAATTATGTAACATAAGACCAACGTGTTGTGCTTTAAAGAAAGAAGTCAGCAGAAAAAGAAATACTCAAACTCGAAGGTAAGGGAAGAAAATATAGCAGTCATTTATTATTCAGTTAGCTATGATCGTTGCAACTTGAAAAGTTCATTTTAGTTACGTTCTTCTTCTCCCTTCCTCTTGGTGGTGACGGCGGTGTGGGTGAGAGTTGGCTGTTGACACACGCCTGACAGATAGGTCGTAGCAGACTGGGTAGGACGGGTCAGGACCTCGGAACCTTTGACGCGTCTGTTTTGAAAGCTGCCTTCAACTCTCCCAAAATCTCCTGACTTGTTTTCTTATATAGAGATTTTGGGGAACAAACCGAAGATCCCCGAATGTTCGATGTCACCAGTGATACTGTCGTGAAACACGTGATAATTCATATGGGATTATTTTAAAATCACGTCTAACTTTGCAGGTCATCCTGCCCGCACGCGCTAGTCTCGTGACACCTTCATTGATTGACGACAGCGCCCGTTCGTAATATTACAATCACATAATTCATTCCGTAATTAATAACAGACGATTGAAGAGGAATCTTTATAAACCACCCAAGTTCAAACAAAGATAGGTGGAAATACTCGTAGAAGTTGCACCATTTATCAATAACGGCATAATAAGTATTTAACTAAGTAGTACAATTAGTCACTCAAAGTTTAATAAGGTCTTTAACCGGTTTACACTTGTACGTGGCTCGCATACTAAAACTCATCCGGGCATTTTCTTCCTGATTCAAAATGACTGCCCTTGAAGAAAAGAGGTTGAAATAGCTTTCGAGGGGATGTGAGGTTTCGTTCACGCCAGTGATTTTCATTTTGACTCTGAAAAAAATGCAAAAACTTGGGTTGGGATGTAGTCTTATCGATTCGGATCTCCTTCGTTAATGGATTTGATATTATCTAATTTTCAGTTGTACTTAATAATACAAAATGGAAAATTGTATGCATCTTGCTGGAAAGTGTGAGTCGGCTGAATAATCCTTTCGTTAAGTTGAAAAGAATTAAGTTTTAGCTTTGGAACTAAGAATATTCATCAATTCTTAACAGTGAACGATTGGGATATAATATTTATCGGTAAGGGATGAGAAGCAGTCCATTGCCTTCAGCAGATGAATCTTGCCAACTAATATGATTAGATTAAGCAATTTTTTTAAGTCTTGTAATTTTCAAGAATTGTTACTCATCTTTCTAATAGATATTTGGTAAAATACATTTATCTTACTATGATCGTTTATTTCTATTAGTCTTCATTTAATTCATGCGAATAAAATATTTTTACGGAAATTTCAGTGGAAAAGGAAATAAGCCAAAAAAAGCGATCGACATTCGCTTTCCTCAATGCCACTTAAGAAACTTAACATAATCATTTTTGCGATGAATCCAACCCGAAGGGGAATCGTGGAGAACGCCCCAGTCAAAACTTAATCATCAAAATGAAGGTCCTCGTAGCTTTTAATTCGAGGTTAAGATAATGATCATGAATGTGTTCCTCAACAAATACCCTCTTCCTATAATGGCATTGAGACCGGTTATCTCAGAATAAAGCCAGAATTTTCAGGCATTTACTCATACTTTTGACCGAGTTTGAAAAAGTCTATCACATCCAGTATTTAACCACATACAAGTTTTATGTCACCACCCCCACGATACAAGCCAGAGTTTTATTTAAAGAAAATAGGGATTAAGTAACAAAATAAAGAAGTGAAATAAAACATACGATAAAAATTTGTCTTTTGTGAATTTGTAAAAACTTATAAAGTGTTTTTAAATTTTTTTTCATGTCAATAAATTTAGACGCGGAGAAGCCTTTTTGTAAAAAAGAAGTAATATAATTTTCTTGATTGTTAAAATAATTGAATTATTTTGCGTTCTATTCATAAATTGTAAAAGTGACCCATGGGATTTCCTAATGTTCTGTCTGTAAGTAATTACTGTAATAACACACACACACACACACACACACACACACACACACACACACACACACACACACACACACACACACATATGTGCGTGTGCATACACACATATGGGCACAATACAAATATGTATGTATGTATGTTTATATGTATGGGTATACTGGCTTCGACTTAGGCTTCTTCGTTTAATGACATATCAACCTTCGTTGGTTATTTAATTCCAAAGCCGTCTTCAATAAAGAACAGTAGTGGTACTATTTAACCCACAGCTGGAGAGTTACAAGGGTACATACCTTTCCCCGGGGTATCAGTTCGAAAGTGACCATAATAGCACGACTGGAATTCGAACTCGCTTACTACATTCCAGCACGTTAGACAATACGCTGCAGGGACTCCCCGTATGCATCCATGAATGGATGTAAAAAAAAAGACTTGGTTACCATTTCTCCAGATTACAATGCACACCTCTTTGTAGGCTTCAAAGATGAAATCCTTAGGAGTAACCGAGGTCAGGTATATTTCAACATTCAAAGTGAAAGTGTGTGTGTGTGGGGGGGCTGTAGTTGGTATGTGGTGGGGTGGCGTTTCATTCCCTGGGGAAATTGGTTGGGCGGAAAAAGAAACAAGACAAGAAGACATTGGCCAAGTTAATCAAATTAGCAAGACGGACAGAATATAAATGAATTTCTGCCAACAAGAGATGTGCCTCATCATTATATATTAATTAAACACTGCAGATGCGTTTGCTTAAATTAACGAGGGTCATGAGGTCAAGTAGGCGTTGGAAACTTGGGGGAAAGGAATGGTGTGTAAGAGAGAGAGAGAGAGAGAAGAAACCGTAGAATATTGATCACTTCGACTGAGGGCTTTGAGGTGGTGAACTTTAGGGAACAGAAGCTAGGATTTATCGAGTAAAAGAAAAAAAGAAGAAAAAGAAGTATTTTCATTCTTGTAGCCGATTATGTTTTTCGATTTCATTTGTCGTCTGGACAAATGTTGTGATTGGTTGGCATAAAACCAGATCCACCAGAGACTGACAGTCGCTGGGATTTTACTTCCGGTTAAAAATAACAAATTAAAAATGGATTAAATCGTTTTTATTCCAAAGATCGTAGTGTCACTCTCCGTGAAGCATCTTTCTTTCTCTCTCTCTCTCTCTCTCTCTCTCTCTCTCTCTCTCTCTCTCTCTCTCTCTCTATGTATATATATATATATTCGAGGGTGGGCTGAAAGTTCATAGGATGAAAAGTTCATCTACTGTTGATTTTTTTACCAATGAGATCCAAACACGGCAACACCGATAGAGGAATGTGTGGACAGCAACGGAGACTGTGTTGAAATATCAACCTTATTCCATGAGAGTATCTTGATCAGCATATGAACTCTTTAGCCGACCCGCGTATATATATATATATATATATATATATATATATATATATATATGTATATATATATATATATTCGATTTGTGATCAAAAACTTCTTAAGACAGTCTTTAAGTTTTTTATATGAAAATTTAAGATATAAATAGAAATGTGTTTACAGCTGAGCAACATAAGAAAGTGATGATGCCTACACATCTAAGTATCAACTGATTGGTTTGGTTTGGTTTGGTGGGCTTTATGGCATATCAACCCTTGTAGGTTATTTAATGCTAAATCCTGTTTATACAAATATGTTAAATTTATATCATTTGCAAACAAATAGTTTGTATGTTTTTTAAACGCCCCAGAGCTCATCTCTTTGCACACGGTTAAATGATTTCAAGTATTGCTATTTAGCACAAATAATTCTATTTAGTATAATTTATTTGCTGGACACAGTTAAATGATTTCAAGTATAGCTTTTATTAACATAAACAATTCAATTTAACATCAGTTATTGGTTTTCATACAATTAAATGGTTTCATCTATTGCTATTTAATACCAAAAAAATCAATTTCATGGTCATTTCTCTGCACACAATTAAATGGTTAAACAATTCTATTTGACCGATTGATGGGACTCTAATAGGTACTAACGACCACTGTAGGTCAGAGTGGACCTGAGAGTAATGGTAATAAAGAGATACTTCACATTCTCTAAACACCCAGGATTTACAGAGGTGTAGTCGGCGTATTCTACAGCCTCAACCGACTGAGCTGGCATCAATCCAGACAGCTAGACAATCTAGAAGAGTTTGAGCCAATTTGAGAGAAACTTATGGAGCGAGTCTGAATTCTTTTGAACTAAAATTTTTTGTCGAAACACAGGATTGTGCAAGTACAGTCCCATCCATATTCACGGGAACTAACTCTGTGCGAATTTTTCTAGTTAACTAAAAATTCATTTCTAGGATGTGGAGAACATCAAAATAAAGACGACAGCTCAGGTTAGCACCATGTTAAAAAAAAAAATTTTACGCTGTTCTGTTAAACACAACTTCAGTTTCGATACTTTTTAAACACACACACACACACAAATATATATATATATATATATATATATGGTATTATTTGCTCCAGTTAAACCGGAGTTGGGAGTAATTCCATCAGGACAAGAAAACTATTCAAGAGTGAACATTTAAATTTTCCTAATAAAGAGCTCAATGTAACAGACAATACAGAGCAATAAATTCTTTAAGAAAAACAACAAACCGGTCACATAAGGATTATAAATTTATTTCCATCCTATTACGCGTTTTTGAAAAATTCAAAAGCACGAAAAAAAAGTCCTGTTTAATCTTTTTCGTGTTTTTGAATTTTTCAATAGGATGGAAATAAATTTATAATCCTAATGTGACCGGTTTGTTGTTTTTCTTAAACAATATATATATATATATATATATAGTTTAAGAAAAACAACAAACCGGTATATATATATATATATATATATATATATATATATATATATATATATATATATATAATGTTAATTTAGTTACATTTTAAGTTAGTTGAATACTAAAATACCAGTTAATTAAGTTAGAAATGAAAGTGTTTAATGCGCTAATCGTTTTCTATACACAACAAATGTAAGCCAAATATAATAATAATAAAAAAATAAAAAAGAATACTAACTCACAACTCAGACTTCCACAATATCAATCATCAGGTGAAGTTCGGTGTCATGAAACACAGAATTATGAGTTGATATTATGCTTTACAATATATATATATATATATATATATATATATATATATATAAAAGGTAAAACAGAAAAAAGATGTATGTTTGATGGTTTGTTTATTTGCCAACGCGTTTCGACTTCAATCTTTATTTTCCGAATGAAAAAATGTATCAAAATTATTTTAGTATGAGAAATAATTATTTCTCATACTAAAATAATTTTGATAAAATATCTTTCTTCCGTCTTACCTTCTCTACCTACATTCTTTCGGATTCAACTCATTTCTTCACACACACACACACACACTCACACACACACACACACACACACACACACACACACATATATATATATATATATATATATATATAATCATCCACGGACATATTCTTTCGTTATATCACAACACTTCAGTGTGGGTTCGACACGCGAGATACTTCAAGCTGAGATCGAAACTCGGCTGATTTTCTTCAGTCTAACCCCAGAATCATTGTCATTCTCAGGGTTAGTGAATGAATTTTATTACATATATCTTTTTACATATACGTTATCGACAACCAGAAGAGCTCAATTCTTGAGAAGAGCTATTATATATATATATATATATATATATATATATATAGCACTGGTAAAACAAAAAAAAGTTTTGCCGTTCATACATACATAATTAAAGTATTATATATATGAATTCATATATATATATATATATATATATATATATATATATATATATATATATATATACAAGGGAGTATACAAGTTGCAAATGTATAATGTTTAATAGTTATGAACGCATTGCCGTAGAACAGTAGTTAGCAAGCTTGTCTCACAAAATTATGTCTATAGGGGAACTCATCAAGTGATTTAAAATTTTCATATTCCAATGAAGATCAGCTTATCAAATACCTTAATATTGTGGCTAAGAAATATTGACCAAATTATTGAATTAACAATTTATTCCTCTAACACGTTATCAGATACTACAATATTTTCTGTAATAATTTTCCAACCCAATCGGCTGCGGCTGTAGAATACACCGACAGCATCTCAGTAGAGAGGAAAGACTCCCCCAACAAGTGTCCTGGATATAACACTAAACGTGGTGATGGTGAGGCTTCAGTAATGCTGGAGAATGTGGAGTAACCCTTCATTGACATCGCTCCAATGTCCACTCTGGCCCAGAGTGGTAGCACCTGATAGGGTCCTATCTATGGTTCAAATCGAACTGTTTGACATCTAAACTTTGTACTTATGATAAACTGAATTGTTAGAAATAAAACGGCTTGGTCTTTTAACTGTGGGTAAACGAATGACTGTTGCTTAATTGAATTGTTTGTTATTCAAAGCAATACTTGAAAACATTTAACTGCTTGCAAACAAATGATTAACAGTAAATAGAAATATTCCTATTTGATAAAAATAAGTGAAACCATTTAATTGTGAAAAAAATGAGCTCAGACTCGTTTAAAAATATTATCTACAAAATGTGTTTAGAAATCATATATTTCATATACACAGGGTGGAACGATAAAATTGTCACCCAAGAAAAGACGACATGATTCCCTTTCCGTTAAATGATAACCAGTTTTCTTTTTTTGTTGCAGACCATCTACTAGTTGGTCAGTTGTGTACAAATCCCAAGAGCGATAGGAGCTTTCTATCATGTCTGAAAGTGACACAATGTTCAACGAGCGAGATCGGAGATGCGCCGCTGTACAACTTATGCACTCTACCGATCCAAGTTATGACAACAGGACTATTGCCAGCACCCTCAAAATGCAAATCTGGATTGCCACGAATAACAGGGACGTGCCCAGGTTGATGAAAACAAAGTTTCCGGCTACGGTTATGGTCTTTGGTGTGGTTTCAAGTGAGGGCCACATCATGCTACCTCACATCTTCGAAGTCGGCTTGAAAGTCAACACCAAAGTGTACCTGGATGTGATGAAGTGTGTGGTGATCCCCTGGTGCAATCAGGTGGCAGGTGGCAGACCCTAGGTGTGGCAGCAGGACTCGGCGCCGGCCCACAAGTCCAAAGAGACCCAGGCTTGGCTTCAGAAGGAGTTCTACGACTTTGTACCCTTCTCTTATTGGCCCCCCCTTCTCCCCCGACCCGAACCCGCTGGAGTACTTCGTTTGGTCGTACGTCGAGAACATCACCAACATGACCTCCCACAACACCAAAGCCAGCCTGATCACCGCCATCCGCTGAGTATTCGCCGAGCTCCCACAGGAGCTTGTGGAAAATCATGCTCCCAGTTCTGGATCCGTATCGCGGCGATGATTGAGGCTGAAGGCGGCTACATTGAATAAATGTCAGCTCTCCTACATAATCAAGTTACTTGAATTGATTTTTTCAATAAAAGTTTTAAAATAAAGCTGTAGTGTTGTTTTCTTTAGGACGACAATTTTATCGTTCCACCATGAATGTAGAAAAGGGATTTGGCATTAAATAACCAACAATGGTTGATGTGCCATACAACTAAACTAAACCAAACCAAACCAAATTAATAATAATTTTCCGTTGATTGAATCATAAACAATGTTACTCGTTAATAATAATCTTCAGTTATGTTTTATAATCATCTACTAAACCTTGTTTAGTTGAACCGGATGTATATAGGGGCATCCACTGGGACTCAAACTCACTAGTAATGGTTTGCTAGTCTACCTTGTTAACCATTACAACACACGAGGTGGTCTGGTTATGTTTTATAGCAATAATGATAATGACTGATTTTCAAATAGTTTTCAAATTCAGAATTTCAAAGGTTTCCAAACGACTAAAGTTAAGTATCAATTTTTATAACAATTACATCAAAATTTGTGTTATTTGTGTTTTTTTTTTAAAAAAAGCAAAGAAAATTTGGTTGTATCCGGTGAAGCTGTATAATAAAACCGAAACAAGTTAAACGAATTCCTTATTAATTTCAACATATTTTATCTTATTTTTCGGATATTTCGGAACAGCATTGTCGGATATCATTAAATTGAGAGAAACGAAATGAGCTCTGACTTGTTTAAAATGTTACCCTCAAAATATTCCTTTATAAATCATAGGTTTAAAATATTTATAAACGGAGTTTCAACAACCTACAAAGCTTGATATGTCATAAAATTCAACTCACTAGAAGAGGTTTTTTTTTTTTTTGCTTTTTTCATTTTAGTTTATAGGATATTAATCTAAAGTATGTATTTACCCAAAACCTCTGCCTCAAGCAGGATGTGACATAAGGTCAGTTTTTTTAAAGTGGAGTATAACAGGATTGGATTCAGAGTTTTCTTTCTCCTATTTCAAGTTTAAAGAGCCCAGTTTGCTTTACTATTTTCCCAAAGCTGGAGAAAAATATTAGGATGCACAGACTTCCAAAGGGTATTAGCACTATGTGAGAAGCAAACAGCCTAGTCTCTGATTTGAAATCGGTTTACCGTGACTATTTTCTAAAACGATAACTATTAAACCCTGAACACCTCCTAATGAAAAGTAAATGCAAACTGCCTAGTCTAGGATTTTAAATCGGTTTACCGTGACTATTTTCCACAACCATAACTGTTAAACTACGAGCGCCTCCTAATGCAAAGTAAATGCTAACAGCCTAGTCTAGGATTTGAAGTCGGTTTACCGTGACTATTTTCTACAACGATAACTGTTAAACTACGAGCGCCTCCTAATGCAAAGTAAATGCACAGAACGGAATTAAAAACGATATCGGTTAGTTATTTCTACAAGATGTCAGTGTTTATTGCTTATTATTAAGATGTTTTTAATTTTAATTTTTATTTTTGTATTCCCCTTCTTTGCTTATTTTTCAATCTTATCGGCACGTAACTATAAATATTTACTAAGAATAGTTTTGTCAAACACTGAGCCGTGTGACAATGAAGATTGTGTTATCCTTGGGTTCTAAGTGGTTGTTTAAAAGTTCTAAGCCTCAGCCAGATTTTAGACTTGTCGCACACCTTTCTTTCACCTTTGTATAGGGCTCATCTTCAGAGAAATTAAGACAGAAATCTGACTTAGTTTTTTTCTCGTTTTATAAGATGTAGTAGCATGCTGCCGCTATAAAAACGTTCAGTTATAGCTGTTCTTTCTGGGTGAGGCTTAAAGGTTTTTGAACGACTCTTGTGATTAGAAATTTTTTGTTTGTCTTAAGAATTCGTATTTAAAATTTGGGCTTTTTCTTTTTCTCCCCGTAATGACAGATGGTGATGGAAAAAAATAGATCTGATTCAGCACCAAGAAAATGAAATTAAAGAAACAGATTTTTGTTCATGAGAAGAAAGAAATTTCTTGCTGAATCTTTTCATCAAAGAATTTTGTTTTTATTTTGAAAAGTGCTACGGATTTGTTCAATCGAAAAATATACGACCATTACAATATCAATCACATTTAGACAAATTTTACAAATTTCTAAAATCAAAAGTTGAAAAATATTCTTGAAAAAGCTTTTTTATTTATATTATTTTAAAATCTTTTTTTATGTCATATTCATATCATACCAAAAATTATTCTGGGTGGAAACAAACTTACGTCGTGTATATATCAAAACACTGCATGTGGATGCGTGTGTGTGTGTGTGTGTGTGTGAGAGAGAGAGAGAGAGAGAGAGAGAGAGAATTCTTTTATTCTAGATGAGTCTTGAACTTGTTAGATGCCTATTGTAACAGCAGTTCACTATGATACAAATGCTTCTATTTCGAAAGGAGTGAAAGAGTCTAATTAGGAAATCATAGCTGTCTACGTTATATCAAGAATTTTGGTTATAAAATCATAACAGAAAAAAAAAAAACAACTTTCAACGTGATTGCAGACCCCAGAAAAATATCCCTCACTTTGCCACTACACCATTCAACTACTTTATTCCCTAAGTTAGAGTATTTAAGTGTATTACTCTGAAAAACAATCTCGCTGTGAGTGCTGTTTTTGCTGTTTTACAGTTTCATCAATTATATATCCATACACGTGGTGTAGTGGTTATCGTCAAGGGTGAAATACAAACTACCTTGTTAAGGATTTGAACTCGGTTCACCGTACCTATTTCCTACGATTATAACCATAGAACCTCCAGTATCCTTAAATACAATCAATCTCTCTAATTACCTCTGAATCTCAGATGATCAAAACGAATTGATAAAGATTCCCAAATGACCGCTAATTTTCTTTCAGGCATTTCTCCGAAAAGCAACAGACAGCTTGAGTCTATCATGCTTTTGTGAGAAATGTTTCCGTTTAGTAAAAAATAGAATAAAATAAGCAAAAAAAAAAAAATAAAAAGAATAAAAATAAATAAATAAATGAATAATTTCGTAAACGCAACGATCTACACGAAAATTTTTAACTTTAACATTTTATTTTTTCTTGACAACGGCCGATAACGACTGAATGTACTCGAAACATATACAAAGTGGTCCATAAAGACTGAAGCGTTTTTAAAAAATCATAACTTTTTCGTTTTCAATGTGATTCTTTCTATTATTTGACGGATATTATAAGTAATCTTAAGGAATGGAAACAATTTAAGTTACAGTGTGAAAGAATAAACTAGAATTATAGAATTTTACTATTCAGCTGATAGATCAACAATTTTAACAGCGTCATCTATTTTAATGTGAAGAATCGTCCAAGTACAAATATAATAAAAAGCTTAGTGTACAGATTTAAAACTCGTGGCTCAGTGACAGACCACCCACAAAGCATTCATTGCAAATGTATTTGCATTGAGGCAGCAGCGAAAAATGCTTTATTATTTCATGGGCCACTCGGTATTTACTTTGGTCAATTCTAATATGATTTTGAAAACTAATAAGAAACAGACTCACACGCACTTGTGTGTGTGTGTGTGTGTGTGTGTGTGTGTGTGTGTGTGTGTGTGTGTGTGTGTGTGTGTGTATACGATGTGCGCATATGTGTATTTGTGTGTGTGTGTTTGTAGTATGCGTGTATATGTGTGTGAGTTTGTGCGTGAGTGTGCTTATGTGTGTGTATGTTTGTGCTGAATGTGTGTATATGTGTGTGTATGGTGTGTGTATAAGTGCGTTTGTGTGTATGTGTGTGTGTAGAATGTTGTTTGTGTAAGTGTGTAGGATGTGTGTAGGGTTTGTGTGCGTGTGTGTGTGTAGGGTGTGAATGTGTGTAGGATTTGTGTATATGCGTTTGTGTGTGTGTAGGATATGTGTATAAGTGTGTTTGTGTGTAGAATGTGTGTGTTTGTGTATGTGTGTGTGGGGGGATATGTATATGTGTGTGTACGCGAAAGATGTATGTATATGTGTATATGTACCTTTGTGTGTATGGAGTGTATGTATGCGTGTTTGTGTGTATAGGCGTGTGTAGTATGTGTGCATATGTGTGTGTATAGGCGTGTGTGTGTGTAGGCAAAAGAAGGAAAAAAATTAATCATAAAAGCCAAAACAAAACGACTAAAAGTAAGAACATTAACATCAAATTTATTCATTTTAGGGATGCTAACTTTTTGCTTTTCGTTTCTATTCCACTTTCACATAGTAGTAGTAGTAGTAGTAGTAGTAGTAGTTACTACAACTACTACTACTACAACTAACAACAAGAAGAAGAGGGTGAGGAAGAGGAGGAGATGGAGGAGGAATAAGAAGTGTAAAAAAAATGGTTTGAAAACTTCAAAAAAAAAAAAAAGAAAGACAATAAACAGTTGCTTAAAAAAAGGGTGAAGACATGGTTCAATTGAAATTGTCACATCCGTTCCAGAATCCTCGTTTCTTACTTTTAGATTTTTATAAACTATTTTTTTCAAATCAGGCTTGGTTTTTCTTTTTTTTCTGCGTTATAAGAACTCGAATTCTCTGTGATGATATTTGAATCGTCATTGTATTTTTATAATTGCCATACATTTTGATGAAAGGAGTTGGGTGAGAAGTTGTGCTGTAATTCTGCAATTAATAATAATAATAATAATAATAATAATAATAATAATAATAATAATAATAATGTGTGTTAATAATAATAATAATTTTCGATTTGGCTGTCCCGGCTGACCACAGAATAAAACTGAAAGTAAAAAGAAGGATAACTACCTCGTCTTTGCAAGAGAATTGAAAAAAAACTATGGAACATGAAGGTTACAATTATACCAATTGTAATTGGTGCTTTCGGTACTTAAGGATTATTATAGGGACTGGAGGACTAGGAGGCAGGAGGACGAGTGGAGACCATCTAAACAACATTATTGAGATGGACCAGAATACTGAGTAGAGTCCTAGAAACTTGAGAAGACTTGCTGTCACTCAAACATTAGTGAAAGACCATCAGCTAAAACTGATGTGAAAAACTCTAATAAGTAAATAATAATAATAATAATAATAATAATAATAATAATAATAATAATAATAATAATATCCAAACTACAGCATTATTGAGATCAGCCAGAATACCGAGAAAAGTCCTGGAAACTTGAGTAGACTTGCTGTCACTCAAACTCCAGTAAGAAACCATCGGCTAACGCTGTTGTGAAAAACTCGAAACGGAGTAAATAATCAACAATTCTTTGGGACTTTGAAATCCAAACCGATAGTAGTTAAGGACTATAAAAGAAAAACATGCCTTCTAATTGATATGTCAGTACCAACAGATAATCGTTATATCAGTCAAAGAATATAATAAAATGAACGCAAAAACCTAGAAATAGAAATTGAAAAAATGTGACACCTTAAAACTACCACCGTGCCAGTAATTGGAGGATCCCTGGCTATGATCACTGAAAGAAACAGATAAACACACAAACAAGATACCTGGCAGTCTTAGCCTATATGAAATACAAAAGTTTGCACTTTTCAGAACAGCTCAACTTCTTAGGAGAGTACTATAAACATGAATGAAAAATACCACCCCAAAGCTGCAGCAAAAATATGAATACATAGAATGCATATAATCAGTACTTGACCTCACCTTAGCTTTGGGGTAAAGAAGGGTTGTATGAAACGAAAAGCAAAGCTAAAAATTAAATACTACTACTACTACTACTACTACTACTACTACTAATAATAATAATAATAATAATAATAGTAATAATAATAATAAAATTATAATAATAACTATAGCTTTATTATCGGCCAGAATACTAAGAAGGGTCCTGGTGAATTGTGGAGACTTGCTGTCACTCAGACTATCGTAAGAAACCCTAAGCGAACGCTGGTGTGGAAAAAACTCTCAAAAGAGTAAAAAAAACAACAATAATAATAATAAACTACGAAAAAAAAGTAAGATCTTTCGTTGTTCCAGCAGAAGCCAAAGAAGAATGAAAGACAGAAAAAAATATTTAAATATTTCGAGAGAACTGAAAAAAAAAAAGTGAAACATCATTATTGGAGGACTTGGAACATTGTTAATGAAACTAAAGAATTATAAATTATAAGAAGATTATTTCTAAAATTTACATGGATACCTGTTGTCACTTGATCTCCAATAACAATCACCCTGCAGTTGGGGTGATAACATATGATATAAGATTATATGAAATGAAATTAATAAAATAATTATAACATACTAATGATAAAAAAGAATGTTGAAGAAAGAGTTCTTACTCTTAACGAATATAAGTCATTACTCACACATGACGCGAAAATTCATATAAAATAATAATAATAATAATAATAATAATAATAATAATAATTACAGCAACAAAAAAATGACTCCTACAAAATTCTTTGGGATTTTGAGATACAAATGGAACTCGCAATCCCGACCAGGTCTAGCGTTAATTAAACATAAAATGAAAAACAAACTTGCCATCTCGTGGAGTTTGCTGTTCCGGTGGGTGGACCAGAGTATGAAAATAAAAGGAAGAGAAAAAATAGGCAAAAACTTTGATCTTGTCAGGGACCTGAAAAAGCTGTTGAACAAGGTGATAATGATACCAATTTTGTTTGGTCATCTTGGAACAGACTCTAAAGGCTTGGAAAAGAGACTGGAGGAATTGGAAATGAGAGGAAGAATCAAGACCATTCAGACTACGGCATTGCTAAGATCGTCTAGGATACTCTGATAAGTCCTGGTTAATTAAGAAGACTTGCTGTAACTCAGACTTCAGTGAAAAGCCACCTGTTAAAATTGGTGTAAAAACTTCCACGCAGAGAAATAATAATAATAATAATAATAATAATAATAATAATAATAAGAAGAAGAAGAAGAAGAAGAAGAAGAAGAGTACTGGAGACTTGAGGAGACTTGCTGTCACTCAGACTTCAGTGAAAAACCATCGGCTATCGCTGATGTGAAAAGCTCTAATGAGTGAATAATAATAATAATAATAATAATAATAATAATAATAATAATGTTAGAAATCAGAGAAAGAATGGTGACCATCCAATCTACAGTATAGTTGAGAACGGTCAGAATACAGAGAAAATTCCGGGAAATCTGAGAAAACTTGCTGTCACTCAGACCGCAGTGAAGGACTAGCGGCTAGCGTTGATGAAAAAATGCAAATAATAATAATAATAATAATAATAATAATAATAATAATAAGAAGAAGAAGAAGAAGAAGAAGAAGAAGAAGAAGAAGAAGAAGAAGAAGAAGAAGAAGAAGAAGAAGAAAAAAAAACACAAGAGAACTTGGAAAATATTAGACTTTGCTGTTCCGGCTGACCACAGAATAAAAATAAAAGAAAGTGAAAGGAAGGATAAATACCTCGACCTAGCTAGGGAATTGAAAAAACTAGGGAACATGAAGGTGACAATTATACCAATCGTGATTGGTGCTTTTGGTACAGTAACTAAAGGATTACTAAAGGGACTGGAGGACTAGGAGGCTGGAGGACGGATGGAGACCATCCAAACGACAGCATTATTGAGAACGTCCAGAATACTGAGAAGAGTCCGGGAGACTTGAGGAGACTTGCTGTCACTCAAACTCCATTGAAAAACCATCATCTAAAACTGATGTGAAAAACACTCAAGGAGTAAATAATAATAATAATAATAATGTTAGAAATCAGATGAAGAATGGAGACCATCCAAACTACAGCATAGTTGAGAACGGTCTGAATACTGAGAAGAGTCTTGGAGACTTGTGGAAACTTGCTGTCACTCTGACTCCAGTGAAAAACCATCGGCTAACGCTGATGTGAAAAGCTCTAATGAGTGAAGAAGAAGAAGAAGAAGAAGAAGAAGAAGAAGAAGAAGAAGAAGAAGAAGAAGAAGAAGGATGATGATGATGATGATGATAATACTATGACGAGTGCTCGAGTATTGAAAAGGCTTTAATTACAGTGAATGGCACTTGATATTAATTGTGTTAACTTAAAGAGTACAAATAAAGAATTTCGTGGTCTTGTTATTAATTTGATTGTATAAAACTATTCCAATAAAACAATATATATAATTTTGTAAAATCATTTCCAAACTACTTCTAGGGTAAGGGATTTCTCAGATATTTCCACCTTGGTATTTGGTTGCTTTACATCCAACTGGTACCCAAGATAAAAATTGAATAATTACAATAATTTTAATGCATTTTCAAATTGAAATCACGCATGGTTATTGCAAAGTGTGGGACAGCCGCCTCGAAGGTAAACAAGTTCGAATTCCAGTAGATTTGTTACGTTCACTTTCGGGCTAATACCCTCGAAAAATGTTTGGACCCCTTTATCGGCATAACACTGGGTTAACTAGTATCACGGCTGATTTTCTACAAGGTTGGCTTCGGCATTAAATAAACCACGAAGTTGATATGCCAAAGAAACCAAACCAATAAAATTTCGATAATTTTTCAATCAAAATAATGATACGAAAATAGATTTATTGAAAATACTTAAAGGTGGAAAATATGATAAAAATGTAAAGGAAAAATTAAAAAAAAAACGATACGGTGGAAAAAGAAAAAAGAAAAACGCAAAAAAAAAAAATCATAGCAGAGAGTTCTGGGGTGTAAATTTATAAAGTTTGCGTAGGTCATAATATGCCTGGTCATGTTTTGTTCCTTGCTGATGGTAATCACGTAACCTGTTGCATATGACTTGGAGAGAAGATAGGCTCTAGCAAATAATTGCCCTTATTTTGAAAGATACCGTGAATGAAATGTTCGGCATGGCAATCGAACAACGCAATATGTTAAAAGTTAACACACCACTCTCTGTTATAATGCAAAAAGAAAAAAAAAGAAAACATTGCTATATAAATGCAGAAATAATATCTATCAATCTATTTATCTCAGTCTGTTCGTTTTGCGCCAAATCACCAACGTGGATAAGTTTATGCGCGTGTGTAAAAATCTATGTTTTAAAATAGTTAAAGCAATAAAACATGATAGATAGATAGATAGATATGATGAGATTGCAAATACACACGTACACGCGTGTGTGTTTGTCTCTGTGTGTACGTGTGTATGTATGTGTATATGTGTGTGAGGGAGAGAGAGGGAGGGTTGATTAGTGAAAAGTTTGTTTAAAACAAACTGACTTTAAATCATTGGGTAAATGAAAAACAATTCGCAAGCCTTATGCAACACAATCTCCTGAATTTACGTTGGTATATATATATATATATATATAAGTACTCATTTATAAGGCCTAGCTTAGTTTGGTAAAAGTATGAGGCACACAGTGAGTATCAAAATCACTAACAATGATCTGATCTGTAAGTTACTGACCTTCAACTACGTGTGGTACCCAAGAAAAATAATCAAAACTCATAATTGACACCTAACAGTAAATATGAGTCAGTGCTACGTGTGGTACCCAAGAAAAATAATCAAAACTCAGAATTGACACCTAACAGTAAATATGAGTCAGAATCGAACTCACTAGCAAGTGTTTTGCCAAACAAACTCGCAAACCATTAAACCGCTATGGGTTACTTTCGCAAAAAAAAAAAAAAAATGCTAATTAAATCGTATGTTTGACAACAGGTTAGGATTATTAATTCATGAAACGGGGAATTTTCCGTGGCTTGATGGCTAAAGTGCTGGACTGCAAGTAAGCGAGTTCGAATTCCAGCCACGCAATTACGTCAACTTTCGGACTTATACACTTGGGAAAAAGTATGAACATCCTTATCCCCTAGCTATCAGTTAAATAGTATCATAACTGTTCTTCAATAAGGATGGCTTTGGCATTAAATAACCCTCGAAGGTTTATATGCTATTAATTAAAAGAAACCAAACCCTCATGAGAATCGAACTCACTACTAAGTAGTAATTGGTTTGGATATCTAACTTGCTAACGATTATACAATGACAATGCATAGAGAGAGAAATATTGTTGAAATAGAGTGAGGTAGACTAATTTTTATGGGTGGGGACGGAGAGAGAAAGATTCTTAAGAAATAGGGAGAGCACAAATTCGCGCTGAAGTATTTTATTTATTTATTTATTTATTTATTGCGTAAATGGAATTACAACAACCAAGAGAGAAACGTTCAAATGGCGTTTTTAACATCCGCAGCCTCTCATTTATGGTGGTGTTGGTGGCTGTGTAATTATACCTTTTACCACTACCACTTTTTTACCCCGCCTTCTTTCTATATCTAACACCTCCTCTTAAAGTAGGCAGGGCTATTAGAAAATGACGGCAGGGACTGTTTGGTCCGCCCTTCAGCCAGCAGACGCTTTGTATGTGGACGGACTCGTTCTTCTTTCACCACTTTTAGCGATAACAATGTCTCTCTCTTTCTTCTCTGTCTGTCGCTTTCTTCTTCTTCTTTTTCTTCTTCTTCTCCTCTCGCTGTTACACACACGCATGCACTCACAACACTATGTGGAGCACCTGCTGTAGTTTGATAATTAGTAACCTCGTAATTTAGAGCATAATGTATTGAGTTCGATCCTTACCGGATGTTCCTCTTCAGTGATTAAAAATATAAAGCTTTAAACACACACACACGTGCGTGTGTATGTGTGTCTAACGTAAAGTTGGACGGGTTTCGATCCCGACTTCAAGCGTCCTGCGTGTCTAGCCACACTGAAGAGTTCTGATAGAACGAAACAGTCTGTCTGTGGATGACAATATATATATATATATATATATATATATATATATATATATATATATATATATATATATATATATATATATGTTTGTGTGTGAAGAATTTATTTGTCAGTCCTTTATAGATGGCTAAACGCTTTGATGCTGAGCTACCAAACTTAGTATACGTAATTATTGGACCAAGGGGAAGATTTTTACGTAAAAAATTGTTCCTCGTGATAAAAGGTAGGTTCTCATTGAGAAGGATCTCTAACAATAAACAGTAATCAGCAAGAAACCATGATCTCCCTAATCATGCAAAACTTTAATTTCAAATTTTTAAAAGAAGAAAAAAAAACCACCCCAACCAAAAAAAAACAAAACGAATTGTTTTCTTGATATAATTATTCACGTTTAATTAACCATTGCTCAGTAAGTTTATATGCAATTTCTTATGTAAAATAATTACGTCGCGTTATTGCTTATTTGGTCTTATAATCCAGACAAAAATGAAAATATCTAAATCGATAAATCTCTCAAGTTTCACTTACTTTAATCCAAAATTTTTTTTTCAAAAAAATTCCATGATTTCAATGAATTTTCAGGATTTTTTTTTTTTTAACAATGCAATATTAACTTCATTAGCTAATATAAAAAACATAATTGTTAAATCTCTTTTCTCCCTTGTGAATTTTGAGATTGATAGATCGATCGATAGATAGATAGAGAGAAAGAGAGCATGAATGAAAGAATCAACACAAAATGTTTCTTTGTCTAGTGGCATATCAACTTTTGTAGGATATCTAATGCCAGAGTCATCCATGTAGAAGAATAGAGGTACTTTTTGGGCTGGAGCAGGGCAGGGACAAGGGACTTAATTCTTTTCTCAAAGGTGCTAGTCCGAAAGTAAACGACGGAATTCGCAGTCCAACACATTAGGAATTATATCACAGACACAACCC
>OY757925.1:39713648-39778648 GCA_963585895.1 Sepioteuthis lessoniana
CACACACACACACATATATATATATATATATATATAGAGAGAGAGAGAGATTAGCATAGCACCCGTCAAAATTATATTATTTAGGTATCTAATGTATATGTATTTACCAACCACTCTGCTTGAGCAGGGTATGATACGAGGTCAATCTTTTAAGCGGAGTTTAACAAGACAATTTCAAAGTTTTCCTTCTCCTAGACCGGTTACCATACTAAGTACATTGTACATTTATATTTATATTTTTGTGTTGTTGTTTCTTAAAAGTTTTTGTACGCAGTTATATGATATTAAATATCCCTATCTAATACAAATATTTGCGGAATTCAAGTATTCTTATTAAATACTATCAATTATAATGTTTCAGGTTGGTTGGTTGGTTGGTTGTTGGGTTTTTATGGCATATCAATCTTTGTAGATTATTTTACGCCAAATCCATTTTTATGCAAATAGTCAGTTCTATTTCAAACAACTCAATTTAGCATATGTACACAGTTTAATTGTGAAAAATATTTTTATTTCAAGCTATTTGGTTTATTCAAGCAGTTCTAATTCAGCTTATTACAGATTTTGTTTACATACAGTTAAATGTCAAAACAGTTCAATATATAACAATTCAATTTAGTGTAAGTACAGTTTCAAAATCAAAAACAGTTCTATTTCAAACAATTCAGTTTAGCATAAGCACGTAGTTTTAATGTAAGTACAGTTTAATAGAGAAAAAAATTTCTATTTCAAGCTATTCAGTTTAGTCAAACAGTTCTAATTGAAACAATTCAGTTTAGCATAAGTATGCAGTTAGTACTATTTAACCCATAGATAGGGCCCTATCGGGTGCTACCATTCCGGGCCAGAGTTGACCAGGGAGCAATGGCAATGAAGGCGTACTCGGCATTCCCCAAAGCCCCAGTATTACTAGAACCCCACCATCAGATTGTTTAGTGTCATATCAGGACACTCATTGGGGGTCTTACCCCTCTGAAGAGGTGCAGTCGGTGTATTCTACAGCCCCAGCCGGCGGGGCAATAGAGAGTTTCAAGTAATTATTTCTGCTTAATAATAGTTATTTGTTTGCAGATATTTATATGGTCCTATTTACCAACCCCTTCGCTCGGGCAGGATATGACATAAGGTCAATTTTTAAGCGGAGTTTGACAGGTTTGAATTCAGAGTTTTCCTTCTCCTAGACTAGTTGTCTCACCAAGGCTGAAGAAATCAGTCTGTCCTACTATTTACCCATAGCTGGAGGGAGAATAACTGGATTCATACCTTTCCCAAGGGTATTGGTGCTATGTGAAATGCAATCAGTCTCGTCCAGGATTTGAACTCGAGTCGCTGTGTCCATTTCCTACGACGATAACCATTACACCACAGACACCTCAAATTTATATGGTTTCAAGTAACTAATAATAATTATTAGTAAACAATTATAGCTTCAAGTAACTATTCTTAATACAAATAATTTACAGTTATATGGCATCAAGTATTCCTATTGGATATGAATAATTCTAAACAGATCAATTTGGGACCCTAATATGTACTATCCCTCCTAGCCACCGGAGAATAATGGGAAAAAGATTGAACTCTACATTCTCAAACCTCTAGAACTAGAGCCTTAATCTCAGATACAGATTAGAGTCATACCCAGGATAACCTTTTTTTTGGGGGGGGTGTCTTATCCCACTGCAGGAGAACATAGTCAACGTATTCTGAGCCGAACCGGTAAAGTGGTCTGAAAACTCATTAGTGGTTTATTTGCAAGACAAGTTCGCTAACATTTAAATTAATCATACAAGGACACACACCACACACACAAGTTAGGATTTCGAAGTGTAAAACTCTAAATTGCAACTTTGTGTTAATATATATATATATATATATATATATATATATATATATATATATATATATATATATATATATATATATGCGTGTGTGTGTGTGTCTGTGTGAACTGTTCGCTTCCTCCCTGTACCGAGTTAGTTTCTGCATTGTCTGAAAGAAACAAATATAAATAAATTTTACAAAGTAAAATAAATATTAGAAATGTTGAAGATATTCTTGGATTGTTGTGAACGTGGAAATAAGACACAATACAAAAACAAAATAAAGACATTGCCCAAAATATCAGATGAAAAATGAGCAAAATAAACCACTCAGCTCCAAACTTATTTTCTGTTGCGAAGAAGAATAACAAAAAACAAAAAAACAAAAAAAAAAACAAAAAAATGATAAAATAAATTTAAAAAGAAAAAAAAAAAGCAAAAGAAAAGAAGTGAATATCAGTTTCTTTATCTTTCTTATCAAAAAGTCTGAAGTGCAAAACTATTTTTTTCTTTCTTTCAGCGAACATTCCAAATGCCCAATAATATGTGTGAAACCTTTTCCGATCAATCGTGACACAAAAATAGAATTTTCTTTGAATAAAAAGAACCAAATAAATATTAGGTGGAAGATGAAGAAGAAAGTCAATTTGTTTCTATAATACGTGACTTTTCTTCAAACATTTCATATACTTATTTGCAGAAAACTTCAGCACAAAGAAAAACAAAACAAAAACGATTACACAATTTCTTATACTTAGTATTAGTTTTGTCTAGACAGATATATATATATATATATATATATATATATATATATATATATATATATATATATATATATATATATATATAAGGTATATTTAGGTAGTAGTCTTTCTTTTAAGTATGTTTAATTAAAAATAAACACAGGCGAGGTTCTTTTTAACAATTTTCATTGTTCATTTTTCTTTTTCATTTTTTTTTTTAGTCTTACAAGATTTCTTAAGTTTGGTCCTTTTTTATTTATTATTCATCCGAAAAAATATCCGACATTTTCTCCATAAGTACTTTTTATCATCATAGGTTATTTTAAAGGGTATTATAAAGATGTTATTTTTAAAAAATCCAATTAAACTTTGTTTTTTTACATTTTTTATCTGAGATACATTCTATTCATAGTGTACAACGCTTTTTTAACAGACAATTTTATGTAAGCATGAATCAAGTGTCGATATATACACGGTTCATAATTTTGGGAGGTTGAAATTCAAACATAGTAGGAAGGTCTAAGAACAATCCTCGGCTTCAAAAATTGATATAATAAATTATTGATTTCGTGATCAATGATCGACAGAAGTTTATAGTATGTAAAAATATGTTCAAAATAAATAAACTTTTTCCGTTTCTAAATAAAAATAGTTAAAATAGGACACGCATAAAGGGAAAAAAATTATCTTGAAGATCTTTCTGAAAATCAATCAACAATCTTGTCATTTTGGTTTATTTCTTGACACTTCTTATATATATATATATATATATATATATATATATATATATATATATATATATATGTACGTATGTATGTATAAAGATATAATCCTTAGAATGAGAGAGTTGAATGTTACAATAATAGTCTCGTGGCAATCTTGTACTTAGAGAAAATATTAAGGGTTATGTGCAAGCCTCATTCATGCATCAATTTGTTTATGTTGTTTCAGTAGTTTCCTTTTCCAAGGTTGACCGTATTTTGCATATAAATCCTACAAACGTGTGACAGAAGGAATGAATGTGTTATTATCCCAGTTTTCACTTTCCAATAAATCTAAAATATTGTGTTTAGCTAAGACTAGGTGTACAATATCGAAAGTGTTGTCTAAAACAAATTTTTTCTGGCCGAAAATGAAGTCAAAGTAGTTTGAATACAAATTTTCAAAAAGATGGCTATATCCTACGATTAAAAATAGGATTACATTAGCTTAAAAATTGAAATTACTTGTATAAGTAAGCATATATATATATATATATATATATATATATATATATATATATATATATATATATATATATTTGTGAGTGTGGGCGTGGGTGGGTGAGTTAAAGATAGAAGTCTGCACCTGTAGTAAAGTTTTAAAAATTTTTTGTTTTACGCAACGTTTTTCAGCTGTCAAGAGCCTCTTCTGGTATTTATAGAATCAAGCTTAGAAAGATTGTTTGTGGGAAGTGAATTATTTTAAATACCGTTCTGTTGCGACTTCTCACCCGCTATTTTCTTCGACTCAAGTCATCAAAACTGTAATGACTAAATTCCTTCTCAACTGACTATTCGACTCTTACTCGCAGTTCCACATTCTAAGATTATCCACTACATTGTCCTTCGGGACTGATTCCCACATGGATCTGATATATATATATATATATATGAGTGTGTGTGTGTGTGTGTGGTTTCGTTTGGTTTGGTTTTATAACATATCAACCATCGTAGGTTATTTAATATCGAGTCCATTTTTATACATATAAACAGTTCTATTTCAAACAATTCAGTAAAGCATAAGTACAGTTTAAATGTCAAAAACATTTCTATTTCAAGCTATTCAGTTTAATCAACAAAATTAAATGATTCAATGTATTGCTATGTATCCCTAAGAATTCAAGTAAACATTTGCACACAGTTCTATTTCAAACAATTCAGCTTAGCATCAGTACACAGTTTAGTTCTATCTAACTCATAGATAGGACCCTATCAGGTGTTACCACTCCGGGCCAGAGTCGACCTGGGAGCTATGGCAATGAAGGAGTACTCCGCATTCCCCAAAGCTCCAGCATTGCCGGAGCTTCACAATAAGATTACTTAGTGTCATAACTAGGGCACTCGTTGGGGGAGGGGCTTACCCCTCTGCTGAGTTTCAGACGCTGTATTCTGCAGCCTCAGCCGACTGGGCCAATATGTGTGTGTGCGTGTGCATGTGTGCGTGTGTGTGTGCGTGTGTGTGTGTGTGTGTGTGTGTGTGTGTGTGCGTGCGTGTGGTGTTTTTAAACAGAATATTCTCTTATAGGCATGTTTTATTGAAAATGACGGAAAAGGATTTAGCATTTAGCTTTTTACTCAGCTTTTTGTATTTGGTGAACGAGATGTCACAACTGTGGTTGAAAATCATTGTTAGCGTAGTCTGAGGATTGGTATTTTCAACCCTTTTCGGTCATTTTCGGGGACGTAGGTGATCCTGTGTTGAGGAATGCTAGATAGATTGATTCTCTGTTCAAGGAATTTTTAGGTGGGCGTGTTCATCTTGTGCGATTGACGTCGTGTGTGAAACTATGCGTTCATACACGACGTCACCCGCAGTTGCGACATCTCGTTTGCCAAAAACAAAAAAGCTGAATAAAAAGCTAAATGCTAAATCCTTTTCTCTAATTTTGATTAATATACACGCGCACCCGCACACACACACACGTATGTATATAAGGGAAAAATGGAAATAAACCCGACGGTATGTGAATATAAAAATATGAAAAAAAATCATAAAATATTCAGCAGATGTAATTATTCATAAAGGATAATATGCCAACATTTCTCGTTTTTTTTTTTGTTTTGTTTTTTTTAACCATCTCCATCTCGAAGATGATGTTAGTATGCTATCTCTCATCCGAAAATTATTTTCGAATGAAAATCAGTTCAATGAATTAAAATAAAAATAATCATCGGATGAAGCATTATGACACCGAATACTAATTTCATCCTGGGGGTGTCCTCGGGGTGTAATGGTTAAAGCGATGGACTGCAGAATCGTAGTACGCGAGTTCGTACTCCAGTCGCGCTATTACGTTCACTTTCGGGCAAATACCCTTCGGAAAGGTAAGTAAGTAAAGTTAGCAACCATAGTCGAGGGTGACCCGAAGGCTCCCTTTTCGATAGCTACTACACCAAGGTGTAGGGGAGGGCGCTACTCCATTCCCAGGATTGCTCCACTTTATCCTTGAACCGTACCTTATAATGCTGAGTGTTAAGCAAGGTGGTATCAAGTTCCATTTTTAAAGTCTTTGGTATGACTCGACCTGGGATTGAACCCAGGTCTCCCGGGCCATTGGCGAACACTCTAACCGCTGGGCCAATGTCATGAACCCCTTTATCCTCCCAGCTATGGGTTAAATAGTACCACCACTGTTCTTCGAGGAGAATAGCATTGGCATCAAATAACCTACAAAGGTTGATATGCCATTAAACAAAGAAACCAACCAAACCAAACCTAATGTCATCCTAAAAATAGTTTAACCAAGAAAATCATATGTTAGCATATTGTCATTTATAAATAATCTGAATATCTTTGTTCTTTCATATATATATTTTTTCTTCGTTTTTTTTTTTTTGGAAGCATTTCTTTATTGATACATATTCGATTGAACATTATAGAAATTTTTTTGTCTACATATTTTTTTGTTAATGCTTTCGAATTGCCGTATTGATCTTATGATATTCGGCGGGAATTGGTTGATAAACCTTCCATAAACCTATTTCTCAAGTCAAACGCTACACAATACAACAGTACAAACACTCATTCTTACAAAGTAGTAATGTACATACAAAAGTTAAATCACTTTTGTAATACATCCTCCCCTGATGATGGCCCAAAGTTGGTCATAAGTATTTGGAAAATAACTAATTATGGAAGATTTATCAACCAATTCCCGCTTAATATCATAAGATCAATACGGCAATTCGAAAGGATAAACAAAAAAAAATATGTAGACAAAAAAATGTCTATTTTGTTCAATCAAATATATATATATATATATATATATATATATATATATATATATACAAATTTCATTAAACACAATAGACGTCTTCTGTCTACATATTTTCTTCTGGATCCGTTCGTATTCCCGTATTACTTTTATCGTATTCGGCGGGAATTGATTTATGTATTGTCCATAGTTGTATGTATCCCAAGTACTTTCTGCCCGATTTTGGGCCATCATCAGGGGAGGATCTATGACTTAAATGTCTTTAGCTACTGATACTATTTATAGAAACCCATTTAAAAGCAAACGCTATAATCCTCAACGGTAAAGACGCTCTTACATAATAGTAATATGCAAAAACAAAAGTTACATCCTGTGTCGGCACAGAGCTGCCGTATGTATGTTCGAGCTGGTCGTCCTGCCTTTGCACGTCCATGTGAAGGGGTCCACAGGAGTATATCACTTATGAGCTCGTCCCTACCTCTCCAGCAGTGTCCCGCATGTCTGGTTCGTCTAACTTTGATAGTTTTCGTGATGGGTCGTGGGTGGACGTACAGCTGCTGCTTTGTGGAGTGCTGTCTCCAGGATTGTTCAGTATTGATCGCCGAATTCTTGTGTAGTTGCCGTTAAGCTTTTTCTCCATACGTTTTGTTAGCGTTCATGTAGTGCATCCATATAGCAGTATCGACACGACCGCAGCTTGGAAGAAACTGCGCTTCATTTATCGGTCAGGTCTGACTTCCATATGACCGATAGCAATTGATAGCTATCCATGCCTTTGTTAGTTGCGTGTCGATGTCTTTTTCAGTTGATGTGACACTGCTTTCTAGGTAGGTGAACTTCTCAACTAGTCTCAGAGAGCTACCATTTAGTGTGGAGATGTCGCCTGTTTGATTAAAGCACATGTATTCTGTTTTGTGTGCGTTGACTTGGCGGCCAATGCCTGCAGCGGCTCGTTCCAAACTAAGTAGCGGAGTTTCGGCTTGGGCGGGTGCGTTTGCTTGGAGCGCTATATCATCGGCGTAGTCGGCGTCGGTAATTGTTTTTGCGTGGTACCTTCTTCTTCTTTCTTTTGTTAGCTTGAAACCGTTTTCTTTGATTTTATCGATAGATGTTCTAAGCACGTAGTTTTGGCAGATGATAAAGAGGTATGGGGCTAATGTGTCTCCTTGCAGTACACTTGCTACAATGTCGAAGTAGTCAGTGTCTCCCTCCTGAGAACGGACTTTTACTTTGGTGTTTCTATAGAGCATCATTATGGCTTCGACGGTTTCTTTTGGTAGGCTGTAGGCGAGTAGAATTTGCTCCATCTTTCCTCTGTGAATGGAGTCAAAGGCCTTAGTAAAGTTGACAAATAGTATTGTTGCCTGTATGTATTTTGCGTGTACACCTTCAAGAATTTGATGGATAGTCAAAATTTGTGACGTCGTGGATCTATTTCTCTGGACGCCATTTTGGTTCTTCCTAAGTATGTCGTCAATTTTGGGTTCTATGCGGTTGCGTAGTAGGTCATTGTATATCTTGGCCGCTATGGACGTGTTATACCTCGGTAGTTCTTGGCTAATCCGAGGTCACCCTTTTTAGGGAAGGGGAGGATGCATTCCTTCATCCATCTGTCTATAGGATTTTGATTATATACGGCATTACAGTGTCGGAGCAGTATGTCGTCGAATTGTCTGGTCTTCCACACTTCTGGTGGTATTTCATCGAGCCCGGCTGCCTTTCTATTTTTAATTTGTCTCAGTACCGAGTCGAATTCTATTTGAGTAAACTGTCCTAGTTTGATGTATAATTGCTTATTTATAATTCTTGTGAATGGCTCATGAATAACATCCAGAGGGTTTCCGAGTAAATTCTCGAAATGCTATTTCCACAGGTGTATTCGATCTTGTTGGCTGGTAGCTTTCAGTTTAGCTTTGGCAGTGCTCTTCCTTTTGCTCCCTTCGTTTATCGTTTGCAATGTTATCCTAAATTGTCCATCTTCAACCGAGTCTCTAATCTTATCGATTTGATTTTGTATGTATTCTGACTCTCCTTTTAGGTGTATATTAGTTAATTCAGTTTGTGCCTTTTTAAGTTTCAGGGTATTGGTATTGGTTGGGTTCTTCCTATTGCATTTGGAGGTAGTTTTCACGTCTGCGCGCTTTTCTCTAATCGCTAATGTCCCCCATGGGATTCTATATTTTGTTCTTTGTTTAGTTGGAATGAATTCCGCTGCCGCTTCTAAGTGGGCATTGACGAAATTCTCATATTCTTCATTCCGAGTATGTGTTTCTGTCTTTTTCTGTAGAGTGTCGTATTTGTTTCTTAGTACTATCGCATATTTATCTCTAATATCCCTGTTATTAAGCAAGGCCCAGTCATAGTGTACGGTGGCCGTTGTTCGGGTCGCATTCTTTTGTAGGCTCATTCGTATTTTTGCCGTGACAATTCTGTGATCCATTTTGAGGGTGTGTCTTCCGATCACCGAATAAATACTTCACTCAAATGTTTGGTTTTGGCACAATACATTTTATATATTATCTAAATTATAAGCAGACCATATATTCATTTTTTAATTGAGGTTCATTTTGATGTGGTTCATTTAAATGAACATTTTCTCGTAAGCAAAATAAGTTATCCAGTTATCATGTCGAGTAATCTCCCTTCATGGCATCTAACTGGGAAATGGAGATTATTTGGTAGTGTTTATCTCTCGGCTCTCCTTCAACTAAGGTCGCCAACTTTATTTACTTTATCTCCTTTTCAAGTAATTCGCTGCGAGCTGTACTTAATGAGGTGGTACCCGAACCAGGGATTGATCCCTGATCTTATCTAATATTAAACGCCCAAGAAGAAGAGCTTTTTATCAGGTGAAAGGGATCTTTCTGCTCTAACATAGTTGAGAGATGGCATGGAGTCATGCCTTTCTCAAGTGCATTTTTGTGAAGTGAACGCAACCTGCTCTTGACAAATTTGAACTCGCTTCACCGATTCCAGCTTCCGTGACATAAACAGTCAGTTCTTCTCATATGAACGATTTAGGCTCAGTAATATCCAGATATGCCCCGTTTCACTACGTTTTCCTTTATTACTCTCTTTTAAAGATTAAAACGTTTGAAACTATTGGAATTTCATTTTGATAATTTTTCTAATTATTATTGATGAGGGGGAGTCTTCGTTGTGTAGTGGCTAATGTTCTGGACTGCAACATTGTAGCAAGTGAGTTCAAGCTTTAGTCGTACTATCACGTTCAATTTAAGATTAATATCCCTGGGAAAGGCATGAACCCTTTTCTCCCTCAGTAATGGGTTAAATAGGATCTTTAACTATTCTTTTACAAGGATTGCTTTGGTATTGAATAACCAACAAAAGTTGATATGCCATTAAACAAAGAAAACAAAGCGTATAGTTGATGAGTGTCTGGGAATAGAATATCGACCTCGTAACATTAAGTCTAATGTCCTCACCGCTGGACAACAAGACGATGACATTTCATCTCAAAACAAAAAAGTCTTAATGAGGTTAGCATAAAATGAAAAATGTTTTTGGTGAAAGGTTTAGTGCAAACGTCAGCAAAAAAGAAAAAAAAGACAAAATCTTGGGGGCCAAAACCCTTCGGTAAATAAGTCTGTTTCCAGTCAACTGAAAAATCAACATTGCTTGGTACGAGTCAGTCAGTTCTCTAAATACCTTATCCCCCCCCTCCACCGCTTGATCCTACCTGCAGAGTGGGGATTTAGTGAAGTCGACCCCTCAGTTTCCTCTTTTCACTCTTGCTCATCTCCTGGCACACATAAACAATTTTGTTGTTTTGTCTTTTTTTTTGTTTTGCTTTTTTCTTGTTTGTTTTCAGTGTTAATCCCATTTATAATTTAGTTTGGAAGTGGTTTTTGAAGGTGGCAGAAAGATTAGATCATGAAACTGGAGGGCAAAAGGTCTGTCATCAAATAACTGAGGTATATGAGTGCATCGGGTTCAGTTGTTTGTTTTGTCAACCAGCATTCAATCACATACACTATCTGTAAAAAGTTGTCTTGCTTCCAGAACATGTATATAAAACAATTATATTTTCTGCATCGACGAAAAATACAGTTGATTGTTTTGAATACACGGTTTATAACTATATATAATTAATTTAGATTTTTATCATTGGCCTAATCAGTAGAGTGTTTGCCAATGGTTCGGGAGATCGGGGTTCAATCCCAGGTCGAGTCATACCAAAGACTCAAAAATGGTACTTGATGTCACCTTGTTTACACTCAGCATTATAATGTATAGATCATGGGTAAAGTGGAGCAATCCAGGGAAATGAGTAGCATTCTTCCTTACACTTTGGTGTAGTAGCTATTGAAAAGGGAACCTTCGGGTTACCTCGACAACGGTCGCCAACTTTACTTACTATAATCATTGCTATTGTATTTGATAAATTATATTTACTTTATTTTTCCTTGACATACATATAGTGAAAACTTAAAAAGGTGATTAAATACAAATTCAAGACAGGTTTATATATATATATATATATACTATTTCTAAATTTCGTTTTTTTAACACACACACACACACTCACACACACACACATACATATATATATATATATACTTGTCAACATGAATGCTTATATATACAACCCGGTCGGCTGCGTGAGTCTTCAGAATACACCGTGTGCATCTCTGCAGAGGGATAAGACTCATACAACGAGTGTCCTGGATGTGGCATCAAACAATTTGATTGTAAGGTCCCACCCCAGGGGTTTTGGGGAATATGGAATATCCCTTCATTGCCTTTGCTCCAATGTTCACTCTGGCACGTTGTGGTAGCACCTCGTAGGTCCTATCTAAGGGGTCGAATAGAACTGTTTGGCATTTAAACTGCAAGGAAGCAAACGATTTATGTTAAATCGAATCGTTAGAAATAGAACTGTTTGACATATTACTGTTTGGTTTCTTTGTTTAATGGCATATCAACTCTTTTTAGGTTATTTAATGCCGAAGCCATTCTCCTAGAAGAACAGTAGTGGTACTATTTAACCCATAGCTGGGAGGATAAGGGGGTTCACACCTTTCCCAAGGGTATTTGCCCGAAAGTGAACGTAATAGCGCGACTGGAGTACGAACTCGCGTACTACGATTCCGCAGTCCATCGCTTTAACCATGACACCACGAGGACACCTCCACATATTACTGTGTAAGCAATTAACTGATGTTTGATTGAATTGTAAGTGATACATAGCAATACTTGAAACCATTCAACTGTGTGCAAACGAATGGGTAATGTTGGATTGAATTGTTAATGTTGAATAGCAAAACTTGAAACACTTTAATTGCGCGCCTAAATAGTATGACATAGCAGTACTTGGCACCATCTAACTGTGTACTAATAAAACTATTGGTGTTAGATAGGAATACTTGAAGCAAATTTAATTGTTTGCAAACAGATGATTAATACCAAATATAATTATTCATATAAGGGTTGATGTGCCATTAAACAAAGAAACCAAACCAAACCTAATTATTCATGTCTTATAGGAATTCTTGAAAACGTTTAACTGGGTGCGAAAATTAAATTGTTTGTATTATATAGCAACACTCGGAAGTGTTTGAATGTGCGCAAATGAATAGTGTGGAATGGAATTATTAGTATTGGATGTTCAATTGAATTGTTAGAGTAACACGAACAAAAAACTAGTGTTAACTCTTTAACCGCGTGTCGAAAATTAAATGTATGTGTTACATAGCAATACTTGAAACCATTTAACCTGATGCAAAAAAACCTATGAATATTAGATTGCAATATTTGAAACCATTTAAGTGGGTTGAAGCAAATTATGAATACTAAAAATGACAATTCGTGTTAGAATACTTGGAACTATTTAACCTGATACAAATAAAACTTAATATTAGATTGCAATATTTGAAACCCTTTAAGTGGGTGTAAGCAAATTATGAATACTAAAAATGACAATTCGTGTTAGAATACTTGGAACTATTTAACCTGATACAAATAAAACTTAATATTAGATTGCAATATTTGAAACCCTTTAAGTGGGTGTAAGCAAATTATGAATACTAAAAATGACAATTCGCGTTAGAATACTTAAAACTATTTAACCTGATACAAATAAAACTATTAATATTAGATTGCAATATTTGAAACCATTTAAGTGGGTGTAAGCAAATTATGAATAGTAAAAATGACAATTCGCGTTAGAATACTTGAAACTATTTAACTGTGTGCGAACAATAGTAATATTTGTGTGCAAACAAATGAGCTCTCGTTTAAAAACTGCATTTACAAATCATATATATATATATATATAAAGAAGATTTGCCATAAGATTACCTATATATATATATATATATATATATATATATATATATATATATATATATATATATCCCTTTCTTGAATTTATTTTTAATCACCCTTTTTTTAAGTTTACACTGTATTAGTGACACGATGTTCAATATTTTCAATATGAAGCATTATATAAAATAAACACGACATGGGTTGCTATATATATCTATCTCAAAAATTTACTACTTAATGATAAAAAAGCATCTGTTTTGACAAAATAGATATCTATTTTTTTAACTTAGTGTTCTTCCCTGTCAAGACATTTAATTCAATTGTGAATGTTGATAATATAGATAGAACCTCATTCAATGAAAACTTCAGATATCTTCTTTACGTATCGGTCTACACCCTTGAACATGTACTAGTTCACTCCCCCACCTACACACACACACATACACACACACACACACACACACACACACACACATATATATATATATATATATATAGATAGATAGATAGATAGATAGATATTATATTCAACCAAGTCAATTTCTGTTTTAAAATTTGAATCTTTCCTTTGTAGGGTCATCACCTACCCAACACCTCTACAGATCCTTTTTTTTGTTACTCTCTCTTCCGCATTACTTCTGCATTACGTATCGGTCTACACCCTTGAATATGCACTAGTTCACTCCCCACCTATATATATATATATATATACGTAGATAGATAGATAGATAGATAGATATTACATTTAACCAAGATAATTTTTGTTTTAAAATTTGAATCTTTCTTTTGTAGGGTCATCACCTACCTAACACCTCTACAGATCCTTTTTTTTTTTGTTACTCTCTCTTCTTCATTACTTCTGCATTAAAGCCGTATCACTGGCTGGAACAAGCTGAATGTACCGAGAACCTTTATCCATAAAAAAACGTTTTGGGATAAAATTTCCCATAAAAATCAAATGCAATAAAATGTTTAGAAAATGATCTCCTTTCTTTATAAGTCTCTCTGTCTATTTTTTCTCTTCTCTGTCTCTCTTTTTCTTTCAGTCTCTTCTTTATAATCCTTCTCTGTTGAAATATGCATTAAAGTAATTTACTTGCAGTTTGGGATGTGGCCAGCCAAATGTTAAACGCGCTAAACTATTAACCCTTTATCTGGTGAAAAAATCTTTCTTCATGCACGTTTTCAGGACCAGAAATGTTGAAAAAAATAAAAGATAAAAAAAAAAAAAAACTAAGTATAAAAGAGTGCATAGGGTACCCTTCCCTTTAGTTAGTTAAATAAAACAAAGACAAAGAGCTGATTTCTTTGATAGGAATTCTATTAAAAATTCATTGGAATTTTAGTACTATGGAATTTTCCGAAAAAGTCTCCAATAGTCAGAAAGAAACGATCGCATCTTCCTTTGGTATATCAAGACTTTGGTTCTCGCTTCAGCAGTTAAGTTTTGATGTTCCTGTGGAGAAATGAGAAATAAAATACAAAACAAAACAACTAGTGAATACCTCCATGCAACATATACTTAAAAGGAAGATCAAAGGAATGTATCAACCGATAAACTAAATGATTTAAAGGCGAATAACCATTATATTGTCCTGCTTTCTAATATCTAATATTTATTTCTTTTGAATGCAGCATTACAGGGTAGCACAAAATAATACTACAAGGACTAACTCTCAAAGTAAAAATTGTTAATACATAGAAGAATAGCAAATGTATATTGCATGATGACAAAGATGAAACGTTTAATTCCATATTAAGCGAATGCAGCAAACTGACCCAAAAGGAATATAAGACTAGGTGTGACTACGTGGGAAACGTGATCCACTGGATACTAAAATTTGGCCATGATATACGCCCGTGATGTAATGGTTATCGTTGAAGGAAAAGTATAAAGTGACCCGAGATGAAATCCGGGACGAGGCTGTTTGCATTTTTCATAGCGCTAATATAATATAATTGCGGAGGGATTTTTTTATATTATCATTTTTCGTTTTATATATCTTACCTTTCGGTTTAGTTAGGCTGAGAACCTTTCGGCTTAGTGCATGGGTTCGGTGCACACATTGAGTGCAGGTGTTCACGCGCGTGCGGGGCGGATGTGACAATCAGAGATGTCACAATAAAAACTCCAGATAGGAAATGTGAACGGGGACGTGATTGACGTCATCCCCGGAAGCGCTGAGGATTTGGGAATTTGGAAAAAAAAAACAAAAAACAGTTAGTTGAGATTTAAACTCCGAACGAGAGAGTTGAGATTTCGGCTTGGACGAAGCAAGTTAATTTTCGGAGCTCGCCGAGGCCAGACCAGTAGTTTGGGGCGGGGGGCCGCACGTGGTGGAGTCAGATGAAAAAGTCAGCATAGAAAGAAATTGTGTGTCTCTCTCTCTTCATGTCGAAAAACCTTAAACTCAAAAAGGTAAATAAAAGTTTCGTACCTGAACCAATTTCGTATATTTCGGGATTCCCTATGTACATATCACATATTCATATCTTAGTCGTATTTTTGTATATTTTTGAACCTAGATGCTACATTAATAATACCCTTGGAGAGAAAATAAGAATCTTACTCTTCTCCCTTAAGCTAGGGGTAAATAGTTGGTAAGACTGGGCTCTTTAACACTGGTATGGCAACCAGTCTCGGAAAAGGAAAACTATGAAATCATACATGTTAAGCTCCACTTAAAAATTGACTTTGTGTCGAATCCTTCTCGTGCGGAGGGGTTGGATAAATATGTGTATGCATAAACCTAAAATTTTGGAGGTGCACGTGGTGTAATTGTTATCGTCGTTGGAAATGGACACAGCGACACGAGTTCAAATCCTGGACGAGACTGCGTTTCACATAGCACTAATACCCTTGGGAAAGGTATGAATCCAATTATTCTCCCTCCAGCTATAGGTAAATAGTAGGACAGACTATGTTCTTCAGCCTTGTTGAGGCAACTAGTCTAGGAGAAGGAAAACTCTGAATTCAAACCTGTTAAACTCCGCTTAAAAATTGACCTTGTGTCATATCCTGCCCGAGCGGAGGGGTTGGTAAATATGATAAACCTAAAATTTTCTTGGATTTTGAGATTCAAACGGATCACACAATCCTGGCTCGACGATCAGTCCAGATATTAATTAAAAAGAAGAAAAGATCTTGTTATCTAATGGATTTTACCGACCACAGAGTGAAAATGAAAGAAAGCAAAAAGCTGGACAAATACCTGGAACTTCAAGAGAGATGAAAAAGCTGTGGAACTTGAAGGTGACGGTGATACCAATCCTAGTTGGAGCCCTTGGAACAGTCTCCAAAGGCCTGGAAAAGAGACTGGGTAGACTGGAGATCAGAGAAAGAATCAGCACTGTTAAAATCGGCTCGAACATGTAGAAGAGGCCTGGAGATCTGAAGAGATTTGCTGTCACTCAGACTTAAGGCCAGACCAGGTATAAACTTCCCGAGAACTAAAAAAGCTGTGGAACTTGAAAGTGGCGGTGATACCAATCGTAGTTGGAGCCTTTGGAACAGTCTCCAAAGGTCTGGAAAAGAGACTGGATTGACTGGAGGTTAGAGAAAGAATCGGGACCATCTACACCATACCACTGTTAAAATCAGACAGAATAGGTAGAAGAAGCCTGGAGATCTGAAGGAATTTGCTGTCACACAGACTTAAGGCCAGATCTAGAATAAATTAACAAGAAGAAAAGAATTTGTTAATTGATGATCTTATCAGTCCTTCTGACCATAGATTAAAAATAAAAGAAAGCGAAAAAAAATAAACAAATATATGGATCTTGCCAGAGAGCTTAAAATGCTATGGAACACGAAGGCAATGGTGATACCAAGTGTAGGTGGTGGTCTTGGACCGATCCCCAAGGTCCTGCAAAAGAGACTGGGAGAACTGGAAATCAGAAGCAAGAATCAAGACCATCCAGACCACAGTGCTTTTGAGATTGGCAAGAATGTTTAGAAGAGTTCTGGAGACTTGAAATTACTTGCTGTCACTTAGACGTTAGTGAAAAACCACCTGTTAGATCTGGTGTGAAAGACTAGCATAGAGTGAAAATAACCAGTTATGTTAAAGCGAAAATTGATAATACGCAACTGAATTGCCTGTGTAGATTGTGGCGAAAGAGACAAAATGACTAATGACATAATAAGAGAATGGAGTGAATTTGCGCAAAGGGACTATAAAGCTAGGTACGTCTTGGTGGGAAAGGTGATCTACTGGGAATTGTGCAAGAAATTGAAATTTGACCATACTACCAATTGGTACATGCACAAACCAGAATCCATTCTGGAGAATGAGACGCATAAAATTCTCAGGGATGTTGAGATACAAACAGATCACCGAATCCTGGCTAGAAGACCAGATCGAGTGATTATTACCAAGAAAAAAAAAAGAGAAAACCTACCGACTAGTGGACTTTGCCGTCCAGGCGGACCGCAGAGTAAAAATCAAAGGAAACGAAAAGAGAGAGAAGTACTTCGACCTTGCCAGAGAACTAAAAAGATGTGGAACTTGAGAGTAACGAGGATACCAATTATATTTGGCGCGCTTGTGACAGTCCCCACAATATTGAAAAAGGAACTGGAAGAGTTAGAAATCCAAGGACAAATAAAGACCATGCAAACTATAGGATTGTTAAGACCAGCTAGAATACTGAGAAAAGTCCTGGAGACCTGAGGAAACTTGCTATCACCCAGACTTCAGTGAAATAACATCAGTTAAAATTGGTGTGAAAACGGAAAAACTCACAAGGAGTAAAATAATAATAACAACAATAATAATAATAATAATAATAGAAGAAGAAGAAGAAGAAGAAGAAGAAGAAGAAGAAGAAGAAGAAATTTAGATTAGTACAAAATCTCATTTTTGCAGCACCAAGTGCTTATCAAACTCCCAATCATTCTAGAAGACTAAGTTGCTAATCATCACATTATCATAAGCACCTCTAAGAGGAGTATGGCACATGGCCACAACATTCGGTAAAAACGGAACAAACAACCTACATGATAATGTTTGCTTATTCTTGCTCTAGAGCAGCACGTTCGGATCTTTACAAAGCTTTAAAAGTTGTAGCGTTAATACTTAGCTTGCAATATTTAAAGAATTGTTTATATACTGATCTATATAATTATAACCCTAATCTTTTGGTGGTCTGGATGCTGATGATTCTTGTACCCTGAGGGACTTGACTAAATTTAGAACATACTCTTACTTCTTGCTCAACAGAAAATATTTGCGCTGCTTGCGAGACCAAAAAAAAAAAAAAAAGATCAAGAAGAAAATATAGCTAATTATAATTCACTTCGTTAGGTCTCCTGCTTATTAAGTTAGGGAATCTCTCTCCCCTCTCTCACTCTCTTTCCTCCTCTAGGTCAAAAAGAAAGAACAACTCATGCCTGAGAAACTCTCTTTGGTTTTACAAGTGGCTTGGTAATCAATAATCTCTAATAACATCCATTTTGATTGTATAATGTTCCACTCGAAATAATTGAATCCTGGAATCTTTGGTTGAGAAGAAAAATTAACGTTTATGAAAAATTATAAATATTTACAAATTTTTCATAAACATTAATTTATATATATATATATATATATATATATATATATATATATATATATATATAGTGTGTGTGTGTGTGTGTGTGTGTGTGTGAGAGAGAGAGAGGGAGAGAGAGATTGTTTATACGAAAGTAAACGAGCCTTCATATTTCAAAGAACAACGATTAAGTAGACCATTGATATAAAAAGGGGCCAAATAAAAACATTCCTAGAGAAAAATCGATGTTATACAATTCAGAAGATGGCTAAAATACATAGAATATTCAAATCAATCGTTGAAAATTATTTGCATCGGCAAATTGATAATGTTAATCTTTTTGATGTGTGGCGTTTACTCAAGCAAATATTTCCTATTGAAGTGTATTTCTGTGCGATTTAAAACGTAAATTGTGACGTGCGATGAAAAGTGAATACTTTTCATTGGATTATGTGGCAAGTAAAATGAACCATCATTGATCAGTCTTTCTTCACCTATTATAGGGGAAGAAAAAGGAAGCTATATAGGGTGTCTCAATATATATGGAACCCATGTGATTGCTAATAACTCTATTAATAATAACATTGTGTTCTTTTTGTTTCAGATTTGGAAATACTATACTATAACAACTATAGGGTGTCTCAATATACATGGGAACCATGTGACTGCTAATAACTCTATTAATAATAATATTGTGTTCTTTTTGTTTCAGATTTGGAAATACTATACTATAACAACTATAGGGTGTCTCAATATATATGGGACCCATGTGACTGCTAATAACTCTACTAGTAATAATATAGGGTGTCTCATTATACATGGGACCCATGTAACTGCTAATAACTCTATTAATAATAATGTTGTGTTCTTTTTTGTTTCAGATTTGGAAATAGTATTCTCTAACAACTATTAATCCTTGATCACAATGCCTTGGACAAGAGAGGAAAAGATATTTTGCGTCACTTATTTGGAGACAAAAAGCATTCAAAACTGTACAAGTAAAATTTCGCAGGAAGTTTAAATTTAACAATTATCCCCAGGAAAGCCAAGTTTATCGTTGGGTACGCAAATTTCAAGCCACAGGGCCAGTAAACAACCTCAACTAGAAGGCATAAAATTCCAGGTCTGGTAGGAAGTTGACTACAAGACGTCCTGACAATGTGGATGCGGTGAGAGATTCTGTCGGAAGGAGTCCGAAAAAGTCTCTCCGAAGACGTTTCCAATAATTTGGTCTTTCACGTGCATCGTTGCAAAGAATCTTAAAGAAGGATCTTCAGCTGTATCCAAACAGGATCCAGATCAAGCCAAAACTCACACCAGTTGATTTGGAGTTTCTTGTCATGGTAACAAATCATTATCATATTAATGGATTGAATCTATTTTGAGACACCCTGTACTATGAATTTATTTTCGGAGAACCAATTGATTGATTTGCCCAATTATTACACTTACACTAGGCAAAAATAATGGAATTAGCACACTTAGATGTTCGTTTAGATTTTTTTGTATCAAGTAGTAAATAAACTTATTATAGACAAAATGCAAAATATTTTTTCTTTGATAGCCGAAAACTCTGGCTTCTTAAATTATGCCTTAAACAAACTAGGTTAAATTATATAAATTAATAGTATATTTTTGCCAAAACATGCAGAGGAAAATATTCATGAATGACTTAATATTGAAGAAGAAAATACGGAATTCATCGACAAAAAATTGATAATTAGTACTTAGTTGCCTTTCCTCTCATTTTATGAATCCAGAAATCAGTTATTGAATAAAATGTTTTGCGTCTTATCTTTTATTAGTTTATTTACTGCTAAAAAAAAAAAAGAATAAACATTTTTTAAATGTGCTCCTTCTATGATTTTTTGCCAAGTGTTGTATAGCTTCAAATTCGATCAACTAAAATTAGCAATCGAGGATTAATTGATAGAAAAAACGTTGATATTGCTTTAGTATAACTCCAGTTAATATTATTATTTGCTGACTCGATAAACACCATTACAACGTGCCTCATCTGTTCAATTCATCTGGTATTGCTTCTTCATAAGCAGAGATGAACTCATAAGAGATGTACTCTTATGGATCCCCACTCATGGCCGCGCAAAAGCAGGACGACCAGCTCGAACGTACATTCAGCAGCTATGTGAGGATACAGGTTGTTGTCCTGAAGACCTACCTAGGGCGATGAACGATAGGGAGGAGTGGCGAGAGAGGGTCAGGGATATCCGTGCTGCCAGCACGATATGATGATGATGATGATGATATTACCATTTATTTCGGTCTTTAAAGGTTATTTTAATAAAAGAAATTAAATTTGGTTGATGACTTTTAAAAACAGCTATAATAGTTTTTTTCTGATTGAGATATTGATTGATTTTAACGGCATATCAACCCGTTAAAGGTTGTTTTACGCATAGAGGTCAGAGAATAGCGTTCATTGTATATTCAAATTCAAGTTTTTGTGTAATTGTTTTTTTAAGAGCCATTTTTTTTTTTTGCACACGGCTTAATCGAGTTTGAATAATTTTCAAACAGATCAATTTGACCCAAAGATAGGACCCTAAAAGTGACCAGTTCAGAGTGAACCAGGGGTTAATGCCCACGCTTCCTATATCTTCAGAACTGAAACCTCACCTTCAGATCTGATTTAGTTTCATATCCACGATCCCATTTTTGGAGTGTTGTCTTATCCCTCTGCCCGAGATACAATCGAGGCATTTTAAAACCTGCCGACAGGACTTTTTTTTGTTATTTATTTATTATCATTTTTATTTTATTGCTGAATAAGATAAAAATATTGGAAGGTTAGAATTATAAAGTTCTTTGAAAGATGGTAAAAGATAGTGAAACAAAACAGTAAACATTTTGTTCAATAGTTTTTTTTAATCTTTCTTAATAAACTGAAGGAACATTTTGAGCTATCCGATATATATATATATATATGTATATATATAAATATATCTTGTTCGTTGTCTGAGAGGATTCCATTGATGAAATACTTTGTTTTGTGTAAAATGTGTACACAAAGAGAGTGAGGTTGGATAAAGATGATAGGGGTTATCAAAACAATTCCGTCTCTTCGAAATTGAGATGTGATGTTTTCTTTTTAGAAACTTGCATATATCTTGTCTATTCTGAAACACACATTCATGCATACATGCGCATCTTCATATATAAGTTTATATTTAATACCTACTTGCTTATCTACCTACCTACCTAGGGTGCAAATAAGATAAGAGAACACTCATGTTTTCTCAAGTTGTTTGTATTTCTCTCTACGCATCCCACATGGCTGACACACAAAATGTTACACCTTTATCTTGTTTGAAGTAACGATTTTCACCTGCCTCACTTTGGAATATTTACCTGGTTTCTAGTGGCCATATTATAAACACACAGACAGGCAAACCAACAAACAAACAAATAAACAGATATAAAAATAGATTAAAAAAACACATATTTTGAGATTTTGTTTATTTAACATTGCGTATTTATTTTTTTTAAATTTCAGCCAAGAATCGTGATATTTTTTTCTGATTTTTTCCATTTAATTTCCTTTCTTTCTATTTCTCTTTCAGCTTCTTGGGGTGTCTTCGTGGTGTAATGGTTAAAGCATTGGACTGTGGAATCGTAGTTTAAGCGAGTTCGAACACCAGTCGCGATATTACATTCACTTTCGGACAAATACCCTTAGGAAAGGTATAAACCCCCTTATCCTCTCAGTTATGGGTTAAGTAGTACCACTGCTGTTCTTCTCGACAGATGGCTTTGGCAATAGATAACCCACGAAGGTTGATATGCCATTAAACAAAGAAAGCAAACCTTTCTTTTTTCTACTTTTCTTTCCTCATTCTGTATTTACTCTTTCTTTCTTTCTTTCTTTCTTTCTTTCTTTACAAGTTCTGCTTCGTCTCTTTATTCCTTCTTCATCTCCTCTTTCTTCTCTTCCTTCTCATCATTACTTCCTTATTCTTCTTTTCCTGAAACATTTTATCTTCCTCCTCCCCCCATCTTCTTCTTCTTGTTTTCTTTTTTCTCTCCCTTCACCTTCTTCCTACCGTTTTACCCTTTCCACCCTCATCATAAACTCCTCCAACTTTATTATATTCTTCTATTCCTTTTAACCTATCTTCCTTTTCTCCTTCCTTCTCCTTTTCCTGTTTCTTTACTTCCTCTTTCTACTTCTTTGTATTTCTTTTTCTTCTTCTTCTTGGATTACAAATATTTTAATCAACGATTTGATTCCAACAATATTTTTCTTTGCACACAACAATAATATTTTCAAATCTTTTACTCCATAGCTTAAATAAGGATCATAAGCACAATTCCCAACGTTTTTCGTTTCCCACTTTTTAACGTTTTATTATGATCGGCATTCCTAATTACGTTGCCATGAAAACCCAGAAAACAGTTACAACGTCTTCCAAAATTTTAGTATATGTAGTGCCGTCGAATATTTTTCCTAAATCTTTTTTTCCAAAATCATTATCTGCTTAAGTTCACACAGGACAAAATGTCATAATGAACATATAAACACTCCATCAAATTACTTCTCACGTTTTATTTCTCTTCTAGCAATACATAGCGAGAGAGAGAGAGAGAGAGAGAGAGAGAGAGACGAGAGAGAGAGAGAGAGAGTACACCGTTAACGTTTTTATAAAAGTTGATTTATAATTACTTATTTTCTATCACCAAACACTTTTGCATTGGAACTGTAATCAGAAATATGAATATTTCAAGTAAAAGTTGGAGACCGTAGTTGAGGGCGACCCGAAGGCTTCCTTTTCATTAGCTATTACACCGGGGAAGGGTGCTACTCCTTTTCCTGGATTGCTCCACTTTACCCTTGACCGTACTTAATAATGCTGAGAGTTAAGCAAGGAGACCTCAAGTACCATTTTTTGAGTCTTTGGTATGACTCGACCTGGGATTGAACCCCGGTCTCCCGGTGAACACTCTATACACTAGACCAATGGAACAATCTCAAAAATAAGTGTCTTACGAATATTGGTTTTCTTTGTTTAATGGCATATCAACCTTCGTGCCAAAACCATCCTTGTAGAAGAACAGAAGTAATTTTATTAAAACCATTAGGATAAAAGGATTCGTATAGTTATCAGACAATTCGAAAGTGACTGTTATGAATCGATTGGAGTTCGAACTCACTTATTTCGAAGCATTTTGGCTATAATATCCCATGATTTGATAGCCAATATATATATATATATATATATATATATATATATATATATATATACGTTTGCTGTAGGCCCAAAGAAAGAATAAGAATATATTTTAGAATAGATCCACGAAGAGATTTGTATTTTTGAATTTATTTATTTATTTATTTATTTTACAAATCTCTTCGTGGACCTACCTACCTATATATATATATATATATATATATATATATATATATATATATATATATATATATATATATATATATATATATATATATGCCAGGAAAATTTAAATGTTCACTTTTGAATAGTTTTCTTGTCCTGATAGAATTACTCCCAACTCCGGTTTAACTGGACCAAATAATACTTAAATATATATATATATATATATATATATATATATATATATGTAATTTTTAGTAATATATAAATAGATATTATCATTTACGCCACTGAGCTTGAGTATAGAACATATAGTAAGAAACGAATTGACTGACTTGCTAACCATTAGACCATGTAAGACTACCGCTTAAATAATCATGGCTGTGGTTTGGCATAAAGTCGCAAGTATAGGGCACCTTGTGAGGATCAAACTAACTGCCAGATAAGATTGCTACCTATTATGGTATATGACTTGGTATTACTATTCCAATAACTGGATTTATGCTAAACATCAAGGAGAAGGGTTTTTTTGCCGCCATCGTTTACGTACAATTAAAAATGTAAATAAAATCAAAACCTAACATCATTAATTATTCAAATTTAAGAAGAATTGGACGTCAGTTTCTTTTGAGTTTATAAGTATTTTTTAAGTATATTAGAAAGGAGAACAGGTAAATTTTATAATTTAAAAAAAATCATGATAATGTGTAATTTTTTAAAAGAGTTTTGCTTTGTTTGTTCTTTAGTTTTTTTTGTTTTTTTTTAAACCCATTGAAAAGTCGTCCAATCCCTTTTTTTTGTAACTTTATCTTTTCTTTCTTTTTCTATTTTATATTTCACTCTCGTCTTTCATCGTTTTCTATATTTTTCTTTTTCGTTTCCTTCTTCTTTCTGCCTTTTTGTTTTTCTTTTTTTTTACGTTTTTTTTCTTTCTTGATTTTTTCTTCTTTATCTTTTTTCCTATTTTCTTTGTATACATTTTTTTTCTCAGCCTTTCTCTTTCACGATTTATTTTTCTTTTCTTTTTCTTGCTGTTCTTTTTCTCTTTGTTCCTCTCTTTTTCTCTCTCATCTTCTCTTTCTTTGATTATTTTTTCTTCTTTTTCTTCTGTCTTATTATTTTCCCACTTTTCTTTTCTCACTTTCATTTCTTTTCTTTCTTTCTATTTGTACTGAGCCATTTTTTTTCCTTTTCTATTTTTAAGATACCTTACCCTCATCTTATTTTTCCCCTCTCCGTGACCCATAAAATATATTTTATTTATGGGACGGGACTTATTGCGGTGCGATATTCTTGATACATAAATCTCTTGTGACTTTTACAAAAATTGAGTGAATTTGGCAGGTGCTATAGTATCACCGTACAAACAAAAGCTCATTTTGCTACCCCCAACACGCGCGCACACGTACCTACCCCCCATATATATATATATATATATATATATATATATATATACTCACACCAATGGAGAAATATATTACAAACTCACTTCGTATATATATTTTGTACACACAAGCACCTACCCAGTCACAGATATATATCGGGGTCTATATGTATGTGTGCATGTGTGTTCGAGCGTGTGTGTGTGCGTAATATACACACAGATGCATACCCTCATATATTTTTATTCTTTACATACATTTTTATCAATGATTGATCCTTTAAGACAGAAATATTTGTAGAACCGATATATTTTAACGTGCCCTACACATATATATGCGTGTGTATACATGCGTCTGTCCTTATACACACACACACACACACACACACACACACACACACACACACACATATATATATATATATATATATATATATATATATATATATATATATATATTGTGTAGAGTAGTATTATTTTCTTAATCGTTTTTTACGAATGATCCTCTGAGAGTGAGATATTTTAGAACGACCTCCCACGTGTGAATTGGTTCCTAGATTTGACACTTGGGAGAAAATTACAATCATGATCCATCCTTGTGTGATAGAGACACTTTGGAAGCAAAGACTCGACCAGAGAAATAAGCAATGTACAAAACAGCAGCAGCAGCAACAACAACGACAAAAATAATAATAATATTAATAATAATAATAATAATAAAGAAAAAGAAGAAGAAGAAGAAGATGATGATGATATATGATGATGATAATGAAGAAGAAGATATCTAATTCATGTAATGTTTTTACTGATTATCTGTTGCGTACGACTGGTCAAAAACGATGCCAAATGCAGACTACTAAGCTCTGAATATACGAGGTTTGGAAAGAAAGAAAGAAAGAAAGAAAGAAAGAAAGAAAAAGTTAGAAATATAAAAATAAAGAAAAAAAATAGGAATCATGAAAGAAGGGCAAAAGAAAGGAAAGGGAAAAAAAGAAGGAAGAAATAAAGAAAAGAGTCTTGATTAAACTGAAAACAGGGCACTGGAGACGTGAAAGAAAGCGAAAAATGTTCTTTTTTTTTACCAGATAAATTGATAAGCAAACCAATTCTGACTTTTCAAATTCATCTCTGTTCGTCCCTCGATTATTGTTGCGTGTCGAACAATATCATTCTCTACTTTCGCTTGATTGCAATGTTTGCTTACTGATTTGAAGGCCAAATCAAAAGTAACAATCTCTCCTCTGTACGCTTCAATTATTGCAATAAGCAATAATCCATCATTGTGATGGGCATTCCAACTTTATTGCCAGACAAGAAACAGTACAAGAAAATAATCTAACCTATTTGCCCCCCTTTTTTTTTAAATCAGCCATATCTGCTAAAAACTTTGATCGTCGTTGAGCGCTACAATTGGCCTTGAGTCAGAATCTCTCAACCAGTCACGAGCCGGTCCTGTAACCTGGTTTGAAAGTTGGGGTGCTACCTAAGTTACGTGTCTTGGGCAGGGATAGCCTGACAGAGCCCATCCCTCTCCAGATCTACAACTGGTTTGAATTTAGAGTTTTCTTTCTCTTAAACCGATTACGATAACAATGTTAAAGACCCCAGTCTGTCTTACTATTTACCCATTGCTGTAGGGAGAATAATTGAATTCATGCCTTTTCTAAGGTTATTAGCGTGTTGTGAAATGCAAACAGCTATGTTCAGGATTTGAACTTGGTTTTGTTTCGGTTTGGGTTCTTTGTTTTACGTCATTTTAAACCATCTTTGTAGAAGAAGAGTAGCAGTACTATTTAATCCATAACTTGTGGGATAAAGGGTTTCATACCTTTTCCAAGAGTATTAACCCGGAAGTGAACGTAATAGCGCGACTGGAGTTCGAACTCACTTACTACAATGTCGCAGCCGAGCACGTTGGCTACTATGCCACGGGGACTCGAGCCGTTTAACCCCGAGTAGCTGAATAAACCTCCTACGAACGTCTGCTGTACAAGCCACAGGTTGATAAATATTCCAACCTATTTATTTGCCAAGATAGTTGTGTATTTCAGGCAAGTACTTGAGATCCGATAAAAAAAACTATTATTTTAAATGCTGATTTTCAAGGGGGACATACTTTGTTTCGAAGGTTGGATCGAGATATTCCTCTTACCATAGCATAATTTTGCGTCCGGCTAAGGAATGTTTAATATATATCTTACATGCATTTTTATGCTTGACGTTTTTTTACTGGTAATTTTGTAGAGTATTGTTAGCGAATTTGATTATCACTTGGTGTTCCGTACTCCTCAAATTCAGATTAAGTTTAGTAAAGGTTATATATCAATAATTGATAATCTCTATGATTACCTTTGCTCCAACATAATTCGGAGGTTGGTCTCCTCTATGACGTTTTCAGTAATGATATTTCTTTTATTTGAAATAAGATGCTCTGCCTTTTACTAATGTCCGACTTACGAGTTTTCGGCTTAACTAAGTTACATTAGTGTCGAAAGTTCAGTAGTTATCAAGCTATTTCTTTTTTTTTTTTTACTTTTCGCAGATAAGTGATATCGTGCAGGTTTAAAGATGTTTTAAGATATTTCGGCCGACGCTGGTTGCTGGTAGTGGACTCGATTCACACTACATTTTATGGGTCGGTCGATATTTTATGGCATATCAACCCTTGTGGTTTATTGAATTTTGTTATATATATATATATATATATATATATATATATATATATATATATATATATATATATATATATATATATATATATATATATATATATATATATATATATATATATATATATATATATATATTCATGAGTGTGTGTGTGTGTATATATATGTATGTGTGTGATTTGTGAGCGAATTGTTTATAGGTAACACAAAGTTAAATGGTTTTAAGTATTGCTATCGAACGCTAATAATTTGTGTATTCATATCTTTTCTTATAATTTTTTCCGTAATTGTTTGATCCCGTTTACAAAGTCAATCAGAATATCTACTCAAGAGCCTCGGGTATCTCCCAATAACACATTGTTACATTGGAGGAAAATATGTTGAAATATTTGTATATCCTTGGCTGTGCTTGAGTTATTTTCGACTCGGTATTTTTCTACTTTCCAATGGGTTCATTGGGTGTCCTGGGTAAACTGCATTCTGTAGTGAGGCAACCCCCAGCCAAAGAATCAGAATATCTGCTCAAGAGCCTCGGGTATCTCCTAGGAACACATTATTACATTGGAGTAGAATATATTGAAATATTTGTATATCCTTGGCTGTACTAGAGTTATTTTCGACTTGGTATTTTTTTTACTTTCCAATGGGTTCATTGGGTGTCCTGGGTAAACTGCATTCTGTGGTGAGGCAACCCCCTGCCAAAGAAAAAAAAACCCTTAAGAAAGGACTATATAAAAAATATAAATATTAACATATATTGAATGCGATCCCCTAATTTCTAGGCATAAGATACCCCTAAACGAGTTGACCTGCCGTTAAAATCAGTCAATTAATCCACAGGAACGTAATCACATTTTAAATAGAAATACATTTCTAAAAATTTTTTCTCTTAAGTTCTAATCATTCAACACAGAATTCAACACATAGTTAAATGTCAAAACAGTTCTATTTCAAGTAATTCAATTTAGTGAAAGTACAGTTTCAATATCAAAAACAGTTCTATTTCAAACAATTCAGTTTAGTATACAAAAACAGTTCTATTTCAAACAATTCCATTATGCATAAGTACGCAGTTTAAATGTCAAAACAGTCCTTTTTTAAAGCAATTCAACTTTGCATAAGTACACAGTTTAATTCTATTTGACCCATAGATAGGGCCCTATCAGGTGCTACCATTCCGGGCCTGAGTGGACCTGGGAGCAATGGCAATGAAGGGGTACTCCGCATTCCCCAAAGCTCCAGCATCACTGGAACCTCCCCATCGGACTGTTTAGTGTCATATCTAGGACACTCGTTGGGGGAGGGGGTCTTGGCAGGGTTAGTGGGTGCCGTCGGTGTATTCTACAGCCCCAGCCGACGGGGCAATATTTGTATAAAAATAAATTTGGTATTAAATAACCTACAAGTGTTGATATGCCATACCCCCCCCCAAATAAACAAACAAACAAATTCATATGCTTTATGGGGGAGTCCTTGTGAAGTAGTCGATAACATACTGGACTGCAACATCATAATAAGAAAGTCCGAATTCTAGTCACGTTATTATGTTCACTTTCGAAGTTATACTCTTGGGAAAGGTATGAGCTCCCTTATCCCCCAAGCTATTGGGTGTACAAATAAATGACTATAATTAAATAGAAATATTTACTTGAAACCAAATTTGAATTAAATAAGAATATTTGAAGCTATACCAGTGCGTGGAAACTGTTTAGTAGAAATAACTCCAAGACTCATGTGTGACAACTTACGTGTTTTATTGCTGCCATCTTTTTCTGATTGTACCCCAGTAAAAAAGCCCCTTAAGGCATTACCAATATTGGGCCGCTTATGTATATAAGTCGACCAACAGAAACTATTTGTTTTCGAAAGGAATACTTGATATAATATAACTGTAAAAGGATTTAAAATAAGAATTGTTACTTGAAGCTGATGTATAGCCATAATCATAATGATATCAATCACAACTGTGATACAAACACATTTACAAATACAAAACACAGGCGAACTCGTATCTGAAACAACAGGTTCAGATACGAAAGGTTTTATTAACTTCTGTCTTTGGTTCATGGCGACACGAGAAGAGAGACACAATTCTTAAAAGCCTATGCTGACCATACTATGCTGATCATACTACGCTGACGCGCGGCGCATCTTGTAATGTTTAAGATCTCTGTCGGTAGAGATTCGAAAAACCCAACTACATGCCTCAACGGTAGAGAACTCAATTCTATGCCTCAATGGCAGAAACTCAACTCTCTGCCTTCATGGTCCAATCTCAACTGACTCTTTTTCAAAATCCTCAAATTCTCAGGACCTTCTCTTCCGGGCATGACGTCATCCACACTCCTGCCTCATTTCCTGTCTGGGGTTTTATTATGATAATGGTGTTTGTCATATCCTTTGCGCCCGAGCGTAAACTCCACCAATTGACTATGCGTAAACTCCACCAATTGACTATGAACCCGAATAGTTCAAAGCCCAACCAAACTGAATGATAAAATATAATTAACGAAAAATGATTAATATAAAAAAATCATTCCTTAACTAGTTTACAAAAATAAATTTTTGGTCTGAGGCAAGAATGGGGATAGTTGTTTTTTGTTAATTTGGGTGTGCTGAATTCAAATTTATAAATAGTTTTGCTTTATCACTTCTAGTTTTCTGGCTTTTAAATAGTCTCATTTTAGTATAAACAGAGAATATAAGTGCATATTTCAAGAGTTGCAGCAGCTTATAACAGATAAAACAGGATAGATAAAGAACACTGATTGAATCAATATACCTGGATGACACAATTACACAATTCATAGTACCACAGACAGTCAAAAGTGTGTTTTCTTAGAAGATCTGGTGTATTTTGCCTCCGGGATGTCACGCAAGAGCATCCAGCAGAAGTCTCCCATCATGCCGGGGTTCCATTTGCCTTGATAGTTGCTCTCCATCTTCGTAATGTCTTGGTGGAATCTTTCTCCATGCTCATCACTCACTGCTCCAAGGTTTGGCGGGAAGAAGTTGAGGTGGGAATGGAGAAAATGAATCTTGAGTGACATTCGGCAACCCATATCCTCGTAAGACTTTAGTAACTTCTCAATACAAGCTTGGTAATCTGGTACGCGTGTGTTACCAAGGAAGCCACTAGAGACTGACTTGAATGCTTCCCATGCTCTCAGTTCCTTTAATTTAAGAAACTCTTCAAAATTAGTATCCTTCAGCACTTCTCGGATCTGAGGTCTGACAAAGATGCCCTCTTTGAGCTTAGCAGCACTAAGACCTGGGAACACAGTAGACAAGTGTTGGAAGGCAGCACCATTTTTGTGCAACGCCTTCACGAAATTCTTCATCAAACCAAGCTTGATGTGAAAAGGAGGAAGAAGCACCTTATTCATGTCAAAGAGGATTCTCCTTGAGACTGTGTTCGCCAGGAACAAAAGTGCTTCAAGACCCCCAGTCTTTCTGCTTGTAATGCTTGGATACAGCTCGACTATCCCAGAGACAGAGAAAACAACAGTACTTTGTGAAGCCCGCTTGCATACCCATAAGAAGACCAATGACCTTGATGTCCCCACACAGACTCCATTGGAATTCGCTGTATTTAATAGCTTCTAAAAGAAGCTCCATATTGTCATAGGACTCCTTTAGATGGACTGAGTGTGCAATGGAAATGCTGGGATATTTATCCCCCTTGTGCAGAAAAACACTCTTGAGACTTCGCTTGTAAGAGTTTATGAAAAGACGCCAGTCTGAAGAATTATGTGGCAAACCAATTGACAGAAAAAAGCCAGGTATGTTTGTGCAATAGCACAACTTGTTTTCCATGTCGAAAAGGAACCAAGGTCTTTGTTCCGATTCCTGAAACTGGTGATCCTTACATCTTCCTGGACTAGGTTCCACTGTTTAAGCCGAGAAGCCAAGAGCTCTGACTACTGTTTTGACAGATACAAATCACGAGCAAGATCATTCAGGTCTTCTTGCGTGATCCAGTGTTCCTGAATATGTAGACTCAGTATCTTCCAAAGATATTGACTCAGCAGAATCCTCCCTTGAAGGCGTTTCTTCATCTGATGAGGAAAGAAGATCCTTATTTACTGGAGGTGTGGGTACAGGAAGATCATCTGAATGGGGGAACGGGTCTCATAGCAGATCGAAGGTTGGGATATTTGATCTTTTTCCTAGAAGATGCATTGAAACCAGTTATATTAGTTAAACAAAAATAACAATCATCTGCGTGGTTTCGCGGCTCTCTCCAAACAATCAGGACTGCAAAGTTGAAAGCAAAGTTGAAAGCTAAATGTGCATTTGAAAATGTAATACTAATATTTAGTAACCCAAAAGATGTGTAACACGATAGTTGAGGGACACCAACCTCCTGCGCCGCCTGCGAGACAACCTCTTCCAATGACTGCCTTAACTGTCAAAATCCGTCTTGATATATATATATATATATATATATATATATATATATATATATATATATAATGCTATTACTTACATTTAGTGCATAATAACTGAAAAATAAGCCATAAGTCTCACAATATTAGAATTAGCCCTGAATTCATATACGCCTTTATGTTCCGTATATGCACAAAATGCACACTATGCATATCTAAAAAACTAGAGGTGATAAGTAAAAACTGATTCCAAATTTGAATTCAGGTAAAAACGGGTATTTTTGTTCTTGCCTCAATTTCTTTGTAAACCAGTGTTATATAACAGGAATACCTGATATAATATATCGGTAAAATGATTTAAAATAAGAATTGTTACTTGAAGTTATAATTATTTACTAAGGATTATTATTAGTTACTTGAAGTTATATAACTATATAACTATGTACTATATATACTATATAACTATAACTAATGCTTATAATTAAATTGAAACAATTACTTGAAACCATATCATTGTTAGTATTAAATCGAGATATTTCAAACATATACGACTGTTAGTTGTCTAAATTTCTGAGACGAAGCTTGATGATTTTATCATTAAGGGTTTTCGGACTATTGTCTTCATCTTTATTGTTATTTCCACAACGTTTCGGCTGATATGTCCTCCGGCCTTCTTCAGGTGTTTGTCGAAGTCGGGAACCTTCACGGAACTTCGAACTACGCCCTTTTTTTGAATCCACGGAGTCGCCTGTTCCGATTCCGTTAGCCTTAACCGGGTACAAGGGTAAAGTATTCCTGTATTGTTACTCGCCTGCAGTGAGGATTGAACCTGTGACTTCTAGAGGATTGTCTCTTTAGAAGCTTATACGACTATGTGCAAGTTGTTTGTATTAGATAGGAATACTTGATATCATGTACAAAAAAGACCTCTTAAGAAACAACTCCACCAAAAATGTAAATATAAGCATACAATGAACGCAATTCCTAATCTCTAGGCATAAAATAACTCTACACAGATTGACATGCCGTTAAAATCAATCAACCTCACTGTACATCGTTACTTTTCGTCAAATAAGCGAGGCTATTAAATAACTATATATGCAATTGCGTGGGTGTGTGCGCGCACGTGCGTGCGTGGTTGTGTGTGTGTGTGTGTGTGTGTGTGTGAGTGTTCATATGTGTGACTAGAATGCGTGGGCAGGAGATATCGCTTCGCACGTCGAAATCCTATCTTCACGTTGCAATGATAAGAGTTAGATTTCATAAATCGGCAAGTTCGTCGGCATCGAGCAGCGACCGACCATGGTTTGCGCCCGAACTCTAAGGAGAGAGAGAGAGAGAGAGAGTAGCCGATAGCTTTCATAATCTGCCACACCCACATGCCCCCGACTTTGGGTTTGTTTCCTACCCACACACACACACACACATGTATACATACCCCCAACAGCAAGCTCCGTCTTTCCCCAGCCTGGCGGTGACGAACGATGTCGCCGTCTCTCTGGCAACTCGTTATAAATGGTCAAAGAAGATTTGAATCGAGAGAAGCAATTTTCGCTTGAGACGCTGACGTTATTTTTAGACAAAGAATCCGTGGGCAAAAAAAAAAAAAGAAAGAAAAAGATTAATGACGTAAATCTCAACTGGAATCTTTAATCTGTTTTCTTTTTTTTCTGTCCAGAGAGAGACAGACTGACAAAGAAACAGAGAGAGAGAGAGAGAGAGAGAGAGTGAGAGAGAGAGAGAGAGAGGCAGAGGGAGAGAGAGAGGGGGGTAGAGAGAGGTGTGGGAAGAGGATGAACGAGAAAGAGAGAGAAAGTAGGAGAGACGAACGAGACAGAAGGATCAAGAAGACGGGAATGAGAGAAATAGAGATGAAGGAAAAGATATATATATATATATATATATATAGGAGAGAGAGAGAGAGAGAGGCAGAGGGAGAGAGAGAGAGAGAGGCAGAGGGAGAGAGAGAGAGAGAGGGGGGTAGAGAGAGGTGTGGGAAGAGGATGAACGAGAAAGAGAGAGAAAGTAGGAGAGACGAACGAGACAGAGAAGGATCAAGAAGACGGGAATGAGAGAAATAGAGATGAAGGAAAAGATATATATATATATATATATATATATATATATATATATATATATATATAGGGGAGAGAGAGAGAGAGAGAGAGAGAGAGAGAGAGAGAGAAATAAAAATATAAATGACCGAAAGAAAGAGAAAAGAAAAAAGAAAAAGGGAGAAAAGAATAAAGCAAGTAGAAACAGTATTATTATAAGAAGAAATGAGAATATAATAAAAGATAGTAGACCACGACGAAAGTCTTTAATTTGAAAGAGAGGTACATATGGCTTTATCAACAAAATAAAGAAAGAAAACACACACACACACACACACACACACACACACACACACACACACACACACACACACACACGCACACACAAGCATCATACGGAAACCGGTTTTCAGGTGAATCTAATTTTAGTAGTTAGAGCCACTCGTATCAGTGGTCAACCTAAAGCCATTCGAAAAACTATGGATAATAAGGTTTAAAAAGGTTGTGTACTTGATAAGAATAGATGGGGCTCTTCTAATCTCGTGTGTCTTTCCGTTTAATAATACCAGCAAGATCTAAACACTCAATTCTCTGATTCTGTGGAGTGGTATATTGACACACACACACACACACACACACACACACACACACACACACAGGGGAGAGAGAGAGAGGTTGTTTGGGTTTATGGCATATCAACCTTTGTAGGTTATTTTACGCCAAATCCATTTTTTTTAAAATAGTTCTATTTCAAATTCAGTTTAGCATAAGTACGCAGTTTAAATGTAAGTACAGGTTAATTGTGAAAAAACATTTCTATTTCAAGCTATTCAGTTAAGTCAAGTAGTTCTAATTCAGCTAATTCAGTTTAGTATAAGAGTAGATTTTGTTTTCACACGGTTAAATGTCAAAACAGTTCTATATTAAATAATTCAGTTTAGTCTAAGTACAGTTTCAATGTCAAAAAACAGTTCCATTTCAAACAATTCAGTTTAGCATAAGAACGCTGTTTAAATGTAAGTACACAGTTTAATTGTCAAAAACATTTCTATTTCAACCTATTCAGTTTATCAAACAGTTCTCTAATTTAAACTATTCAGCTTAGCATAAGTATGCAGTTAGTTCTATTTAACCCATAGATAGGGTTCTATCAGGTGCTACCATTCCGGGCGATAGTGAACCTGGGAGCAATGGTAATGAAGGGGTACTCTGCATTCCCCAAAGCTCCAGTATCACTAGAACCTCACCATCAGATTGTTTAGTGTCATAACTAGAACACTCATTGGGGGGTCTTACTCCTCTGCAGCGAAGCAGTCGGTGTATTCTACAGCCCCAGCCGACTGGGCAAGAGAGAGAGAGAGAGGGAGAGAGAGAGGGGGGGAGGGAGAGAGAGAGGGGGGATAGACATATATAAAAACAGAAGCGGAAGTAGGAAAAAGAATTTTGTTAAAGATATAAAAAAAATAGAAAAAATTAAAGAAATTTATTTTGTTTAGCAGCAATGTCTTTAAGAAAAGCATGAATCCATTCTTCCCTAGCCATAGGTAGAATAGTTGGATTGATTGGACTCAACTATAAGTATAGAACAATGAAAACTCTGAATTTAAACCGTGAAGTATGTAATGGGAAACAACTTGATCATATTTCGTAAGAACTGGTCTCTAGTCAGTGTTCGAGTTTAGGTAAAAGCCAGAATTATGAAGTCTGATTTTCAAAACTTGTCAGCACAATTTATAAAAAAAAAAAGATTAGCACAGCACAGTATTTCTATCTGTCTGTTTATCTGTCTGTCGTCTTGTACGTGACAATGCTAATCTTAGTAAATATCTTTTTCCTTTCCATCTTTGGTTAAATAAGACTGAAATGTATCAAAAAGTCACAAAGTTTCCTTCGAAAAATAAATCAATAAAAGTAATTTAGGAATAGAAATAAACATAAAAATAAAATAAAATGAAATGAATTTTAGAAAAATTAAAAATAAATAGAAATAGAAGATGTCTCGGTAGGGTTAGGGTTAGGGCTAAGAATTATTTTTTCAAGACATTCTGTAAGCAGATTTTCTTCAAGTAGTCATGATCAGATTGAGAGGGAGAGAGAGAGAGAGAGAGAGAGAGAGAGACAGACAGACAGACAGACAGACAGACTGACAGATAGAAAAAAGAAGAAGAAGAAGAAGAAGGGTAGTTTATTCTTCATTGGTACAGAGGTAATCGAAAGAAAGATTGTGTTGCACCGTTTATATATAAAACATTTATGTGTTTTATATATCAACGAGAAGATTTTTGTAACCCAATTATTTAAATTACTAACACGTAATTTATTTTCTCTCCCTCTCTCTCTCTCTCTCTTTCTTTCTCTCTCTCTCTTTATATATATATATATACATATATACAATTTTTTCATTTAATATCTTGTTTTATATTGTATCTTTCATATTTTATTTTCCAAGATATAAAGAACAGATTATGGCAATTTGATAGTATTTCCTGTAACAGAATTCGATACACTACAGAAAGATATTTGTATATTTAATATCTAAATTCAAACATATTAATCGCAGCTCTCAAATTCCCGTTTTAACGATTATCAGGCGATAACAAAAACTTTTCCATCTCGAACCCATTTATTACCTACAGTCACCTCTTTTATTCCCTTTAAGTCCAAAATTTTTCATATTGATAATGAAAAGGGCATTATAAACAGATTTTCATTTAGATAGAAAACTATATCAGAATGATGAAACGGACAGATGATCGTGAAAATGTGAAACTTGCATTTACGATTATTATGTTTTAACACACACACACACACACACACACACACACACACACACACACACACACACACACACACATATATATATATATATATATATATATATATATATATATATATATATATATATATATATGGTGCAATGGTTATCGTCGTAGGAAATGGACACGGCGACACGAGTTCAAATCCTGAACGAGACTGATTGCATTTCACATAGCACTAATACCCTTGGGAAAGGTATGAATCCAATTATTCTCCCTCCAGCTATGGGTAAATAGTAGAGCAGACTAGGTTCTTCAGCTTTGGTGAGGCAACTAGTTTGGAGAAGGAAAACTCTGAATTCAAACCTGTTAAACTCCGCTTAAAAATTGACCTTGTGTCATATCCTGCATGAGTGGTGGGGTTGTTATATATATGTATATATATATATAGTCATCCACAGACATATGTTTCGTACTATCAGAACTCATCAGTGTGGCTAGACAGTAACTTCCCGTAGCTGGGATCGAAACCCTGGTTGACTCAAACACCAAGCCAAAGCTTCTAACCATACAGCCACGATATATATTCAATAGCTACTACCACCAAGGTGTAAGAGAGGACGCTACTTCTTTCCCTGGATTTCTTCACTTATCCTTGATCCGTACCTTATATTGCTAAGTGTTAAGCGAAGAGCCATTAAGTAACGTTTTCTGAGTCTTTTGTATGACTTGTCCTGGGATTGAACCCAGATTTCCCAGACCATTGGCGAACACTCTAATCATTATACCGATGGGCATATATATATCAATACAACTAAACCAGGGCACCCCAAAAGAACTTACGATACAACCAGGTTTCGTTGATTTTTCCTCAATGTGCAGGGGTACCAGATCCATGCAAATGCAGCTTATTTCTGATTGAAGGCCTTTTCATATATATATATATATATATATATATATATATATATATATATATATATATAATTGAATAGAGTGTTCATCAATGGTTCGGAAGACCGGGGTTCAATCCCAGGTCGAGTCATACCAAAGACTCAAAACTGGTACTTGATGACACCTTGCTTAGCACATAGCACTATAAGGTAAGGATCAAAGGTAAAGTGGAGCAATCCAGGGAATGGAGTAGCGCCCTCCCCTAAACCTTGGTGTATTAGCTATTGAAAAGGGAGCCTACGGGTTACCTTCGACTAAGGTCGCCAACAACTTTATATATATATATATATATATATATATATATATATCCCATTAACTCGGTGAATTCCATTTGTCTTCTATTTAGGAAGGAGTGAAGGAATCTGATTAACATGTCATAGTTAACATATATCCATGATAATATTGATGCTTCTATTTGGAAAAAAGTGAAAGATTCTAATATACATTTTATAATTAACAACTGTCTATGATGATATTGATGTTTCAACTTAGGAATGAGTTATAGTTAGGAATTATAGTTATATCCGTGAAAGGGGATAATTTGAATAATTAAAAGTGCCTCTCAGTGTGGATGACGATCCCAAAAATCTAAAAAGTGAGACTTTCAAACAGACAAACAAATAGATAGATAGATAGACAGAATTATCAATTTATTTCATCGGAGTAGCAACCTACTGATTCGTATTTTTTTCTGAAAGCTTTTGATATTCAGCATAAACTTTTTTACATTTTTCTCCCTTTTATTTTTTTTCTTTGACAACCATTTTAATCCACGGTATTATAGGAGTTTGCTGATTTTTCTCCCTTCCTTCATCTGGAATTTTGCAGATAAAAAACACAGTTCTATTTTTAGAGGATGTTGATTTTTTCTAATATTTTCAGTCTGACTTTTCATCTGTAGAGTCGAATTCTAATTTAAAGCTGACAGATTATTCTAACGGTTTTTTTTCAACCATTCATTTCTTAAAGGACATGTTTTTTTAATTTATGTTTTTAAAAAGGTTTGTTCGAATTTAAATTTTTTTGTACGATCCAAAGACATACACATACACATACATACTCACACAAACATATATATATATATATATATATATATATATATATATATATATATTTGTATGGAAGCGTTCTTAGGCTAATGGTTATCGTTGTTTAAAATGAAAACGGCAACCCGATTTCAAATCCTAAACGAAGCTGTTTGCATTTCACATAACACTAATACCTTTGGGCAAGGTATGCATCCAACTATTTTCCCCCCAGCTGCGGGTAAATAGTCGGGCAGACTAGATTCTTTAATCTTGTTATGTCAACTGGTCTTGAAGAACAACAACTTTGAATTCAAACCTGTTGAACCCCGCTTAAAAATTGACCTTACGTCACAATCTGCTCGTACGGAAGAGTTGTCAAAATACACATATCTCTATTTGTATGCATGAATATATATTTCATCATCTATCTATTTTTGTTTCGATTTATGTATGGGTCTGTTCATATTCACATATTCGTATCTACATATCAATGTTTATTTATACAAGTTGAAATTTAAGATATATTGGAGGCTTCTACTCTAACGCGATCTTTTGCAAGTTACTCGTGCAGACCTTTCCTTTTCAAGAATAATTTCGATTCTTCAGAATTTCATATTATTTTGATCTTGTGTTGCATTATTCTTATCCATCAGGAACATTGCAATTGAACTAAAATTTACAAATTGATATCACTTAAATGACACAATAGTGAATTCGATCCTCCTGAATGTCTAAATTATGTCAGACTAAGCCAAGCCGAGCATTTCAATGTTTTTTCTACTCTTTAAAAATGGATTTTGTCATATAGCAAAGTCAGTGGTCGAGTTCTTTGAACAAAGAAGTTTATTTTTGTTTCAATGCATTATTCAAACGAGCCAATTGCTCACTTAAATATCCAACAATAACTGTTTGTCAAGGTTTCATCAATTTATAAAAATCGCACAAAATAATTTTTCTTCAGTAGATTCAGTTAAGATTCGACATCTCTTCTTCATCTCGTCGTGTTTAATTAATCAATCAATTAATTAATTAATTATAATAATAATCTTGCGGTGGTTCCCATTTTAAAGTATTATTTACTGTTTCAATTTCTTTGTTTTAATGGCATATTAACGTTCGTGAGTTATTGTTGGGTATCACCACCTTTTTCCACACAATGAACTAGTCCATAACGGAAGCTGATACTATCGTTGGACTATATCTTTATTCTGTATTCACTAATCCTATGTTCTTGTCTACTTATAGTCTCTCTATTGTATATACTTTTTCCTGAGAATATATCTCTATTTCCTCTCATATCGTGGTTTGTCCTTTATTTAATATTACAAGCGTTCACTAACCAGAACGCAACAGTTATTTAATACCAAAACCATCCTTTTATATGGACAGTAGTGATACTGTTAAATCCACAGCTGGGTGATAAAGGGTTTTAAAACTTTCCAAGAGTATTAGTCCGATAGTGAACGTAATAGCTTAACTGGAATTCGAACTCACTCACTTCGATGTTGCAGTCAAGCACATTAGTCGTTATGCAATGGGAACTCCCCCAGCTCAATTCTATTTAATAGTAATATTCAAAACTTATGAAATAGAATACAGCTGAAAAAGCATTAGTTTGTTTTTAAACTTCAACTCCTCTCACCTGTAGATGGAAGGAGAAGAGCGAAAATGTAGAAGACATTTTAATGTTAACATTTTTAATTTAAGATCCTAACAGTACAAATAAGAGGAGTTCATTACGAACTTAAGAGCTGCGGGCTATTTCCTGAAGAATAGAAAGAATCTCGTAAAGAAACCAGTGGCACACATTATTTAAAATATATAGACCATCACATTCTTTAAGAAAGTAAATAGAAGCAGGAAGATGTGGCCATGGCATTGATAGACTGCAAAAAAGGCATAATAGAATGTCTGAAAATTAAACTTCCTCTCAAAAGCTATGGAAAACTGGAGAGTAAAATTTGAAACTGGAGTACAAACACAAATAAAAGTAAAAAAGTAAGGAGGCATCTTTCAAGGAAACTCATTATCGCTACGACTTTTTATTGTATTTATACATAATTATATACTCAGAAAATACAAAGGAGGCTACGGATTTGCAAAGATTTAAAAAAAGATAAACTACGTCATGTACATGGATGATATTGAGATTTTTATCAAGAATGAAAAAGAATTAAAAACTCAACTACAAAATATTATATACGGCTAAGATATCGGAATAGAAGTTGGTATTGAAAATTGCACAATATTTAGAACGAAACCAGAAAAAAGAGCAACGACTGAAGGAATAGAAATGTCCAATCAGGAAAGCATCTGATCACTTGAAAGAAAAGAAAACTACAAATACTTGAAAAAGTTAGAAGTGGAAGCCATCAAGCAAATAAAACGGGCGAGTTTTATGGCCTATCAAGTATTTGTCGCTGCCTCCCACCAGACACGACTTGACACAAGGTCAAAAGTCCGAAGGCCGATTAAAGTGGGGATAAAGGGGAGGGGAGGTCGGGAACGAGCCGAGACTCGAACCCTGCTTGTCTGTGCTGCTCATCGGCTCACTTAGTGCAATGTGAGCCTGATGAGGCAAGCAGTTTCACGAACCCAAATGTGGGTCCGGGCACGTATGCCAGTTTGCGGCTTAAACTAGACGCATGGTCTAGTGCCGTACAAGGGGGACAAAGGAGACAAAAATGCAGCTCGCCCACCCGAAGGTAGCCTAGTCGAAACTAGGTGCCTAATTAAAGGCCCCAAGTCTGCCATTGTTCCTTTTCCAGGGCCACGCTCCGGACCGAAGTCCAGAACAGGCCCCGGGGGGCTCGCCAAGATCAACTCTGTTAGGTTTGCAATGTAACGGCCCCGAATAGAATATTGGTGTAACGTTAACCTCTAAAAACAATACAAAAACGACTCTGTTGGCTCGCTGGATACGAACGTTTATTTGGGGCTGCAACGTTTACAGTAGTCCCTGCAAAGAGAGAGACCCGCTGACCAAGCGTGTAACCTCACCATCAGCTGACCCCCTACTTCCACATTGAGGAATCTTTGTCGTCTGTCGTCTCCAACTTCCTCTTTGACTAACTGACTGACTATTTCTTTTATACGTTCTTCTAGTTATTCTCTTTACTAATGTGTTAATCACACGTAATCACAAAACCTTCTTAGTGACACGCCATTGCTAAATATCAGCTTATATCTATCTAAATGTTTATTTTGATATATTTTGCTTACAGTTGATTCTAAAACAGACTTGACAATTCTTATTATGACATGACTGACATGTGTATACGAAACAAGGTATTCCCGCTTTGACCTTTAGAAACTGAAAACCCGCAACTATGAACGAATTTTTTTTTCTAAAAAACAATTTATCAACATCATTATTTACAAAAATACCTAATTATTTTACAGGTTATTTAATACCAAATCCTGTTCATACATTAATTAAATATATATGATTTTTAAACATTGTTTGTGGGTTGCATTTTTAAACGAGCCAAAGCTCATTTCTTTGCCCACAGCTAAAAGGTTAGAAGTATTGCTATCTGACACTAATAATTCTATTTATCAACTTATTTTAATTCTATTTATAACTTGTATTTATCGATTGTTTGCACAAAGATAAATGATTTTAAGTATTGCTAACACTGATAGTCCTCAAGATTATATATATATATATATGATTTGCAAACGCATAGTTTGTAGATAAAATTTTAAAGCTAGTCAGAGCTTATTTTTTGCACACTGTTAAAAGGTTTCAAGTATTACTATTAAATACTAATAATTCTATTAAACATTACTCATTCGTTTGCACATAGTGAAATGGTTCCAAGTATTGCAATGTAACACTAAAAATTCTATTAAACATCGCTTATTTGCTTGCACACAATTAAATTGTCAAACAGACTCTGGACGTGAAAAACTACCACTCAAAACTCGTATGAAAAATTTGCCAGGAATAATAATAATAATAATAATACAAACGGATCACCTAATCCCGGCCAGAAGACCAGACCTCATAATCAACATTCAACATTCAACAAAAAAAAAAGAAAATTTGTAAAATTGTCGACTTTGCTGTCCCGGCGAACCACAGAATAAATCTGAAGGAAAGTGAAAAGAAAGATAAGTACCTCGACCTAGCGAGAAAATTGAAAACGCTGTGGAACATGAAAGTAACGATTGTGCCAATTGTGATCGGTACGTTCGGCACAATAACTAAAGGATTATTAAAAGGCCTGGAAGACTTGGAAATAGGCGGACAGACAGAGACTATCCAAACGACAGCATTGCTAAGAACGGGCAGAATCCTGAGACGAGTCCTGGAGACTTGAGGAGACTTGCTGTCATTCAAACTCCAGTGAAAACCATCAGTTAACACTGATGTGAAAAACTCGAAAGGAGTAAATAATAATAATAATAATAATAATAATAATAATAATAATAATAATAATAATAATAAAACGGATCATCTAATCTCGACTAGACGACCAAACCTAGTGATAGTCAACAAAAAACAAAGAACCTGCCGAATTGTCCACCTCGTCGTCCCGGCAGACCGCAGAGTGAAATTGAAGGAATGTGAAAAGAGAGATAAGTACCGAGACCTTGCTTGGGAACTGAAAAAAACTATGGAATATGAAAGTGACACTGATACCAGTTGTAATCAGTGCGCTCGGTACAGTCACCAAAGTTTGGTCCAGGGATTGGAAGAATTGAAACAAAACGAGGGGAAACCATTCAAATGACAGCACTGTTATGATCGGTTAGAATACTGAGAAGAGTCCTGGAGACTAGAGGGGATTTGCTGTCACTCAAACTCCAAGGAAAGACTATCAAAAACTCTCAAAGGAGTAAAATAATGATTATAATAATAATAATGATAATAATAAAAAAGAGCCTGCAGAATTGTAAACTTTGCTGTCCTAGCGGACCACAGAGTAAAATTGAAAGAAAGCGAAAAGAAGGATAAGTACCTTGTCTTTTCGAGGGAATTGAAAAAAAAAAAAGTTATAACGATGAAAGTGACGGTTATACGAATTGTAATTGGTGTTCTTGGTACAGTCACCAAAGGATTAGTACAAAGACTGGAGGACTTGGAAATACGAGGTACATATGATAAGTTTCCAGACTTTTTTTCGTATGGGCACTTTTATTGATAGTACATACATGAGACTCTAGTCCCCTTCGAAGTAATCTCCTCCAGCTGCAATGCACTTGTTGTACTGTTCCAACAACTTCTGTAAGACCCCATGGAAGTCCTCTTGTGTGAGCATGTCAATGACCTTTGTCACAGCCTCTTTCATCTCATCAATTGTCTCATAACGACAGCCTCTGAGCTTAGGGAATAAGCAAAAGTCACCGGGAGCAAGGTCTGGACTATAGGAAGGGCGAGGAACTGTCTAGATGCCCATCAAATAGTCTGTGACAACGATGGAGTTGTCGACTGGTGTATTGTCCTGGTGGAAATGCCACTGGCCCGATTTGAAGAGTGCAGGCCTCTTCCGACGGAATGTCTTCCTGAATTCCCTTAAAACCTCAACATAGTAACCCTAATCCTAACCCTAACCCTTTGGCCAATCAACTCTGGTGTATTGACTTCCTTACTCCTCCCACACCTCTCATCATCCCTCACAGACTCCCTGCCTTCCTTGAATCTCTTATGCCACTCAAAAACTGATGCTTGATTCATGCAAGATGGTCGAAAAGAAGTCTAAAGCATTCCATACGTTTCTGTGGCATTTTTTCCAAGTTTAAAACACAATTTTATTGCATATCATTCTTCTAAAGTGTCAGATTTTTTGAAATTCACCAGCTGTGACAATCAGGTTTTAGTAGGGTGTATTCCAATTGCTGCTGTAGCTGTTGATTTGAACCTGAAATCATAAAAACTGGTCAGTCATCTCATAAGATATATAGCAATAACATAGTGAATTTTGAAGAGTCGACAACAATTTTAAATGCCCATACGAAAAAAGTCTGGAAACTTATTGTATGCACCTCGTAACTTCGCTATCCAAACTGATTGAAAAATAAAGAGTAATAGGCTAGATATAGTGGTTAAGGACCATAAAAGAAAGACCTGGCAGTATCAGCCTTTCTGAAATACAAAAAAATACTTCTTGGCAGAAATGTTCATCTCCTTGGCAGACAATGTGAGTGGAAAAGTAACACTCGAGAGTATGGGTGGAACATTGAATACATGTAATTAGTACCTTCCTCGCCCTAGGTCTTGGGTAATCACCCAGTGAAGGATTGTAAGAAACCGAAAGTAACTTTGAAAATCAAACAATAATAATAATAATAATAATAAGCAACATCTCACACGAGGAAACCTGGACGTGGCTAAAAAAAGGAAACTTAAAAGAGAAACAGAATCCCTCCTAATAGCAGCACAAAACCACGCCATAAGAAACAACCATATCAAAGCGAGGATAGATAAGAATCAACAAAATAGCAAATGTAGGCTATGTGGTAACAGAGACGAAACGATCAATCACATAATAAGCGAATGCAGCAAATTAGTACAGAAGGAGTATAAGACAAGACACAACTGGGTGGGCAAGGTGATCAACTGGGAGATGTGCAAGAAATTTAAATCTGACCACACGAACAAATGGTATATGCACAACCCAGCATTTATCCTAGAGAATGATGCACATAAACTCCTATGGGACTTTGACATACAGACGGATCACTTAATCTCGTCCAAAAGACCAGACCTTATAATAATCAACAACAACAAAAAAAGAGAATTAGCAAAATTGTGAACTTTGCTGTCCCGGCTGTCCACAGAATAAAAGTAAAAGAAAGTGAAAAGAAGGATAAGTACCTAGACCTTGCTAGGGAATTGAAAAAACTATGGAATATGAAGGTGACAATTATACCAATCGTGATTGGTACTTTTGGTTCAAGAACTAAAGGATTATTAAAAGGACTGGAGGACTTGGAAATAAGAGGACGAGTGGAGACCATCCAAACTACTACATTATTGAGAACAGCTAGAATACTGATAAGAGTCCTGGAGACTTGAGGAGACTTTCTGTTACTCAACCTACAGAGAAAGACCATCAGCTAAAACTGATGTGAAAAACTCTCAAGGAGTAGATAATAATAATAATTTTGAGATACAAACAGATCATCTACTAAAAGAAATACTACAGAGTAAAATTGAAAGAAAGCGAAAAGAGAGATAAATATCTAGACCTTGCTAGAGAACTAAAAAAACTATAGATCATGAAAATGACGGTGATACCAATTGTAATTGTTGCACTTGAAACAATCCACAAAGATTGTTAAAGAGACTGAATGACATGGAAATAAGAGGACGAGTGGAGATCATCCAAACTACAGCATTATTAAGATCGGCCAGAATACCGAGAAGAGTCCTGGAGACTTGTGGAGACTTGCTGTCACTCAAATTTCCGTCGAACATTATCAGTTAACGCTGGTGCAAAAAACTATTAAAGGAGTAAAATGATAATATGATTTTTTAAATCAAATAACAAACTACTAAATATTTCCACTCAAAAGTTTCTGTATTGTTGGATATTTGGTGAAATGTATTTTACCGAAACTTTGCATAGAAAAAACAATTGTAGTTTTAGATTTGTAAAATGGTCTTTATGTGTGAGTTGTTTTGTATATTGACTGTACGTCTATGGTCATATGTTTCCTGTTCGTCACTTGTCGACATCTTAATCTTTGCTGATGGCGCAAATCTTGAGAAGGAACCAAAATGCTAGCCAAGGACTCAAGCCTTTCTATCATTCGCTTTTTTTCTCCATAAAGAAAATTTATAACAAGTCCTTACAGCTGACTCTTCTTGACAAGACCAAAATATCGTCTTTTTTTATGTTTTTATTTTTTTCTCTTTTGAATTAGAAGAGGGAAAAATGGTTTGGGTACACGGATCACTTTCTCTAAAGATGAATTTTTGCGGCTTTTGTTTTTTCTTTGAAATTTTGATCTACTTAAGAGAGTCTAATCTGATTATGTTAGAATAAAGAAAAGAAAAGAATAAAAAAATGAAATAAAATGAATACATAGAAATTAAAAAAAAAATCTGAATTTTATTTTAGACACACCTTTTCAGAATCTGTCAAAATGTCTCCAACCCCATAAAGAGATACTGCGCAAACACCCACTCTATATATGCAATATTCTTAGCTGTTTGCTATTTACAAGGTTATTCTTACAAAATATGACTCGTTGAGTGAATTCGAGCCCCACTGGGGGTCGACATCTTTGACCACATGTCATACAAAAAAGTTGAATACAAGTCAGTCAAAAAAATCTGATACTAATTTATTACCATTATCATTATTATTATCATTATTGTGAGTTTTTTTTTTCACATCAGCGTTTGTTGATGGGCTTCCACTGGAGTCTGAGTGAGAGCAAATATCCTCAGGTCTCCAAGACTCATCTCAATATTCTACCCATTGTCCCGTTCAGTCCTCCTATTTCCACCTCTTCCAGCCCACTTTCCAAGACTTTGGGAACGGTTCCAAGCGCACCATTGCTATTACCGTTAGCAACTTCGGTTGAAAATCTACTGATTAATGTGAACTGTGAAAATATTTAGTTGATATTTGCCTTTCTGAATTCTTTCTCCGACATTACTTAGTTCTCTAACAAGGTCTCGATATTAATCACTCTTTTCGCTTACTTTTAATTTTACTCTGTGGTCTGCCTGAACTGCAAAGTTCACAATTCGGCAGGGTTTTTTTTTGTTTAATATCACTCGGTTTGGTTGTCTGGCCGAGATAAGGTGATCTGTTTGTATCTCAAAATCCAAAAGAACCGATTCTGGTTTGTGCCTTTCTGAATTCTTTCTCAGACATTACTTAGTTCTAGATATTTATCTAGATATTTATTTACGAGCTCTAGATATTTATCACTCTTTACGCTTACTTTTAATTTTACTCAGTGGTCTGCCTGAACTGCAAAGTTCACAATTCGGCAGGTTTTTTTTTGTTTAATATCACTAGGTTTGGTTGTCTGGCCGAGATAAGGTGATCTGTTTGTATCTCAAAATCCGAAAGAACTGATTCTGGTTTGTGCATATACCACTTGTTCGTATGATCAAACTTCAATTTCTTTCGCAGTGGATCACCTTTCCTACCCAGTCGTGTATACAATTGGGTTTGGTTAAGTATGTAATGAAAAGAGAACAAATCAAATTCTTCATCAATCTTTAGAACAATGTGATAGAAACTTTTAGCATGTTGATAGAGATCAAGTTCTATCCTGTGTACAGGGTTTTTGTTGCTCAATGGGCAAGAGACAGTGTAAGATGAAACCCATTTGAGTAAAGTGCTCATTTATAATAATCAAAGGTCATCATTGATCTCCTTGTCAATTTGGAAACCCAGTCTGAAAATTGACTGACCAATATTGAATTTAAATTCATAGTAAAACATTTAGTTTATGTTTGCCTCTCAGGGTTCACGATTAACTTAGATTATAATAAATATATTTGGTTTAGTGTGTCAAGAAAAATGGACAATAGATCAAATTAGGTGTCAAACTTCAATTCAATGCCACATAAACTTAACACAGGCTGATGGAGATCTTTAGGTGGCTCATAGTATTTTTAGATGGATGAGACACAGCGAAAGATGAACTCCATTCTGGTCAGCTAGTTACTTCCCAAACTGAGCAAAATGAGATAAAAGTGAGGATTCATCAGATTTGATCCATGTTTGACCATGAGAATGATTGATAATCAATTAAATGATTTTTAATCAGGGTAACTATCCTGAAAATAGTCTTACTACTTTCTAGACACAAAAATCAATCTTTTTATTTTCTGGGTAGATTTTCTATTAACGAATTTTTGGCCTCAAAGAGTATTCCTGTTATTCCACCCACTTCACACTCCTGATTCAAATCTATGTGATTCAAATTTCCTGTTTTTCCCAAATCAAGACCATGGTAGCTATTCGGTAGTTGTGAACATATCGATCCAGATGAAGACAACGTCAACTGGAGAAATTCAGCATTGTTTCCGGGAGTAAAAGTAACTTCTTTATCAGTGTGTGACTTCTTTCCAAGTGAACTTTATTTGAAAGAGATAAATTTGATTTATAATTAAGGTGATAATGAAAGTTTTACACATTACTTACGGGAAAGATATTTTGTATATCTTCGGGGTAACTGCTATTGACCAACGATAAAGAAATCATTTTCGATGATTATTCACGGGGTTATCCACTATGGTGTCCATTTACCGGACTTTGCCTTTCTTCTTTAAATATCTACTGTGGATTTGTTCCACTAGCAGACCACTACTAAGAAGAGCCTGATAAACATACATACACCCCCCCATATATATATATATATATATATATATGTGTGTGTGTGTGTGTGTGTGTGCGTGTGAATGAGTGTGTGAATGTGTGTGCGTGCGTATGAAGAATTAGATGATAGATGGATTCACTGATAGCTTACAAGCTGGATACATACAAAGAAAGATAGGGAGGTTATTAGGACACTGAGATAGATAAAAATAATATAACACACACACACACACACACATATATATATATATATATACATAGTTAGTCACAGACAGACTGTTTCGTTTTATCACAACTCTTCAGCGTGGCTAGACACATAGGACGCTTGAAGCTGGGATCGAAACCCGCCCACCTTTACGTTAGACTTAGTCTTATACCGCTCAGCTAAAAGGGAACCAGGTCAGCTCGGGAATTATAAGGCATTTAGTAGTAGGTTTCTTTTGTTTACATTTATACATTACCGTATACCAGAGTGCTCAAATCGTTCGAAGAGCATTACATTATGCAAATAGCAGCCGTAAATTCTTTCGATAGAGTGCTCAACCCCCGTGGGTCATCTACAGACAGACTGTTTCATTGTATCACAACTCTTCAGTGTGTGTGTGTGTAGATAGAGCGATAGATACATAAAAGATAAATTTGTAGACAGATAGCTTACTTACTAGATACATAGAAAGAAAGGTAGGTTGGTAATAAAGAGACTGAGATAGATAAAAAAAAAATAAGGTGTGTAAGTATGTGTGTGTCGGGAGAGATCAACAGATTGGTTGACTGGCTGGCTGGCTAGTTGGTTGGTTTTACGATATATCAAACCTTGTTGCTCTATTTAATGTTGAAGTCAGTTTATGTAGTAAACAATTATATTGTTTTAAGTAACTAATGATTATCATTTAGAGGTTATAGCTTCAAGCAACTTTTCTTAAAATGTATAATTTGCTCACAGTTACATAGTTTCGAGTATTTCTATCGGATATTAATAATTTATACACACTTACATAGTTTCCAGTAACAATTCCTATTCAATTTTTTGTTTCTATATAGTTACAAGGTTTCAGATATTTCAAGCAATTTTATGGTTCTAAGAAACTACTACTAATAAAAAAGTAAAGTTGGTGACCTTAGTCGAGGGCGACCCGAAGGCTCTCTTTTTAATAGCTACCACACCTAGGTGTACGGGAGGGTGCTACTCCATTCCTTGGATTGGTCCACTTTATCCTCGATCCATACCTTATAATGCCGAGTGTTAAGCAAGGCAGCATCAAGTACCATTTTTTTAAAGTCTTTGGTATAATTCGACCAGGGATTGAACCACGGTCTCCAGACCATTGATGAACATTTTACTCTTTAGGCCAATGGCCCGGTATAACCGGTATAAATGGTACTTGATGCCGCCTTGCTTAACACTCAGCATTATAAGGTATTGATCAAGGGTAAAGTGAAACCATCCACACTGCCCAGATCTTTTGAACTGGAACTTCATTACCAGTTTAGTGTCCGACCCAGGACTCCTCTCTCTTTGATAGGTGGGGAATTACCCTTCTGCAGAGGTTGCGGTTAGTTGTTCTAAACCCCATCGACAGAACGAGATAAATAGATAGAAAGATAGATAAATAGATAAGTAAGTTTTAAGTTGGCCCATCGTAGTCGAGGGTGACTCGAAGGCTCCCTTTTCAATAGCTACTGCACCGAGATGTTGGGGAGAGCGCTACTCATTTCCCTTGATTGCTCCCCTTTCTCTAGATCCGTACCTTATAATACTGAGTGTTAAGCCAGGAGGTATCAAGTACCATTTTTTGAGTTTTTGGTATGACTCGACCTGGGATTGAACCTTAGTCTCCCGGACTATTGGCGAACACTCTAACCAATGTACCGGTAGTATACAAATGGGCTGAGATAGATAGATAGATAGATAGATAGAGTTAAAATGATTACATTTAAAAGTGCACGCTAAGAGTGCGCCAATTTGAAAAGGGATTGACTTCCATAGATTGGAATAACTTCAATCAAAGTCTAGAAATGATTGACATTGTAAATATATATTTTTGACATGATGTTTACAATAGAACAATCAGCGACAAAAATATTTACAGGAAAGAAAAAGGAAGCCAGAAAAGTAACTGTCCGCAGTGAAGTGACACATTTCTGTGGAAACGACTTTGTTCTGATATATACAAGATTCGATGGGTAAATTGCAGCCATCTTACATTATTAATTTTGCACATGCAATTTGTTTCATGTTTGGTCTACTGTACAGCAAACTAGAGTCTGTTGGACACTGTTTGCGAGGAAAGTAGCACCATTTCGTCATTCACTTCTCCAGAAATTTGGAGGCCGCATGCTGTACTGCACAGCATTCACCCGGAAGTGCCAATACGAAGATTTCATGGCGTTTGGGGGCCAATCTGAGAACAGATTTATATTCATATTGAGGAAAACCAAACACCAGGTCCACATCATGGTTTTTGAGGTGGTCACTCGCCATTCATCCTTCCACATAGCCACACACTCAACACAAAAACCTACATCAAGTGCATGGAGAAGGTGGCGCTGATGAGAGGGTGGCTCATGAAAGATCCTAAATCTGACAACAGGACTCTGAGCCATGCAAGATTAGTAGAAGAACCTGTTCTTGGCTGTAAGAAAATTTTTGCTAATCCATCATGCCAAAAGTCTGGCCGTCTAATTACCTGGACTTTGTTGGTTGGTTGTTTGGGTTTTATGGCATATCAACCTTTGTAGGTTATTTAACGCCAAATCCATTTTATGCAAATAGTCCGTTCTATTTCAAACAATTCAGTTTAGCGTGAGTACACAGTTTAATTGTCAAAAACATTTCCATTTCAAGCTATTCAGTTTATTCAAACAGTTCGAATTCAGCTGATTCAGTTTAGTATAAGTAAAGGTTTTTACACACAGTTAAATGTCAAAACAGTTTTATATTAAACAATTCAGTTTAGTCTAAGTACAGTTTCAATATCAAAAACTGTTCCGTTTCAAACAATTCCGTTTAGCATAAGCACGCAGTTTAAATGTAAGTATACAGTCTACTTGTCAAAAACATTTTTATTTCAAGCAATTCTCTTTATTCAAACAGTTCTTATTCAAACAATTAAGTATACCATAAGTATGCAGTTAGTTCTATTTAACTCATAGATTGGGCCTTATCAGGTGCTACCACTCCGGGCCAGAGTGGACCTGGGAGCAATGGTAATGAAGAGGTGCTCCGCATTCACTGGAACCTCACCATCAGATTGTTTAGTGTCATATTCAGGACTCTCATTGGGGGAGGGTTTTACCTCTCTGAAGAGGTGCTGTCGGTGTATTCTACTGCCCCAGCCGACTGGGCAAAACTCCCTGGGTTGCGATTTCCTTGATTATTATGCGTAAGGTGCAGTTGATACCAAAGAACTCCAAACAACATCAAAGATGAACTGAAGGAAAGGATAACGGCAGTATTAACTAATTTAAACAAGGAGACTGTCGGAAGGGCTTGAGGGAGGTTCTGAAGTCATCTGGTGGCGATTTCTGTGAAAAATTTTTGTCTATAACATTTCCAGATATTTTCGTGTAATTTAGGTAAATATATCTAATAAAGAGAGACGTCAGAATTATTTTGTTTTTTTCCGTAATTTAGAGTACAATTGAGCCAACGTATCCTATATGTCATTTGAATTGAAGTGTAGATTTCACTTACCAACACCATTGAAAAATAATTTCAAAGGACAGTAATGAATTATAGTTAAATACCAAGAGGAATAGAATATTCATGTTTACAAATAGGAATTTGCTTAAAATGCCATTGTTTGAAAATATAGATCATTTCGCTGGATAACTGACATTCTTTAGGGTAAATATATATAAATTCGCAACAAAGTTCCATTGTAATTTTGCTATCTGGGTTACAACGACGATTACAGAATGGGGTAATGGTGTAAAACCGCAATGATGAAAAAATCGTAAGGAAAGATAAAATAATGAAACACGTTAATTCCAGGATTAACTAATATTTTATTGTAATGATAATTACAATCTCAGGCAGCAAGGAGATAAAAGAACAGGGAATTTTAGGGTCAGCAGCGGAGCAGACTGACCAGTTGCTGACCAGAGGAGAAGTAGTCGACCAAGGAGATTACAGATCTTGAGATGGACAGTCAGATTCTGAAGCCTCGTAAGTAAAGCCAAACTAGAAATTCAAAATGGGAATTAGACGCAACTTTATATACCTTTATCTCAAATCATTCAGATTCCACCTTTCCGCCAACACAAGACGAATTAATAGGAGTAGCGGGGGGGGGGAATCACTCAGTATAGTTTTCTTTTAAGACCGGTTGTCATACAAAGGTTAAAGAATTCAGTCTGCTTGACTTTTTACCCGTAACTGGAGAAAGAATAGTTGGAGGCATAACTTTACAAAGATTATTAGCACTATGTTTGGTTTGGTTTCTTTGTTTAATGGTATATCAACTTTTTTAGGTTATTTAATGCCAAAGCCATTCTCCAAGAAGAACAGTAGTGGTATTATTTAACCCATAGCTGGGAGGATAAGGGGGTTCATACCTTTCCCAAGGGTATTTGCCCGAAAGTGAACGTAATAGCGCGATTCCGCAGCCCATCGCTTTAACCATTACACCACGAGGACACCCCCATTAGCACTATGTGAGATGCAAATAGTTTCGTTCAGGATTTGAACTGGAGTCGTCGTGCCCCTTTAACTGCTTTGGTAACCGTTACACCACAAGCGCCTCTAACTCTAAGCAACGTGAGCCTTATGCTTGAAAATCATTGTTCGCTTGTGTTTTGCTTCTTTTTTATCATCACAGACTATCACAAAAAGGGTTTGTTTTTTCATAGGAAAGAAATCTGCCATTCGGTCCCTCACAATCACTATGTGATAGAGTCTCCGCTTCAGCGTATGCACCTCTGCAGAAAGGTAAGACCCCCCCCCCAACGAGTCTCCTGGATATGACACAAAACAATCTGATGGTGAGGTTCCAGTGATGCTAGAGCTTTGGGGAATGCGGAGCACCTCTTTGTTGCCATTGCACCCAGGCCCACTCTGGCCCAGTGTGGTAGCACCTGATAGGGACCAATCTATGGGTTAAATAGAACTAACGGCATACTTATGCTATACTGAATTGTTTGATTAAACTGAATAGCTTGAAATAGAAACGTTTTTGACAATTAAACCGTACTTATATTTAAACTGCGCGTTTATGCTAAACTGAATTATTTGAAATAGAACTGTTTTTATCATTGAAACTGTATTTACACTAAACTGAACTGTTTTGACATTTTACTGTGTAAACAAAATCTGTACTTACGCTAAACTGAATTTGCTGAATTAGAACTGTTTGAATGAACTGAATAGTTTGAAATAGAAATGTTTTTGACAATTAAACTGTATACTCATGCTAAACCGAATTGTTTGAAATATAACTAGTTATTTACATAAAAATTGATTTGGTGTTGAATAACCTCCGAAGGTTGATATGCCATAAAACCCAACCAACCAAATATCCAACCTACCAGCGTGGTTGAACGGATGGATTCATGCCTTTACTCAGAGCATTAGTGCGAAGAGAAACGCAAACTGCCTTGTCGAAAATTTGAAGTCGGGTCACTAATTACGACGACAATAAACTTTGGGCAAAACGCGCTACAATGTAATATGTTGTCCTCATTAATATGTTTCCTATATAATGATCCATTTTCCTACGTTACATATGAACAGAGTCTTATTATTCAGACCTCTGATACGAATTTGGTCTGATAGCTATGTTCTTTATCTTATCTACACCATATTGTGTGTTCACATGTTGTACTAGTTAACGTGAAGATGATATGTTTGTCGAATTTATTAGATGAAGCGTCATTGTTACTTAATTCTTTGTTAGTTTTAAAATTGCTTTTCATTTCATTGAAATATTCAGGTCGTTTTTATATTCTATAATAATTAAATTGACGTCATAGGTGCCCGTGGTATAATGGTTATCGTCGTAGGAAATGGACACGGAGACACGAGTTCAAATCCTGGACGAGACTGATTGCATTTCACATAGCACTAATACCCTTGGGAAAGGTATGAATCCAATTATTCTCCCTCCAGCTATGGGTAAATAGTAGGACAGACTGATTTCTTCAGCCTTGGTGAGGCAAGTAGTCTAGGAGAAGGAAAACTCTGAATTGAAACCTGTTAAACTCTGCTTAAAAATTGACCTTGTGTCATATCCTGCCCGAGCGGAGTGGTTGGTAAATATGTCCATATGTCAGAAAATAAAGAATAAACTTTTAATTGGTGCACCAAATTCTTTGGGGTAGCCCCTGTTGTTTAATGGCTAAAGAACTGGACTGCGGTCTCGAATTTAGCGAGTTCGAACTCTTGTCACTTTATTACGTTCACTTTCGAACTAATACTCTTGGCAAAAAAAAAAAAAAAAAATGAACGCCCTTTATCTCCCCCTCCCCGGCTATTGGTTCCATAGTTTCACTGCTGTTCTTCTACAAGGATGTCTTTGGCATTGAATAACCCACGAAGGTTGATATACCATTAAATAAAGTAACCAACCACCAAATTCTTGAAAGCTTGTGACAGCCATTTATCGATCAAACAACGACAGTAAACGTCGTTCAAATCTCCGACTTTATATCTCTGCTCCATTGGCTTTTTTTCTGGTTTTTTTTTTACACCAAGTAAGAATGCATAAGTCGACCGGAAATTCTTGTATGTTAGTTATTATTATTATTATTATTATTATTATTATTATTATTTAACTGGGACATTGGCCCAGCGGTTAGAGTGTTCGCCAATGGCCCGGGAGACCTGGGTTCAATCCCAGGTCGAGTCATACCAAAGACTTTAAAAATGGAACTTGATACCACCTTGCTTAACACTCAGCATTATAAGGTACGGTTCAAGGGTAAAGTGGAGCAATCCAGGGAATGGAGTAGCGCCCTCCCCTACACCTTGGTGTAGTAGCTATCGAAAAGGGAGCCTTCGGGTCACCCTCGACTATGGTCGCTAACTTTACTTTACTATTATTATTATTATTATTATTAATTCGACTCGTTTCTTTTTCATCAAATGTTTAATGTTTTTATACTTACTTAACGTAGGAGTAGACTTAATAGTCTTCAATTATGAGTATTTCACTGATGAATTATTATTATTATTATTATTTACTCATCAGAGTTGTTCACATCGGCTTTAGCTGATAGTCTTTCACTCGTGTTTGAGTAACAGCAAGTCTCCCCAAGTCTCCAGGACTCTTCTCAGTAATCAGTAATGATGTAGTTTAGATGGTCTCCACTCGTCCTCTTATTTCCAAGTCCTCCAGTCCTTTTAATAATCCTTTAGTTACTGTACCAAAAGCATCAATCACAATTGTTCCATAGTTTTTTCATTTCCCTTGCAAGGTCCTTCTTTTCCCATTCTTTCAGTTTTATTCTGTGGTTAGCCGGGACAGCAAAATCGACGATTTTGCAAATTCTCTTTTTTTTTGTTGTTGATTATTATAAGGTCTGGTCTTCTGGCCGAGATTAGGTGATCCGTCTGTATGTCAAAGTCCCATAGGTGTTTATGTGTGTCATATTCTAGGACAGATGCTGGGTTGTGTATATACCATTTGTTCGTACGGTAAAATTTAAATTTCTTGCAAATCTCCCCGTGGATCACCTTCCCCACCCAGTTGTGTCTAGTCTTATACTCCTTCTGTGCTAATTTGCTGCATTCGCTTATTATGTGGTTGATGGTTTCATCTCTGTCACCGCATAGCCTACATTTGCTATTTTAGTGCGTTTTATCTATTCTCGCTTTGATATAATTGGTTCTTATGGCGTTGTTTTGGGCTGCTATTAGGAGAGATTCTGTTTCCTTTTCTTAGCCACGTCCAGATTTTCTCGTGTGAGATGTTGTTTATTATTCGTTTAAAAAGCCCATAGTTGTTTTTCTTCCCATTTTTGTTTCCTAGTTATTGTCATTTTGTTGTCCATTGTGTCGTCAGTATCATTTCTGATAGTTGTAATCAGTCCCCCTTCGTGTTTTTCTATGTAGTCTTTGAGTCTTGGTATCAATGCGTCAACGCTGTCAGCAAGTCCTCTTCCTCCCTCTTTTCTTAATACATGTAGTCTGTCAATATCATCTCTGGGATGCAATGCCTTATGCACAGCCATTAGTTTTCTTGTTCTTTGGTCCATTTGTTTAAGTTCATCTCTTGTCCACTTCAGAAAGGGTCCCGAATAACTAACAAGGGGTTTCTGCTAGAATTGTTTCAGCCTCCAAGATTCCCAAGTATTAGTAGGTTTCCTTTTCTCCGAGAGTTATAATCTTGTCTTGATTTGGTAGTTCCATTCCGTCAATTAAATGTCGTTTGCAACTTTTATTACTAGCATGGCACATTTTTTATGCCAAATTCCATTCCTATGTCCTGACTGTATATTCTAACTGCGTGTATTAGAGTTGCCAGTTCTTTTTCATTTTTCGCAAATAGTTTATTATTATTATTATTATTATTATTATTATTATTATTATTATTATTCCTTGCGAGTTTTCCCCTCCAGCGTTAGTTGATGGTCTTTCACTGGACTCTGAGTGACAACTAATCTCCTCATATTTCCAGGATCTCAGTAATCTTGTAGTTTGGATGGTCTATGCTCGCCATCCAATTTCCAACTCTTCCAGTCTTCTTATCAAGTTTTGGTGATCGTTCCGAGCACACTAATTACAATTGGTGCTACCGTCACTTTCATGTGCCATAGCCGATATTTGTCGCTGCCTCCCACTAGACAGGATTTGACACAATGGCTGATTAAAGTGGGGATTAGGGGAGGTCGGTGACTATGATGCATCTAGCCCACCCGAAGGTGGCCCAGCCGATTCCGGGCACCTTATGGCATCAAGTCTTTTGGGGATACTTCTGAGCGCAATAATTATAATTGGTGTTACCGTCACCTTCATGTGCCGTAGACTTTTCCGTTCTCTGGCCAGGTTCAAGTAATTGTCTCCATTTTCGTTTCTTTTGATTTTAACTCTGCGGTCCGTCGAGTAGGCAAAGTCCACTATTCAGCACTATTAACTGTCACAGGGTCTGGTTGTCTGGCCGGAATTAGGTGATCTGTATGTATCACAAAATCCCAGAGAATTTTATGCGTCTCATTCTCTAGGATGGATTCTGGGTTGTATATATACAACTTGACTGTATGGTCAAATTTTAATTTCTTACTCAATTCCCAATGAATTATTATTATTATTATTATTATTATTATTATTATTATTATTATTAATTTAATCACATAATTCCCATCATAAATGACGATATTATTTAAGAATGAATCGCTGCTTAATCTCTCGCTCTCATTTTCTTTCTTCTTGTTTTCCCTCTCACTACAACTTCCTATCTTTCAGCTTTCTCTCTTCTTTGTATCATTTCATGCTCCTTTTCTCTTTTTCACTTCTCTCTCCTTCCAATTTATTTTCTTTTTTTAGGCGCCTCCTGTAGCCGAATAGTTAGCGAGCGGGGCTAGCATACCATTAATGGTGTATTCGATTCTCACTTGGTGCTTCATACTTCAGACCTTGTGGTAAATTTAGCTAAACTAATGAATGATAATTTCTTTTCTTTTCTTTCTTTCTTTCTTTCTTTCTTTCTTTCTTTCTTCTCATAACTACTTTTTCCTTCCTTTCTTTATTTGGTCAAGGTTTGTTTGTTTGGTTGGTTTTATGGCATATCAACCTTTGTAGGTTATTTAACGCCAAATCCATTTTTATGTAAATAATCTGTTCTATTGAAAACAGTTCAGTTTAGCATAAGTACACAGTTTAATTGTCAAAAACATTTCCATTTCAAACTATTTAAGCAGTTATATGTAATAATTCAGTTAAGTGTAAATACAGTTTTAATGTCGAAAAACAGTTCTATTTCAAATAATTCAGTTAAGCATAAGCACGCAGTTTAAGTGTAAGTACGGTTTAATTGTCAAAAACTTTTATATTTCAAGCTATTCGTTTACTCAATTCATTTTAGCATAAGTATGTTGTTAGTTCTATTTAACCCATAGATAGGGCCCTATCAGGTGCTACCACACTGGGCCAGAGTGGACCTGGGAGCGATGGCAATGAAGGGGTACTCCGCATTCCCCAAAGCTCCAGCACTGCTGGAACCTCAACATCAGATTGTTTAGTGTCATATCCAGGACACTCGTTCGGGGGGTCTTACCCCTTTGCAGAGGTGCCGTCGGTGTATTCTACAGCCCCAGACTGGGCAATTTATTTAGTCAAGTTGTGCCACGTGTCACTAAAACAATAGAATTTCCCACAACTTAATAGTGAGCCTAGTCTGAGTGACAAAGCATCAATACCACTAACCCTGAATGCTTCGGCAGTATGTAATAATACCATCAAACTTTGTTGTTTTTTTCGTTGCCTTGTGGAAATGCCAGATGAAGATGTAGCATTTTCGTCTAACCCTTTGTCGGCTCCAAAACTTCATTGATAACCAAATTGAATGTGACCAAATAAGGTTTATTTTTTCCATCATTGTGGTCTATATACTTTTTCCATCGATGTTACAGTGCTTGAATCCTATTGGTCCCAAAAGTCATCAGCAGCAGATATCATTACATGATATGATCTTTTCAGCCAATAAACTTTTCAGCAGGTTCTCGTATTTACAACTTTGTTGTATTCACAACATTCCAGCAACGAAACGTTAATTCAATGATTTAAGACATCGCTGAACGAGAACGCAATAGAATTTCTGGGAAATTCATATACGAAGCCAGTGTTAACATATTAGTAATGAATCGTTAATTTAGTGATACGAATTTGAACTGTATGACTTAGTGATGCTGTTTTTAGGAAGTCGACATAATGTTCCATGTTGTTCAAGTTCAAAAGCCAATCGGCTGGGGCTGTAGAATACACCAACTGTATCTGTGCAGAAGAGTAAGACCCCACTCCTAACGAGTGTCCTGGATATACAGGGTAGAACGATAAAACTGTCGTCCTAAAGAAAACAACACTACAGCTTTATTTTAAAACTTTTATTGAAAAAAATCAATTCAGGCAACTTGATTATGTAGTAGAGCTGACATCTATTCAAGGTAGCCCCCTTCAGCCTCAATCACCGCCTAGATACGGATCCGGAACTGGGAGCATGCCTTTTCCACAAGCGCCGGTGGGAGCTCGGCGAATACTCGGCGAATGGCAGCGATCAGGCTGGCTTTGGTGTTGTGGGAGGTCATGTTGGTGATGTTCTCAACGTATGACCAAACGAAGTAGTCCAGCTGGTTCAGGTCGGGGGAGGAGGTGGCCAGTGAGAGAAGAGTACAAAGTCGTTGCACTCCTTCTGAAGCCAAGCCTGGGTCTCTTTGGACTTGTGGGCTGGCGCCGAGTCCTGCTGCCACACCCAGGGTCTGTCACCGGCTACCTGATTGCACCAGGGGATCACCATACTGTTCAGCACATCCAGGTACACTTTGGTGTTGACTTTCAAGCCGACTTCGAAGATGTGAGGTGGCATGATGTGGCCCTCACTTGAAACCACACCAAAAACCATAACCGTCACCGGAAACTATGTTTTCATCACCGTGGGCACGTCCCTGTTATTCGTGGCAATCCGGATTTGCATTTTGAGGGTGATGGCAATGGTCCTGTCATAACTTGGATCGGTAGAAAGCATGAGTTGTACAGCGGCGCATCTCCAATCTCGCTCGTTGAACATTGTGTCACTTTCAGACATGATAGAAGGCTCCTATCGCTCTTGGGATTTGTACACAACTGGCCAACTAGTAGATGGTCTGCAACAAAAAAAGAAAACCGGTTTTCATTAAACGGAAATGGAATAGTGTCTTTTTTTCTAGGGCGACAATTTTATCGTTCCACCCTGTAACATTAAACAATCTGATCATAAGGCTCGAGTAATGCTGGAGCGTTAGGAAATGCGGAGTCCCCGTTGTTTAATGGCCTAAGGGCTAGACCGCGGCCTCATCATTTAGTGAGTTCGAACTCTCGTCACTCTATTACGTTCACTTTCGAACTAATACTCCCCCCCAATGAATGTTCTAGATATGACACTAAGCAATCTGATGGAGAGTTTCCAGTGATGATGGGGCTTTGGGGAATGCAGAGTAACCCTTCGTTGCCATCGCTCTCAGGTCAACTCTGTCTCGGACTGGTAGCACCTGATAGAGTCATATCAATGGGTCAAATAGAACTGTTGAACATTTAAACTGAGTTCAAACAAAAGACTCATGCCAAATTGAATTGTTTGAAATAGAACTGTTTTGTCATTTAACAGTGTGTAAACAAATGACTGAAGTTTAGTTGAATTGTTGGTGATACATAGCAATACTTGAAACCACTTAACTTAGTTGACTTATGAAAATGTGTATAGTTACTGTATGTATCTAAAAAATCTGTTTACAAATCATATATTCAATAAATATATATATATATATATAAACAGGATTCGGCATTAAATAACCAAAAATTGTTAATATGCCACAGAACCAAACAAAACCAGAATCAAGTTTAAACGACAATGTTAAAACTAATAACTTATACCGGTAACCAAAAGGATCCTGTGTACTCTGAAGGAAGTCTTGATTCTGGATTCCCTTAATCGAGGCATCATTACCACTAACCCAGTCGTTATAATCCTTTGGGAGTGATGCTTATATATATATATATATATATATATATTGTCATCCACAGACAGACAGTTTCTTTGTATCACAACTCTTCAGTGTGGCTATGTGTAAATGGATAACTAGTTTTTTGTCTAATTTTTGTTGCTTGTTTATATCAAGTAGTTGTAGATGTAATAAACTTATGCTGTTCGATTTTTTAAGATGGAGCGTTGTCATTATACATTTTTGCTTAGTTTTTCTTTCATCTTTTCTGATTCTCTTCATCACAAATATCAAATCGTTATATATTTTTCCTATTCTTTTAGCAAACATCAATATACACCAATTTGATTTCATTGTTTGTTATTGTTCAAATGTTTCTTTTGTTTCTATTGTCACAGCCAACTCGTCTCGACTATCCATTTGTCAGTGAATCATTCTGAAATACTGAATAACAAGAATAAGAATAAAAGAATAGAAAAACGAGAAAGAAATTCGAAGCTGAGACAATTCTTTTTGAGTAGTTGAGGAAATCAAATGACGGTGTCTCGATTTTGTCTTTGTTGGTCGCACTGACACTTGATTCATTAGTCTTATCGTTTCTGCTTGAAAAGTGGTTAGTGGGGTATGGAGATTGATTGAAATTACTTGTTTCTTTAAATAGGTTGAAAGTTTTGCTTGTGGGGTCCACAGAAAAAGTCGGGGGCTTGAGAAGATAAAACAAGGAAGAATTCTTTTTTTTTCTTTTTTTTTTTTTTTACATTTGATAAACAGAAGAACAGAGGTGCCAAATTGCAGGGTTAGGGCTGAAGAAGGGACATGGTTTTATTTCTTTGCATTAAAGATTTTAGAGGGTCAAATATTCGTGCTTGTCGAATTGGATTAAGCCGGTAGAGTGCTTTACAGATTAAAATGAGAAAAAAGAAAAAAGAAAAGAAAAAGGGATCAGAAATTAAAGAAGAAGAAGAAGAAGAAGGTGTCTGAATTAGCATTAGTAGTAAAAAAGATAGATAGGTCGATAGATAGATAGATAGATTCACTGTGAGCAAGGCTTAGAGCACGTTGACTGTATCTCCTGCAGAAGGGTAAGACCCCGACCCCACAAAATATAATGAATGTCCTGCGTATAACACTAAACGGTATCTGGTGGTGAGACTCCAGTTCTATAGTTTTTACATAAAAATAAAAATAATTTTTAAAGAATACCTGGACAATATTTGCTTGCCCAAGTTGCAATAAATTCATTTTAAATGCAATGTAGCACACGTGCGTGCACGTGCACACACACACACACACACACACACTCACACACACACACTCACACACACACACACACACACACACACACACACAAATGTCTGTATTAAAATTAGACTTTATCTGCAATAATGTAAGATCTTCAATCATGTAACGATTTCGATATTCCCAAATCAAAATCATTATCCTGAAATATCAATAAAGTGTGTCCATGTGTTAAATTAACCTGAATTTTATAGTCCTTAATGAGAATTTACAGCTTGGTCAGGTGACTTATACGTATTTAGAAAAGTCATCATGTATGTAGCAATACTGTACAGAATCACAGTTAAAAGGAATGCCGCAAACAAACAAAAAGCACAAATGAAAATGACCTATGATTCTTTGAAACTTTTGAACTGGATTTTATTATCTTAATTTCTTGGATCAATGCCAGCCAGTTAAAAAAAAAAACACTGACTTTGTGGGACACCTTATCTATGTGCCAAAATGACTAAGTATACATTTTCGGGCCTTTTTAACTAATTGAATAAAATTACCCTTATTTCAATCTAACAAAAATTTTATCATCATCATCTCGTCGTCGTCGTCAAAATGTGCTGATGTGGATTCCTTCGACTCTCTCTTGCTATCAGTCTTTATCAGCCATTGTCCTTGGCAAAGACCCCCAGACGGCATCCAGACGGCATCCAGCCATTGTCCTTGGCAAAGACCTCCAGACGGCATTCATCAAAGATGATGAATGTAAGTTTTCGTATAGTAAAACATAAAAAGTACACAAGGATGTTGCTTGTTGCGTTGAATAAATCCTAGAAGTAGCACCCCACAAAACAGCTGCTGTCCAGCCATTTACCTCGCTTCTTACCAAACCAATCACGTTAGACGAACAAGACATGGTGGCCACAGCTAGGGAAGTAAGGACGAACTCAAAATCAATGCACTCCTATGGACTCCTACGTATGGATACGCCAGTGTTGGCTAACCAGCAAAAATTTACGAAAATGTAAAAAATGTTGGCGATCTTAGTCAAGGGTGACCAGAAGGTTCTCTTTCCAATAGCTACTCACCGAGGTGTAGAAGAGGGCGCTACTCTATTCTCTGGATTTCACCACTTTACCCTTGATCCTTACTTTACAATGCTGAGTGTTAAACAAGGTGGAATCAAGTACTATTTTTTGTGTCTTTGGTATGACTCGACATGGGATTGAAACCTGGTCTCCTCGTGAACATTCTACTTATTATGCCAATGGCCCGGTCTAAAAATGTACCACCTCATAAACTAGCAAAATTCACTGACCAAAATGACAAAACCCTGTCCAATACAAGTGAATTCTCTGAAAGCACATCTGATTTTTTTAATAAGAAGTGGGATGAAAATGGAAGAAAAAGTGTTGACGAAATAAGGCTTTCTTTTCTGAAAAAGGCATGAAACGCATTCATCGAAACGCAGGAGGATAAACAATAGAGATGAGGATAATAAAATAATTCTTAGATTAATGATGGTATATTATCCCCTAACTTCAGACAATGCAGGAATCCCGGAGAACACCTACATGACGGAAAATCGCAGCCCCTTGTTGACCTTCTTCATTATCATCAAGGCGTACCGACAGAACTGATTCCCTTGGCTTTTTCTCGCTGTCTCAACCAGTTATCGCTCTTTGAAAGTTCTTTAGACTGTACCAAGTGTCCGCACAGAGAGGATGGTTTGATTTAGTTTCTTTTGATTAATGACTTATCAATCTTTGTGTGTTATTTAATGTGAAAGCAATCTGTATAGAAGAACAGCTATGATACTATTTAACCCATATTTGGGGGGATAAAGAGTTTCATATCTTACCCCAGAGTATTAGTCCCAAATTGAACATAATAGCGCGAATGAAGTTCGAA
>OY757925.1:39783648-39803648 GCA_963585895.1 Sepioteuthis lessoniana
TTTTTTTGAAGTCTGAGTGACAGCAAGTTTCCTCAGGTCTCCAGGACTCTTCTCAGTATTATAGCTGATATGCTGTAGTTTGGAGTTTCGAAATTTCCTCTGGTCTCAATTCTTCCCCTCTCTTTTCCAAGCTTTTGAGGACCGTCCCAAAGGCTCAAACTACAATTATCATCTCAGTCACCTTTATGTTCCACAGTCTTTTCATCTCTCTGGCAAGATCCAGGTATTTTTCAATCATTTCGCTTTCATTCATTTTCACTCAGTTGTCCACTGAAACAGCAAAGTCCATTAAATAACAAATCTTTTTCTTCTTGATAGTTGACTCTAATTCTGGCCTTCTGGCCGAGATTTGGGGATCCGTTCGTATCTCAAAGTCCCCCAGAATTTTATGCGTTCGTTTTCTATGACAGATTCTGGTCTGTGCAGATACGACTTCCTAGTAAGGTCAAATTTTAATCTCTTGCACAATTCTTATTGGATCACCTTTCCCACCCAGTCGTGCATAGTCTTGTAGTCCTTTTGTGCTAGTTTGTGGCATGCACTTATCATGTGATTAACCGTTTCATCTCTGACTTCACATAACACTTTGCTATTCTGTTGCGTATTATCAATTTTTGCTTTGACATAGTTGCTTCTTATGGCATTATTTTGGGCTGCTATTAAAAGAGATTAAGTTTCTCTCTTGAGGTTTCCTTTTCTTAGACAAATCCAGGTCACCTCGTATGCAATTTCTTTAGTTTATCGTTTGGAGTAACCATTCAGTGATTATCATGATTATTATTTTATTACTTGAGAGTTTTTTTTTTTACACCAGTGGTAGCTGATTGTCTTTTACTGGAGTTTGAGTGGCAACAAGTCTCCTCAAGTCTCCCGTACTCTTCTCAGCATTCTGGCCGATCTTAATGTTGTTGTCTGGATGGTCTTCACTTGTCCTCTGATTTCTAAGTTTTCCAGTTCTTTTACCAAGCCTTTGGGGATTGTTCCGAGCGCTCCAATTACAATTGGCATTTCCGTCACTTTCATGTTCCATATTCTTTTGTTCTCTGGCTAGGTCTACGTGCCCGTCTCTCCTTTTGATTTCTTTACGGTACAGGTTTATTGGCCTAGTGGGTACACAGTGTTCGCCAGTGGTCCGGGAAACCTGGGTTCAATCCCACGTCGCGTCAATCCAAAGACTTTTAAAATGGCACTTGATACTTCCTAGCTTAACACTCAGCGATATAAGGTACGTATCAAGGGTAAAATGGAGCAATCCAGGAAAGGAGTTGCGACCCCCACTACACCTCAGTGTAGTAGCCATTGAAAAGGGAGCCTTCCGGTCGCCCTCAACTACGGTCGCCAACTACTATATCAACCTTCAGGATTTATTTTATGCCAAAACTATCCTTGTAGAAGAACAGTAGTGGTACTATTTAACCCATATCGAGGTGGAGTGGGCAGACGAGGAGGTTCATACCTTTCCTAAGGGTATAAGTCCGAAAATTAATGCAATAGAGCGACTGGAATTTGAACTCACTAACTACGATGCGGCAGTCCCGCACATTAGCTTCTACGCAACGGTTACTTCGTCCCAGTAGTTGTGGTGGGAGTGGTGGTGATGGTAGAAATGTGGTTCGAAGCAATTTCTACAGCACGTGAACAAGATGAAAAAGATATTTTTTTTAATATTCTCCATTTAATTTATTTCATTAAGTCACAAATTTTCATCGAATTAAAATCTTTTTGAAAATAATTGACCTTTATAATTCTAGCCAGGGAAGATATTCTCTACCTTGCTCATCCAGATGGCACGTCCATGACACACGCACAAACACGCACATGCACCCCCATACAGATATGTATGGCTTATGAAATATTCTGTGGTAGAGAAAGATTAAAAAAAAAAACGACTATGAAACAAGCAAAAAAGCCATTACTGCCTTAATTTTTTGTTATAACAAGTTAAACTATAAAATAAACCAAACAGAAAATAAAGAAGGTAAAGTTGGCGACCCAAGTCAAGGGCGACTAGAAGGCTCTATTTTCAAAAGCTACTACACCGCGATGTAGGGGAGGGCACTACTCCTTTTCCAGGATTGCTCCACTTTACCCTTGATACGTACCTTATATTGCTGAGTGTTAAGCAAGGAGGTATCAAGTACCACTTTTAAAGTCTTTGGTGTGACGTGACCTGGGATTGAACCCCCGTCACCCGGACCATTAATCGTTTATAGATATGCGAGTTTGTCCAAATTTTTAAATATTTTGGCGCGTGTTATTTTGCGGCACGTACCTGGGTTCAATCCTAGGTCGAGTCATACCAAAGACTCAAAAAATGATACTTGATGCCTCCTTGCTTTACACTCAGCATTATAAGGCACGTATCAAGGGCATTAAATAACCTACAAAGGTTGATATGCCATTAAACAAAGAAACCAAACCTAACTAAGGGCTCTTTAACCTTGGTATAGCAACATGTTAAGGAAAAGGAAAAGTTTGAGTTCAAACCTGTTAAACTTCGCTTAAAAAATTGACCTTGTATCGCATCTTGCTCGTGGCGGAGGGGTTTGGTAAATACATACACATGTCGGCAAAAGAAGATGTAGACACTGAAAGTGTTAAAAAGAGCTAGTGCCATTTGCTGCGCCTAAAATCATTTTTAAAAGTTGGATTCATCATGCTTACAGTTTTCATGTTTTGCTTTTTTCTTCATGTTTTTGTTTCATTATGACAGAAGATAAACCTTGACCCCCATCTGTTTTAAAAGTAGGTTTAACCATTATGATCCAGTCAAATTTGGCGACTGTTATTTTTTTTCATTTTCACTTTTCATTATTTTCATCAATGAATTATCGTCTTAGCTTCAGTTTCAGGATTTTATTATTTTTTTTAAGTGTTTGAGAAAGGAAACTTTTCTATAAGCAATAACGAAAAAAGTGATGTAAATTTTTATTGTATATAGGTCGAGTCCTGATTTTTGTTCAAGAAATTATCGATCCCCGATGTGTCTTCAGTACTGGCCGACTTATCAACAAACGACTAAATCAACAAACTATTCTAACACCTGACGTTATGATTAATAAACGACATTTAATGAATTCCTCCTATTAAATATTCTCTTCCTACAACCGAAACACAATGAATCAGTAAATATTAATGTCTAAAACGTTCACTATTTGAGGCGTTTTACAGTAAAAAGAGAAAATTTAAACTAAAACAGCGTAGCTTTTTATTTAAAATGTTTTTGCGTGTGTGTGTTTATTTGTGCGTGCGTGAGTGTGTGTGTGTGTGTGAGAGAGAGAGAGAGAGAGAGAGAGAGAGAGAGAGAGAGAGGGGGGGAGAGAGAGGATTGAGGAAAACGAATGAAAAATTTTACTAACCGAAACTAAGACATTCTCCAAATTCTTCAACTGATGCAAGTATTTCATCCATCTAAAAGTATACATTATATAAGGTTCATAACATTTTTTTTTACGACACTAGGTTTTGTTCGCAAAAAGAAAGAAAAAGTAGAAATTAAGCAAATGAAAATTGAAGGATTAACTGAGAAAGAAAATAAGTTAAGAAGCCGAGGCTTAAATAAGGGGTGAAATAATAGTACAACTTGGAGGGAGGAAGATGATCTATTGGTAATTGTGCAAGAGATTAAAATTTAATTAGGTTATTCCTGACCCTCTGTCGCCACATAATATCCCCAAACCAGAATCTTTTCTAAAAACTGGGAGGCATACAATTCTGTAGGACTATGAGATGCAAACAGAACCTCCAATCCTGACAAATAGACCATACCTTGTATTAATTAGCAAAACAAAAAAGAACTTGTAGTCTTGTGGGTTTTGTCGTTCCAGCGGCCACTAGAGTAAAAGAAAACAAAGAGACAGACAAATATTTATATCTGGTCAGAGAATTGAAAAGGCGATGACAAATGAGGGAGACTGTCATACCAATTGTGGAGTGTTGTCGCAGGACTTGTTCAATATTGCTCTCAACATTCTTGTGTAATTGCCGTCTAGTTTCTTCTCCAGCCGTTTAGTTAGCGTCCATGTAGTGCATCCATATAGCAGTATCTTGGCGGCATGGAAAAATTACTGGAAGATTGAAGATTAGAGAAAAAATCGAAACCAACTAGACCACAGCAATATTAAGATCAAGTAGAATAAATAATAGAGTCCTTGAGACTTGAGGAGACTTGCTGCCACTCAGACACCTGGGAAATATCATCGGTTGGAACAGGTGTGAAAAATTCGCAAGAAGTAATTTGACCATACGAACAAATGGTATATGCACAACCCAGCAGAAAAGGACACACATAAACTCCTATGGGACTTTGACATACAGACGGATCACCTAATTTCGGCCAGAAGACCAGACCTAATAATAATAATAAAAAAGAGAATTTGCAAAATTGTTGACTGACCACAGAATAAAGCTGAAAGAACGTGAAAAGAAGGATAAGTACCTTGAACTTGCTAGAGAGTTGATAAAACTATGGAACATGAAGGTGACAATTATACCAATTGTGACTGCTACTTTTGGTACAGTAACTAAAAGACTTTTAAAGGGACTGGAGGACTTGGAAGTTGGCGGACGAGTGGAGATCATCCAAACTACAGCATTGTTGAGAACGGCCAGAATACCGAGAAGAGTTCTGGAGACTTGAGGAGACTTGTTGTCACTCAACCTCCAGTGAAAGAACATCAGCTAACGCTTATGTGAAAAACTCGAATGAGTTGATAATAATAATAATAATAGTAATAATAATAATACGTAATTGGTGCTCTTGGTATAGTCACCAAAGGATTAGTACAAGGACTGGAGGACTTGGAAATAACAGGACGAGTGGAGACCACCCAAACTACTGCATGATTGAGATCGGCCAGAATACTGAGAAGAGTTCACAAGACTTGAGGAGACTTGTCACTCAACCTCCAGAGAGAAACAATCAGCAAACGTTGGTGTGAAAAACTCTCCAAAGAGAACAAGTAATAATATGCACAATTTGTAGAATGAGACACGGCGATCAGAACTAACGATTGTCAAAAAAAAAAAAAAAAAAAAAAAAAAAGAACCTGTCGAATTGTGGACATGGATTCCCGGCAGACCACGGAGTAAAATTGAAAGAAAGCGAAAAGAAACGTAAGTGCCTGGACCTTGCTAGGAAAGTGAAAAAAAAACTATGGAACATGAAAGTGACAATAATACCAATTATAATCGGTGCGCTCGGTACAGTCACCAAAGGATTGCTAAAGAGCTTGAAGAAATTGGAAATAAGAGTACGAGTGGAGACCATCCAAAGACCGCCCAGAATAGTCCTGGAGACTTGTGGAGACTTGATGCCACTTAGGGTCCAATGGAAGACCATCAGCTAATGTTGGTGTGGAAAACTCTCAAAGGAGTAAAAAAAATAATAATGAACAAACGCTTCACCAAGTTTTAATTAACAAAAAAAAAAAAAAGAAAAAGAAAAGAGAGCATTTGGTGTCTTGCAGTTTTTGCCGTTTCAGGGGGCCACAGAGTAAGAATGAAATAAAGCGAAAAGATAGACAAATACTTGAACCTAAGGGCTTGGAGAAGTGACAGAATAATTGGAGATCAGGGGAAGAATCAAAACCATCCAGACTACAAAATTGCTGAGATTGGCTAGAATACTGAGAAGAGTCCGAGAGACTTGAGGAGACTTGCTGTTACTCAGACTCCAGTGAAAGACTGCTAGCAAACGCTGATGAGAAAAACTCGCAAATAATAATAATAATAATAACATTCTGAATTTGTTATCTTCGTTGATAAGCTGAAATTTTTGCTTATTTATAAATATTTCAAAAAATCTATGTCGTATTGTATATGTAGTATTTTCAAATGATCTGAAAAATTTGATAATTAACAAAAGAACATAAAATATTGGAGGATAAAGAATTTTTAGAACTAGTATTTCCATTACCAATCACGTGACTGTAACTTTTATACAAAACACATTAACGAAAAGTAAAAGTAATCAATCATAAGCCAACCCATTCAAAAAGTAGCAGCTTATGCAACGAACTAATATTTGAATAACAATAGTTTTAAAGAATTGACTGTTGGACTTAATAAGTTAAAATTCAGTAAGGTTAAAACAGGATTTTTTGTGACACGCTTAAGTGTCCTTTTTCTCATAAAAGTACAAGGTCACATCTATGACAGGAGCACAGGTAATAATCAATCTCAGCGTCTACTATAGCCAAAATATACTACCTATGAAAAATGATAAATCCAAACCTAAATCAACGTAGGACCCAGACAACAGGCCTGGGTGTCATGATCGACAGATGCTCTCTTAATAGCCAATATGGGGGACATAATAGATATCCTACTAATGTTGGTTGTTTTTATTTGAGGTACACAAGGAAAGACCAAAGTAACAACATATCTGAGAGACATCAAAGGAAAAAATAAACTCGAGAAGATAAAAAGAATGTAATCCATTCTTATTTTAAAAAAAAATCCTAAGCCAAATGGATATAAGAAACGGATAATCGATATCTGGACAAAATTCGGTTGATTTGATGCAAGTCAAAGACTTGCCGACTAAGACAGCTTAATTTTAAAGAAAGATTACTTGCCTGACCTAGAGATACTAAAAATATGGGGGCAGGTAAATCGTGAAGAACATACTCTTAGAGAGCTCCCTAAATGAGCTGAAACACAAGATACTGAAAACCAACTCACTACTGAACCCAGAAACATATCGATATCAACACAAGAAAATATCACAAATAATAATAATAATAAAAATGATTATGTCTGAACATAAAACTACATTACCATCCCTAAAGAATCAAAACTGGAAAGAGTCAAGTTAGAGACCAAAAAGTAAATAAAGTATTACAACATATCTCAACGGACACCATCACCGAACTAAACGAGTGAATCTATGCAGGAGCAAAATTAGTTTCTAATAGAACAGGTAGACCCCTAAAGAATCCAGACTAAGTTCAAAATCTGGAAGGAAAATAAAGCTGGAAAGACAAATAAAGAAACTGCGACAAGCGAAACTATAAAGGAATTGTTACATAATGAACAGGTTGCCAATTAATTTTGTAAAGTAAGTGTAGAATTCAAAATATATGAATTCAAAAGTTAACTGGCAGTTAGTTAGAAGAAGAGTCTTGGAAAATAACCAGTGATATGATAGACAAGATTTGACCTCTGGTTGACCTTATTAGCAATTCTCTAATTGGCTGGTTCAGTCGTGAGGACGGGTCCGTTAGGTAGAGTTAATGAGAGCAGTGCAGGCGTTGTAACCAATGGACACCTAAAATTCTGTTTCTCCAGCCGTGCGGTTGACATAAGAATTTGGGTGAATAAAGACGTTGAAGATCAAAGTTTTTGTGTCACGGAGACCAAGATAAACCCAAGACCACCCAAAGAAGTCCTAGATAGAAGACCGGAGAATCTGGCCAGATAGATAAGAATAAGAAAAAGAATAAGGTGTATACAACAAAATGTGAAACATACAGGAAACCAACCGAAAGAAAATAACCCAAAAAGACAACCGCTGACAAGACTGACTATAGAACTTGAAAAAATAAATCAAATGATAATGACGAAAGAAAGGAGACTCAAAAGGTACTAAGACAGAGTCAAACAATACAAATAAAACAAGGACATTCCATAATAACGAAAAAAATCTTCTAACGAGTGATGGAGAGTACATAAAAGGAACTCAGCAATTGGAGGCAAAAGAAACAAAACAATTTTGGAGTAAAATATGGAGAAGGAAAGAACATAACGGAATAACTGAATAGATAAATAGCATGCAAAAAAAAAAAAATAGAGGATGGCGAAGAAGGTGCTGAAGCGAACATACGGTTAGACTCGCGAAGAGAATCGCACAAGAAAATGCCAAATTGGAAAACGCCAGGCTATGATGGCATATGTGGATTCAGGTTTTAAAAATACCCTGATCCAAAGAGAGACTCCAAAAAGGAACCATCCCCAGTAATTATAGACCGATAACGTGTTTACCTATGATCTGGAAAACCCTGATCGCCAGATAAGGGAAGAAATCTATAACTCGCTCGTATGCCGCCAACTATTTCCGGAAGAACAAAAAGGATGACGCAAGAGAACAAGAACAAATGAATAAATATATACAGACTAGCACATACTCAAAGAAGTCAAAACAAGGTGGGTGTTGTATAAAGGCTAGTACCACGGGACTTCCGGTATCGCGGGGGTATAAAAGACGTCGTGTTTCTAATGCACGTGGGTGTTCTGCAAGATCTCGGTCAGTAGTATGACTAAATTCGGACATAATACCCACAGCGCGAGACTTATAATATTTGTTGGACCGTACCACTTCAGTTAATAAATAATTAACTCTTTATTTCACAGTGTATCTCTTCCTTACCACGATACAACAATGGGAAAATGTAGCTGTGGCATGGATTGACAACAAGAAGCCCTATAATGTGGTTTTGCAAACTTGGATTATAGGCAATTTGAAAATGTACAAAATCTGATATAATCCTTTACTTCATCACGAATGTCATTGAAAACTGGAGGTCAAACGCTAGCAGAGCTAAAAATCCAAAGAAGCATCTTTTGGGGAGACTCGTTCTCGCCACTGCTTTTTGTTATAGCAATAATATTAATTACTTGGGAAGTGCACTGGAGGTTACAAATTATCCAAATCACAAAAGAATAACCACTTAATGTACATGAACGATAGCAAGCTATAAGCAAAAAAAGGAAAAAGAACTGAAGACTTTGATACAAACAATACGAAAAAAATATACAGCCGGAATATAGGAATGGACTTTGGCATAGAAAAATGTGTCTTGCTTCTAATGAAAAGTGAGAAAAGTGAAAAAACAGGAGGAATAGAACTGCCAAATCAGGAAAGAATCAGATCGCTTGGAGAGAAGGAAAATTACAAGTACTTTGGAATATTGGAAGCGTAGTAGTCGAGGGCGACCCGAAGGCTCCCTTTTCAATAGGTACTACACCAAGGTGTAGGAGAGGGCGCGACTCCTTTCCCTGGTTTCTAGAAATAAAGTTGGCGATCGTAGTCGATATTGGAAGCAAGCTTCATCAAACATGGAGAAATTAAAGAAAAATAAGAAAAGAGAACCTCACAAAAACGGGGAAACTTCTCAAAACCTTGCTCTGTAACAGAAATCTCATCAAAGAGAAAAACACCTGGGCAGTTCACTTTGTAAGGTACTCCAGAACATTCTTAAAATGGACAAGGAAATTGATGACCATGCAATCGGCCTTACATCTAATAAATGACATAAATAGGCTATATATATATCAAGAAAAGGAGGAAGAGTACTTGCCAGCCCTGAGGATTGCGTAGACGCATCAATACAAGGAAATAAATACTAATCACAGCAGTTAGTAAAAGCATTGGCAAACATAAGACCAGACAGAAAAATAGCAAAAACAAGGAAACAGAATAGGAAAGAAAAATAAGGGTATAGAAATTTCACGTGACTAACAAATGAAATTGCCCTCGAGAAAACCCAGAGATGTCCACGAAATGGAAACGTCAAAAGAGAAACTGAATCTCATCGAAAAGTGGCACAAAACAACGTTATGAGGACCAAATATATTAAAGCAAAAACTGATAATCTCATTTACCAACCCCTCCGCTCGGGCAGGATATGACACAAGGTCAATTTTAAGTGGAGTCTAACAGGTTTGAAGTCAGAGTTTTCCTTCTCCTAGACTAGTTGCCTCGCCAAGGCTGAAGAAATCAGTCTGTCCAACTATTTACCCATAGCTGGAGGGTATTAGTGCTATGAGAAATGCAATCAGTCTCGTCCAGGATTTGAACTCGAGTCGCCGTGTCCATTTCCTACGACGATAACCATTACACCACGGGTACCTCCCAAAAAGTGATAATACACAACAGAAAAGCAGGTGTAGATGATGTGGAGAAAAAGCTGTAAGTGTTAATCAAATAATAAGTGGATGCCCCAACAAGAATCCGTCTTAGAAAATAAAATGGATAGTATTCTATGGGATCTTGATCTACAGACGGATCACCTGATCTCGGCCAGAAGAGCAGACTTAGTGTTAATTAACAAAAAAAAAAAAAAAAAAAAAAAAAAAAAACAAACAAACGGATTTGCCGTCTTGTGAATTTTGCTCTTCCGGCGGACCATGGAGTGAAAATTAAAAAAAGGCGAAAAGACTGACAAATACTTGGACCTTGCTAGAAGAACTGAAAAACTGTTGAACATGAAAGTCAAGGTAATATTAATTGTAGTTGGTGCGCTGGAAACGGTCCCCAAGAACTTGGAGAAGAGACAGGAGCAATTGGAAATCAATGGGAAAATCGAAACTATCCAGACTAAAGCATTGCTGTGATGGGCTAGAATACTGAGAAGAGTCCTGGAGACTTGAAGAGACTTCTAACACTCAGATTCCAGTTAAAGACCACCAGCAAACGCTAGTGTAAAAAACTCACCGGGAATAAAATAAGAATAAGAAAGCGCATTGAAGAAAGGAAAAATAAAAAAATTGAATAAATGTGTGAGTGTGAGACAGAGAGAAAGAAAGAGTGGGGTAGGAGAAAGTAACAGAGACAAGCAAGCAGATAGAAACACAGACAGACACACACAGAGAGAAGGCAGTGTCAGAAGAGTGACATTTTATCTCTGAAAATCCAACTACATTTGATAGACTCCTCCTCACCCCAGTAAATTAATGGGTCGGTGCTCTGAAAGCTCAACCACCTTTCCTTATCACGATAGGAAAAAAATTCGACCGTCCCGATTTTGCACCCACCACTACCACACCCAAGGGTGGCTATTTCTTGTTTTAAATTTTGTCTTCACGAGGGAAGGCTACGATGATCTAGCCGATATTCTCCGTGAGTAGCATTACTATTTGCATCATGTCATCACCTTCGTCTTTTGACCCAGCCTACTAAAAAGAAAAAAGAGAAAGACACGGGCGGAAGATGCTGAAACAGGAGGATCGCTGATAAATACAAGAGACCTGGTAACACGGTTAACACTGGCGTAGGTCCGTGGCCAAGTGGTCCTTGTCAACGACTAACGATCTCTTGGGAAGTCTTTTTTTTTTGTAATCTGTGGAGAATGTAGGGCGTAGAGGTAATATAGTCAGCTATAAAGTTTTTTTTTTAAGTGACATTAAACAAATAAGTAGTAATGGTTGTCTCAACGAAGTTGCAAGAAAGACAACTTACAGCTGTCGGTTGAGGGCGGATATAATCAACAATCTAGGTTAATTCTTCAAACAACATCAGAGCAAAAACAAGTCATGAGTCAGATACACGCGCACACACATATATATATATATATAGTCGCTTCTTTGGCAAAGACAAAATTAATACTCCTAAAATACACTGGAAATGAATGAATTGCCAAAAAACCAAATGCCCACTCGTCTGACGTGGATAAAATTATAATGTTTATAAAATGTCAATGTTAAATAATAAATTATTTGAGTTTTTTTGTGGGTATGTAATATAAAAGTAAAGTTTGTGACCGTAGTCGAGGGCGACCAGAAGGCTCCCTTTTTAATAACTACTACACCGAGTTGTAAGGGAGGGCGCTACTCCTTTCCCTGGATTGCTTCACTTTACCCTTGATACGTACCTTATATTGCTGAGTGTTAAGCAATGAGGTATCAAGTACCATTTTTAAAGTCTTTGGTATGACGCGAACTGGGATTGGTGAGCACTCTACCCCCTGGGCCAATGAGAGATTTTTTCTTTAACTTCTTGATAATTCTGTAATGTAGTGGCTGACGTACTGAACTACGACATCGTAGTTAGCGAGTTCGAACTCCAGTCGTGCTATTGCGTTCACGTTCAAACAAATCCTCTTGGAAAAAATATGAATTTCTTTAGTCTCTCAAAAAAGCTAAGGGTTAAAAAGTACCTCAACTGTTCTTCTACAAAGATGATGTTGCCACAAAGGTTAATATGCCATTAAACAAACTGTAATCGTTAGTTTAATGTCAGCTGAAAGCTTGGCTTTCACTGGACAAATTAAAATCAGGTGACAAAAATTCTTGAAAATTCGATTGATCAAAACATCGATAACTGCCTAATCGACTGTGGCTATAAAATACACCGTCTGCAGAGATGCTGAGGAGTAAGACCCTCCCACAATGTGTCCTGGATATGACGCTAAACGATCTGATGGTGATGCGCCAGTAATCCTGGGGCTTTGAAGAATACGAAATACCCCTTCATTGCAATCGCTCTCAGGTCCACTCTGGCCCGTAGTGGTTGCACCTGATACGGTCTTATCAATGGGTAAAATAGAACTATCTGACATTTAAACTGAGTACAAACAAATGACTTATGCTGAATTGAATTGTTAGAAATAGAACTGTTTTTGCATTTAACTGTGCGTAAACAAAAATTTGATGTTTAATTGAATTGTTAGTTATACATAGGAATACTTGGAACTATCTAACTTTTTTGACTTACGTTTATAAATAATATGTATCTTACGAGGTGCATACGATAAGTTTCCAGACTTTTTTCGTATGGGCACTTTTATTGATAGTAGACGCATGAAAATCTAGCCTCTTTCATCTCCTCAATTGTCTTATAACGACAGCCTCTGAACTTAGAGAATAACCAAAAGTCACAGGGAGCAACGTCTGGACTATAGGGAGGGTGAGGAACTGTCTTGATGCCCATCTTGGTCAAATAGTATGTGACAAGGATGGAGTTATGGACTGGTGTATTGTCCTGGTGGAAATGCCACTGACTCGATTGGAAGAGTGCTGGCCTTTTCCGACGGAATAACTTCCTGAACTCCCTTGAAACCTCAACTTAGAAACCCTAATCCAAACCCTAACCCTTTGGCCAGTCAACTCTGGTGTATTGACTTCCTTACTCCTCCTACACCTCTCATCATCCCTCACAGACTCCCTGCCTTCCTTGAATCTCTTATGCCTCTCAAAAACTGGTGCTCGATTCATGCAAGATGGTCGAAAAGCAGTCTAAAGCATTCCATACGTTTCTGTGGCATTTTTTCCAAGTTTAAAACAGAATTTTATTGCATATCGTTCTTCTAAAGTGTCAGATTGCATTTTTTAAATTCACCAGCTGTGACAATCAGACTTTAGTAAGGTGTATTCCAATTGCTGATGTAGCTGTTCATTTGAACCTGAAATCATAAATATTGGTCAGTCATCTCATAAGATGTATAGCAATAACATAGTGAATTTTCCAGAGTCTACGACTATTTTAAATGCCCATACGAAAAAAGTCTGGAAACATCGTATGCACCTCGTATAAATATATATATATATATATATATATATATATATATATATGAATAAACGGGATTTGATGTTAGATAACCTGCAATGTTTGATTTGCCATAAAACCAAACCAAACCAAACAAAATATTTAGTCAGTCAATATAGAAACCATAGAAAATGGGGTTGTTCAATATTCATATGTGGCTTCCCGGATTCGCGAACAGAGTAACCATTATCGATAAATTGTTTTGCATAAATTAACGGCAATGAACAATTCAGACCATCCAAAATCACTTTTAATACTTTTGATGATTCACTATAAGTTCTCCAGAATATTTTTTCGACATTAAAAAAGATAAATACATTAAAAAAAGGCAACGAACAGCCTAGAAGGCAAGATTGTATAAAAAAAGATACAAAGAAAAGAGTTGAACCATTGAACGAATAGGACAAATTAAACAATTTTTATATGATAGTTATCACAACGCAATCAAAACCAATCTTTTTAGTGGAAGTTAGTTAAAACTGAAGACTCTTAAGTAATTAAGGAACTTGTAATAAAAGTTAATTTTTTTCTAAACCAAAGATAGCAGAATTTATCATTTCTAGAGGGACAATATGCAATCAAGATAGATATTTTAATATATTACTTATTACCAAACTTGGAGGCTCGTGAAGTAACTGTTATCATCTTAGGAAACAGACATGGTGATCCTAGTTTAAATCCTGGATGAAGCCATTTGCGTTTCACTTTAGCGCTAATGCCATTAGAGAAGTTATGAAGCTACGGGTAATAGAAAAGAAGACTGGATTCTTTAGCCTTAGTACGTCAACTACCCTAGGAGAAGGAAAAGCTCTGAATCTAAATCAGCTGTACTCACAAGAAAATTTGATCTTGGGTCGGATCCTATCCATGGCTAGGGGTTTGGGTGAATATATACTTATTACCAAACTCCACAGTACTGATATATATATATATATATATATATATATATATATATATATATCATCATGTGCCGCTATCACGGATATCCCTGGCCCTCTCTCGCCACTTCTCCCTATCGTTCATCGCCTCTGGTAGGTCTTCTGGGCTACATCCCGTATCCTTACATAGCTGCTGAATGTATGTTCGAGCTGGTCGTCCTGCTTTTGCCCGGCCATATGTAGGGGTCCATAGGAGTACATCACTTATGAGCTCGTCCCTGCTTCTCCAGCAGTGTCCTGCATGTCTGGTTCGTCTAACATGGATAATTTTCGTGATGGGAGGCAGGTGGCCGTATAGTTGGTGCCTTGTGGGGTGTGGCCGCCAGGACTTGTTCAATATTGCTAGTTTCAAAGCAATGATTATCATATATACATACACACACATATATATATATATATATATATATATATATATATATATAATTCGTATTACCAAACTCCACAGTACTGATATATAGATATATATAATTTTATTCTTATTACAGAGTTTCAACGCTAATGGTCACTATATGATATATATATATATATATATATATATATATATATATATATATATATATATATATATCGTAAGTTGTTATATTTACTTAAAATGTCTTTTTTTTCTTTTAGTTGTATCAGCAGTTGTCACATCAGTCATATCTTGGTTACGGCATTAGGTTGCAACGGAGTTCAGGTTAAACCTATTTTATGTGAGTAACGGAAAATGTAATGGGATGTCCTGCATGAGAAATTCAACTGTTCTCTTAGAAGGAACAGAAAATTGTAAAACTCTGGTTAAAAAGATAAAGCCATCTGAACGGGCTGAAGACCTCTGGTTCTTTACTCGACCCATTGACCTACACCTGCGAGTACTTTCACCTTTTGTTGTTCCGTGGCTGTTTATTTTCGGTGATAATTATTTCCGTTTTTCTCTTTTGGTCGTTTGATATCACTTTTGTTTGATCCCTTGTCTATTTTGATTACCCTCTACACTTCACCTACCCAACAGCCTTGAACGATATATATATATATATATATACACAGAGGGGGAAGAATGAGAATTCACTCTGTTTCAGCGAGCCCGGATCATGCCGAATATCAGAGTAAGGACTTTAAGTAACACTCTGTTCGTTCGTTATCGGAATCAGCCCATAAAAACAAAAAGATTCTGTCGGATAGCGACGAACCTTACAAACATCTCACACATACCAATGTTGTAAAGCAAACACTAGATCGGTTATACAACTGGACAAACTTTTAAAGATGAGAATCATGAGAGATTCGTGCTTCAGATGGTTTCAACATGCTCTTAAAACTATTTTTCTATGTCTTGCACGTATATCTATGTTTATTTTGGCATTGCTATTGTTGTTACCATGGTTTGATGTCCTAAAGAGGTCTATCTTGTTCTCTGTCTCAACCACATCAAACTCTCTTGGCCTTTCCTTTAACATTGAGCCGTCCCCAAACAAGGACCACACAGTGTGTCTGTAAATTTTCATTCTATAAACAAACACCCGGCGCTAAAAACCTGCTCTCTATCATGTTTTCCGGTGGAATAAATCAATCAATCATTATCGATTAAGAGATTAATTATAATATTTAGGAATAGAAGATTGGAGGTGTAGGCGATGGAGCACTGAAATTAGTGAGACTTAATGAGAAGAGAGCCCTTTGGTTTGAATTCAGAGTTTTCCTTCTCCTAGATCGGTTACCATATCAAGATTAAAGAGCACAGTCTACCCTACTATTTACCCATAGCTGGAGGAAGAATGGTGGGATGCATGCCTTTGCTAAGAGTATTATCGCTCTATGAAAAGCAAATTGCCTCGTCCAGAATTTGAAATCGAGTCACCATGACCATTCCCCCCGACGATAACTGTTACACCATTGCGAACATCTTATTACAAGATTTAGCCGAAAGTCTTTGATCAAATTGTATACCTTTGTCTTTCATAGTTTCCGGAAGGGAATTGAAAAATTTTCCCCACGTTTTTTGAGATATTTGTTACAAGCAATTGCCGCACAAAAGATAGTTTAAATCAGTTTTTCTCCACCCAAGAAAAGACTTTTTTTATGATAAATGTTTACTTTAATGATAAGAAAAAGAAACGTTTAATTCAAACAATACCATAAGTTTTATTACTTATAATATCGATTGTGTTAAATATTCTGACCTAACAAAAAATATCCAAGTTATCCACCCAGAAGGATAGAAAGAGAGTGGCTTCCCGTGGACAGTGTATTGTGGGATTGAAGGGACCGGAAGAACGGATATACGTGAAGGACAACAAAGATAGACTTGAAAAATCAGCCCTGAGACACGTGGACGTGCATTTGACGGTTGCACACAAAGTTAAAACAGTTTCTTTTCCTGGACAATAAACATATGTCTCTGCCTGTGGTTTGATAGACCTAATTATTTTCTTGTACATAACAAGCCTCTCTATTTTCAGTTTTGATAACGTTCTTTTTTGTTCGGAAAAACGTAACATTTTTCATTCTTGTCATTTTATTCTTTGCGAGATTTTAACACCAGTTATAAGAGGAGGTCTTTCACGAGAGCCTTAGTGACAACAAGTCTCCTTAGGTCTCCAGGACTTTTATCAGTATTCTAATGCTGTGGTCTGTATGGTTTCAGCCTTTTGGGACCGTTCCAATGGTGTCAATTATGATTAGTATCACTATCACTTTCATATTCCACAGGTTTTTTTGGCTCTTTGGAAAGTTCATTTTTTGTTAACCAACACTAGATAAGGTCTTCTGGCTGGGATCTGTCTGTATGTCAAAATCAAAGAGAATTTTATGCATTCTTGGACTGATTCTAGTTTGTGCATTCACCATATATTAGCATAGTCAAATTTTAACATCTTGCTCAGTTCCCTGGAGATCACCTTTCCCACCCAGTCGTGTCTAGTCTGAAACTTCTTTTGTGTTGGTTTGTTGCGTCTGCTTATTATGGGATCGACCGCTTCATCTTTGTCCGCCCATAACCAACACATGCTCTTCTTTGTGTGGGTGGTCTCTATTCTTCCTCTGGTCTCCAGTTTTCTCAGTCTGTTTTCCAGGATTTTCAGAATCGTTTAAGGGCTCAAACTTCAATCAGCCTTTTCAGCCCTCTGGCAAGATCCAAGTATTTTTCTATCTTTTCGCTTGCTTTTATTTTCACTCTATGATTTGCTGGAACAAAACCCATTAAATGACAAGTTCTTTGGTCAAATTTTAATTTCTTGCACAATTCCTAATGGTTCACCGATCCTACTCTGTCATATCTACTCTTTCCGTTTGCTTTTATTTTCACTGAATGGTCTGCTGGAACAAAATCCACAAGTTGACCAGTTCTTTTCTTGTTAATTAATTCTTAGTCTGGTCTCTTTTTCTAAGACAACCTCTGGTTTGTTCATATGCTATTTGTCAGCAAGGTCAAATTTTAATCTCTGGCACAATTCTCGGTGAATCATTTTTCCCGTCTACATGTCCAGTCGGATTTAGTCGCACAAGTAGTTGTTGCTGGGGACCATATGACACAGAGTCTTCTCAATATTTCATTCTCCCCTGTAATAATAACTTAATGAATAATCTAATTAATGATTTAAGTAATAATTTAATTAATGCTCCCATTTGCATAGTTTTGAATTTTTCTTGGCTTTCTTTTTTTTCCAGGTTTTCTTTTTGTTTTTTCATCTAAACCCCCCCCCCAAAAAAAACTGAGATCTGTAAGAGCTGGATGCGTCACTGTTTTACCACTGGGCCTCGAAATACTTCGCGTGTGTTTTGGCTTTTGTGGACAGTTGGTCGAGGCCACTTGACATGGGTATCAGAGAATCCCAGTATTCGGGTCACGTGACTAAAACCGACACTTCATGGGCTTCAAGGCTCGGTTTATCACCTGAGGCGCCCCTTTTTAGTAGAATGCCGACAGGGCCCAAGGCATTTTTGGAGTTGCCAAGTGTGTCTGGACTAGGGCCTTGCATTCAGCTCCCATATCAAAAAAGGCCTTGTGCCACACTGTGGCACAAGCAAATGCCGTGATCTGTAAGAACGTCGATATCGACCGACTTAATGTTTTCCCTCTCTCTTTGTTTACGATAACTAGATGTGACCATAATTATTCACAAATTGTATCAGTCGTAGCGGTATTGATATAAAGGTAGAGCCCATATCGAACTTATCCTAGATTGTTGTTGACATTTCTCGCTCTGTGGCGGTCGAGAGTAGGTCTTGTAGATTGGGTGGGGCACATTTCTTTGAGCTCGTGACTTGATGTTCTCCCCAGACGCCCCTTATTTGAATGTAGACATCTGCCGGAATCATTCGACCAAAGTTTTCTTTCCTGTTTTTCTAAAAGTTCTCGTTTTTCAACATCGGAAGTAATTATGACCATGTCATCACGATTAGCAAGACTTGTTACAGTTTGAAAACAAATAAATTTATTCTAATTATCATAATTAGTATAATTAGAATAATTAAAACTTCTAACAATATCGACACTGCAATTAATTCTATCGTGATATTCATCGTAATCAAGGCGTGTCGATGGCATGGATTCCATTTTCTCTCTTGCTATCACTCCCTATCGGCAATCGCTCTTGGTAAATTCTTTAGACACCATCCAGTGTTCATACAGAGCTAATGAATGTAAGTTTTTGCTGCTCGGCCAATGCTGGTGTGTCCATGTGTAGAACATCGCTTATGAGTTCGTTCTTACGTTTCCAGTAGTGTCTAGCATGTCTTTCTAGTCTTATTTGGTTGCTTTGTGAGATGGGAGGTAAGGGGCCGTACAACTACTGTTTTTTAAGGTGCTGTTTCCAATATTCGTTCAAAACAACTCTCGGTATCCTTGTGTAGTTACCATTTAGGTATTTTTTCCTTGAGGTTTCGTTACCATATTCTTACAATAAGTTGAGCCTATGGAAATATTAGAATATAGGATTATTGTTTTGACATAGAACACAAACTGCCTATTTTATATGCCTATTTTATTGATTCTGACGGAAAATAAAAAACCCATTGAAGTTTTTTTGTTGGCTGATTGATTTATTTATTGATTTTAACGGCAAGTGAGCCCGTCCAGGGTTATTTTATGCATAGAAGTTAGGTAATTGCGTACATTGTATATTTATATTTACATTATTTGGTTAGTTGTTTCTTAAGTTTTTTTCACAAGTTTATATGATATCATGTATATTGGCCAAGCGGTTAGAGTGTTCGCCAATTCCCTGGGAGACCGGGGTGCAATCCCAGGTCGAGTCATACCAAAGACTCAAAAAATGGTACTTGATCCCTCCTTGCTTAACCCTGAGCATTATAAACTAAGGATTAAGAGTAAAGTGGACCAATCCCGGGAAAGGAGTAGCGCCCTCCCATACACCTCGGTGTAGCAGCTATCGAAAAGAGAGCCTTCGGGTCACCCTCGACTAAGATCACCAACTTACGTATTCCTATCTTATACAAATAATTTTCAAACAGATTTATTTGACCCATGAATGAGACTTTAAACGATACGACCAGTCCGGGCCAGAGTAGACCTACAAGTATTCGTTTACTCAACCGTTCCGCCTCGAGAAGGGTGCGACACAAGGTCAATGTCCAAGCAGAGTTTAACAGCTTCAAATTAAGAGCTTTTTTCTTCTAAACTGGTTGCCATAGCAAGGTTAAAGTGCTCAGTCGACCCTACTATTTACTCATAGCTAGAGGGAGGATTGTTGGATTGATACATTTTCCCAGAGAATTAGCGCTATGTGAAATGCCAACAGTTTAATCCAGGATTTGAACCTGGAGTGCTGTGTCCATTTCCTACGATAATAACAATTACA